>CM053743.1:16194613-16225902 GCA_028658305.1 Pachyuromys duprasi | reverse complement strand
ATGGGCTACATCTGAGCAAAGATTCTAGGTTATATCCATATATCATCCTTTGTTGGAGAAACAGTCTCATAAAAGGCCTGTGCCCAGATATTTTTGGTCCTTGTGGAGCTCCTGTCCTCTCCAGGTCTTACTAACTACCCCTTCTTTCATATGATTCCCTGCACTCTGCTAAAGGTTTGGTTATGAGTCTTAGTATCTGCTTTGATACACTGCTAGGTAGAGTCTTTCAGAGGCCCTCTGTAGTAGGCTCCTGTCCTGTTGCTTGTTTTCTCCTACTTCCAATGTCTATTCCATTTGTCTTTCTAAGTAAGGGTTGATCATCTTACCCCAGGTCCTCTTTCTTGCTTATCTTCTTTAGGTGTACAGATTTGAGTATGTTTATCCTATCTCATAGGTCTAGTACCCTTTTTTAAAAAAACAAAAACAAAAACAAAACTTTTTTTGCCTCATCAGCCTCCTACATGTTCAGTATAGCATTTTGGATTTACTGGATCCTTAAAGTCCTCCAAATTACTGTTCCACCAAATGGAAAGTGATTTTATTCATTTAGAAAAAATGTAGGTAAATATCTGCTAATATGCTAGCTGTCTAAAATTGCTCTATTTGTTTTATTTTACTAGAGTTTTAGTAAAGCCCACTGAAGCATGTACACTGGCAGTCACAGCACATCAAGTTAAGTGAATTAGTGATCAGTGTTTCTGATAATTTGTAGTGTAATTGGATCCCAGAGTCCATTTAAATCATTTGCTACATTTTAATTTATCTTGTACGGAAATAGGTACATGCATTATATAGAGCACTTGTATATATCAGAGGACAGCTTGTGGGAGTCCTTCTCTCCTACTGTGTGGGTCTCAGTTATCAAGCTCGGGTCAGCAGTCTTGATGGCAGGTACCATTGCTCTCTGAAACATCTCACTAGCCTCCTCTTTTGTGAACCTGCTACCTCGCGGTCTCTCATCTGCTTCTTCACTTCCACTTGGCATGTTTTTTTTGTTTTTGTTTTTGTTTTGTTTTTGGTGTATTTATTTTGAATTTAGGAGGACTGTAACTTGAAAAAAAATTCTTTGAAATTAAAGTCATTTTCATCTTTGTTGTCCTTCCTCTAACTATTCCCATGCACCTTTCCCCTTGTTCTTTTTCAAAATCATGGTCTTTGTTTTTAATTCTTATTGGACACATACACACACACACCAACAATATATGTGAATATACAGGTGTATATATTCCTAAATATATAAATATAACCTGCATTGTCATTATGAATTATGAAATTACATGTTTGTATTTGATTTAAGGGATTACTGTTTGGTATGGGACAATTGAGTCAGGGGCTGTTCTTTGGGAAAAAAACTGCTCTCAAGTTTTTTATTTCATTGTCTAGGGTTTGGGCACCCTTTCACTTCCCCTTCCATGTTTATCCATCTCTTGGTGGCATCTTCTGTTCAGGTCTTGTTTAGGCAGCCATCTGATTAGACTCCATTATTGACGCTTCTCTGTCATTTCTAAGACACAAAATCTCAATGAAAATTCTGCTCTTCTGCCTCTCTCAATCTTTCTTCCCATCTTCTGCTATGATCTTTGAGTCTTAGGTGCAAGAGTTGTGTTGTAGATATATCAGTTGTGGCTGGATACCATGTGGTCTCTTATTCTCTGCATTTTATTGGTTGTAGTTTTCTATAATGGTCTCTGAATGTTGCAATGTAATATTTTTATTGACAAAGAGGTGAGGACACTTATCTGTGGGTGTGAAGATAAATATTTAGATGTAGCTACTAATTGTGCTAGTTTAATAATGGGGAGTTGAAGGTTTTCCTCCAAGGCTTATGATTTTGCTATTCCCAGGTAGTTGACTAGACTTCTGGTATCAGGCAAGGTTTCTCTCATATTGGGTGAGCCTGAAAGCCAATTGCTGTTAATAATTGTCACGGTGTGTGTCCTTATTGTATGTGTGTGGTATTGTGCCATGCTAGTCATTGTTTTAGTGCTCTTAGAATCAATATGGTAGAGCATCTCTTGAAAATACTAATATAATGAACCTTAAAAGAGTTCCACATAGGTCTGTTGAGTCTGTATAAATGTGCAAGGGAACAGAAGGATTTTCCCAAAGCAATGAATGATGAGTAAGAGCTGCTCACCAGGAAAAACAAAAACAAAATAAAAAAAAAAACAAATGTGGAAGAGGAAGATAAATGTAGACAGAGAACAGAGCAAATCAGTCTTAAGTGTTCTCTTACACATAAGGGACATTTAGCAGAAACGTGAGGTTGGCGTTGGCAGAGGAAATTACAGTGAGGTCAGAATGTGAAGTCCCATGGGTGCTGTGCTAAAAGGTTGTAATCTTACTTTGTGGAGTATCAATTAAGATTGAAGGGTTTTATTAGGAGATTAGAACCATCAAAGTAATGCTTTTTAATTCAGTTTTAGGTAGAATGCAAGAATCTCACTTGATCTGCTTTTCTGTGAAATTATGGTAACCTCTGCTTTCAGCTCACAATTGCAACTGGAAATCTCCCAACCCACCTCTTGTCACACAGATTAGAATCTTCCTTTGGTTTTGAAATTTTATTTCTGATTTTCTGCTTGGAGATGAATTCAGATGTGTTTATTTTATACTATCTTCCTTACAACAGTGTGAGAGATGACATTTAGATGTAAGAAATAAGAATGACACTGTATTCTATTGCATTTTAAATATAAAACACTGGTATTCATGAACGCCCAGACTGGGTTGGATAGGTACTTTTTAACATCCGTTTTTACTTTAAGAAGTTTTCATGATTCTAAATCCAGATGAGGCCTTAAGACACTGATGCCTGAGCAAGAAATTCCTGGGTGTGGGGAAAAATGTTAAATATTTACATGGCACTTGTTGGAGTCAGAGGCAATCACAATCACAAAATGATAACACCAGAGTCAAGTTAGTGTGTTTGTCCATGGAGAGTAGCTGAATCACAGCCCAGGGCTCACTTTCTGGGAAATGCTGCAGACGAAATTTGCAGACCTCTGATTGTTTTAAGTTCCTTTCATGAATCTGGAGAAAAAGAGAAGATGTGGAAGAAACTTTAGTAGCTCTGTGGTTTGAATTGATTGACATTGCCTTGACTGGTAGGGCAGTGTAAAGAATCTAGGTGGCTTTTAGTAAATTTTGAACTAGACAAATTGATATTTGCTCACATTTTTTAATTTGCTTCAAAACTCTTTTAGCTAATAATATCAAATAACTCTTTTTTTCAGTCTTGTCTTGTAAACTTCTATTCATACTTACCTAACAAGCAAACACAGGTGATGGGAAAACATAAACAGATTAAGGTGAGTTATGGTGGTGCTGTAACTGTTGAATTCATTGTCGAGTTCATAGAGTTTTAGTAAAATATACACAAAGAATCTAGCCATCCACCTACCCATAGTCAACTGAACTCCATGAAGTAAAGTCTAAGAGCATTATTTTACGTGATAAAATGTACCACTGCTGTTATTTGCATGTTAATTGAGAAGTGGTTTTATTCAGGCTAAAAGAAATTTTTCTCTTAATCATTTTAACAGAATTCCAGGTTATTTTTATCATTTCAAGATCTAGACATGCAGCTTCTCCTCTCTTTCACACCTGTTCAAACCCTGTCATGGAGGTTCCTCTCTTCATTTATAGTACACGTGTGTGCATGTCTGGGTTCTGGTGCTCGGGGAGGGAGCTGTCAACTTCAGCTCAGTTGTTCAGATGATCAAGGCAGGGTGACAGGTGAGACCAGCGATAAAGTTCTAAATTTATGACAGGAGTGATAGTCCTTAAATTATCACAGGGTCTTTTTTATCTTTCATGTTCCTAAGCCATATTATTTCAAAACACTGTTAGTGCGTTTGGGACCTTTATAACTTCACCCTGTAAAAGGAATTAAGGCTACTTTTCAAGACAGTGGTGCTGCATTGATTTTTTTAGCACTAGCATTGCTTTCTCTGAAATACGAAAATCTTTTGGAAAGTTAATGTTCAGTTGAAGTACCAACCTATCACCACGAGTCATGCTGATTATACCTCAAAAAGAGATGTCAGTCAGGTATTGGTCCCTGTTTTCTTTGCCTGGTCTGATTTAATCTCATTTCCATTTTGAGTATAATTTCTGCCAATTGTGTTCTGATTGCTTTACCTGCTTTCTCTTCAAGCACTCAGTGGTGTTTTCTTCCTTTAAAGTGTCGTAAATATATTACAGATGCAAAAGCTAGGCCTTAGTGCTAGGCTCTTAGGTTCTAGAAACTCTACTCACCAGGGATTTATATTGAGTTTCCTTCACTGAACATGCTAAATTGTAACTGATTTCCATGTAAAGAGAGATGACATGAAAATAAGTTGTACCCTTATACTATTCACTGTAGTTATTCAGGCTCAAAATAACTTTAATTATACTAGCTAGACACATTCTAAAAGTTGGTCTCAGCTGGTATGCAAGAATAATCCATAATTGAAACCTTACATGTTATGACATGTCCACTGTATCCAAGGCAAAAGTTGAAAAAAAAACCCTCTATATTTAGATTTTACTGGAAAAGGTGTGTTATTTCTTTAGAGGGAAGGAGTTAGTATGAATTCCACTTTTTCATACTAATGCATTTATGCTCTGGAATTAGTAACACCTCTGTGTGTATGTGTGTATGTATGTGTGTGTGCATGTGTACATGTTAATGTGCTCATGTATATGTATATATGTGCATGCATACATATATATGTGTGTGTGTGTGGTGTTGCATGCCTGAAAATATGAATGTGTACATACACCTTTGTGGAATCCAAATCAGAATGTCAAAAGTCTTCTATCATTTTTTGTGTTACTGGAAGCTTGTCATTTCTCTTAGACTGGATGGCCAGCAAGCTCTTGGGATCTGCCAGTCTCTGTGACTAGCTTTTTCTGTGGGGGCTGGGGACTCAAACTCAGGCTCTTATATTTGCAAAGGAAGTACTTACCCACAGAGCCATATGCCCAGACTCTACATTGAAATTTTATTGATTTGATCATCTCCACCTCACAGTTTTGATAGTGATGGGGTCAAGCCCTAGACCTCGAGTGTGATAGCCAAACACTCAAATGGTGAGTTCCACCTTAGCTCCATTTCTGCTTCTCCCATTTTAAGTTGTAGATACACTGACCAACGTACTGTAAATTGCTTCAGTGATTGGCTGTAAACCGATTTATTGGCGTATCAGGGGACATTTGGGGAGCAGTGTTTACACACATTGAGGCAGGTGATTCTCAGAACAAGAATTTCGACCAGATGTTGGGGGAGGGGGTACAGTAACCAGCATTTGAATCACACAATAACCATATGCCCACAGATGTTGCCATACACAGTAAATGGGCTTTCTTGATTTGTGTAATCAAGGCAGTCCCTCAAAAGTGTCCGTAGAAACCCATATCCTAGGTGATTCTAGATTCTCTTAACTTGACAATTTAGGTTAGCCATCACAGTCCCTTATAAATAACTTTTTTGTTTTGTGTTTTTCTCTCCAACATAATAAACATAATAGGAAAGAAACATGCATCAAAAAGAGCTCCAGTACATCAGCCCTGCTTGCCTTGCTCTTGTTAGAAGGTGCTTCTTTTATTTTGGGGCTGCTTATTCTTTCAAGTGTTATCAATTAATTTGGCCCCCTATATAAAACGAATTCCAAGGCTCTAGAGAAGGGTTGTGGTCATGAAAACACTGGGGAAAAAAAAGAAAAAAGAAAAAGCAAGAGAATGTCTTGATTGAAAAGTCTTGGGATGGAGATAGCAAGAAAGGAGGTTAAACAGGACATCTTTTGGCTTTGATCAAGTCTTAGGAAGTCCCTGAAAGAACAGTCACACACTTTACTTGCCTCCCTCCATGAGCTGAACCCAAAAGAACCTTCACAAGCTTTGAAATTCCAGCAACCTAGAGCTTACTTTGATGGCAGAGCTGAGATTCACTAAAGACACTGTGGCATGTCTAGGCTACTGGGCTGAGGCTGCTTGTAAATGCTTTGTCACTGGCATTACGTGACATGCTTTGCAGTGACTAAGCCAATCCTTAGATATTCAGTGGATTCATGAAAGTAGTAGAGGGAGATCATAGATAGGACCTTATAGATGAGAGTTTGGTTTTCAGATATATAATCTCAGTTGAAATTTCTATATGAATCCCAAAGATGATTCAGTGGGTATGAGCATGGACCCCAGGCATGTATATGCCCCTTGGCAGCTAGACTCAGTTGTGAGCAAAAGTGGCTAGAGTTTAAATGAGTTCAGAAATTAAATTATAACACTAAATAGTGTTATTTTCTCAAACAGATGACCTTGTAACTGAAGCTTTGTACCTGCTTCATACATTTCCTTTCCCCACACATGTAAAGTCTTGGCTAATGCCTATCCTTGGCTCAGGGAGCTGCAGCATTCACAGGAGAATTGATAGCACTTGTGCAGTTGCATCCCAGGGACCACACGGATGACATATGGCAGCACTTCATGAGGCTCTGATTAGCAAACATATCTTCTGTGGGGACTGTGGAAGTGAAATTCCTCTAATCTTGCAGTTACCTGAGAACTGTATAAGAATAATTTACACACTCTATCATCATACCAGGAGTTCATCAATACTCCATCCAATACCAGGAGTTCCTGCCTATTTTGTCTAGGAATGAGATAAAAATCACATCAAGCAACTTTCAGGATTTCAGATCCAATACCAAGGAATTCCCCAGTTCATGTAGAATTGCCTCCTCCCCTCAATCTTCATAGGCCTATTCTGGAACACAGATCCCCAGACACCAGAGCAGGCCAAATGACAAGTTGCCACAGAACAGTATGACATGTGCTTGAGAGCCGTTTAGACCCAGAACCACAGCATTGCAGAGCTGAAAGTCAGCTCTAAAGGTTTAGTCCTTCCAGCATCTAACCCTGTTGATGATTTCCTGAGTGCAGTCAGGATTTTTTTGTGACTAAGACAGAGGATGAGGGTTTTAAACCACAGGATGTAATGTAGTTAGACGTTGATACCTACATATGGCTGGTGTTAATTAGCTGCAGCATTTAAGCATAAAGTCTAAATATATGAAATTATTTTAGTTTAGCTTTAAACACTGTATAAAAATTAACAGCAAGCACTCTATATTTTATTAGCTTGTAGCATGCTAAAAATATATCATCAAATCTTTAATTTTTCTGGAAGTGTTTTAGAGTAGGCCTAAAAAGAAAGGACCAAATTATATTTATTTATTGACAGCTATGCTCTGCTAATAGAGGAAACAGAGTTTTAATGTGTATGTGCTTTAAAGTGAGGTTGGGCTAAAATTCAAGCTTAACAAATATCAAAATTTTCTATTTGCTCTTGTGAATGTGGCCTGCAATCAAGAATGTATTACTATACACGTTTAAGAGTTTTCCTTAGCTAAGTCTTCAAATGTTGCCCACACAGTGTGAATGTTAAAACCACATTCGGCTCTTACAAAGCCACATAGTTCTGAAGTGTAGTTACTAGCAGAAACATTTGTCATTGCTTGAAGAACATTATTCATTTCAGGTATGTAATTATTTATTTATATAGTGTTGTCCATCATGAATGCTGTCATTAAACAGACTGCAACAGAAGCGACCACTCACTTTTGAACATCTTTTTTTTTGGTATTTATCCTTTTTTATTCCAAAATATGAGGCACATATTGTTTCATTAATATAAGGACTGAGACCATGAATTGCATGAAAATTCCCATGGCTTTTTCTCATCTTGTGGCCATTCTGTGCATTGCTGACAGAGTTTGTTTGTTTGATTGTTTTTTTATTTATACATACCACAGCGTATACCTCATCTACTTAAAAAACAAACAAACAAACAAAAAACCAAAAAAAAAAACCCAAAACAAAACCAAACAACAACAAAAAAACTGGTGTTTTTTCATTGGTCACAGATTCATCACCTACATACCTATCTTCAACAGAGCCAACGGTGCAGCTCCAGGTATCCTGTGCTTAGCAGGACCCCATGTCCGACCTAATGCTGTCAACGTCTTATTTTTTAAGGAAAGATTTATTTATTGTATATCTGGTCCCCAAAGATGCTTAAGAGGCCGTCAGACACGGTGGAACTGAATCTATAGACAGTTACAAGCCAGAATGAGTGCTGGGAACCAAACCTGTGTTCTCTGCAAGGACATGTGCTCTCAACCGCTGAGCCATATCTCCAGCCCTGACATTATTTTAATCGTTGAGAAAAAGGCCTTCCACATTTCCAAGTTGTACAAGGTCTCACAAATTACGTTGGAACCCTTTTTCAAGTGTCCTAGACAGAATTATTATTTTTTTCCTCTTCTCCGTTTCTTCCCTTAAGAACACCTGCTCCAAGTGTGTTATCAAGTTATAGCCAGGTTAACTATTACCACCTCCTGTACTGACATGAGCTCCAGTTAGAGTTGGCAGAAGTGGAAAGTAACCTATTAGCAAAGTTGGTTCAGCAAATGGGGTCAGTACAGCTGGACAGCCATATCCAAAACCTCAAAGAGAACCTCAACCTGTACCTCACAGCATACCCCACTTGATGATGAACTCACAATGGGGCACTGGGGAAATGTGGAATGTAATGCTGCCTCACTCCTGCAGGAAAATGGGCTAGAAAAAAATCGATAGCATCCAGCATTCAAGAAGCATGCTCTGAAACATGGACAGGTGTACTGTGGAAGCTGAAACGCTGGTGGACAGTGTAGTGCTCATATCTGGTCTGGAGCTCTGCGGTTGCTTGGTGGATAAGGGTGCTTGCTGTCAAGGATCAGAACCCGAGCCTGGAATACACATGGTGGAAAGGGAGAACCAAGCCCTGCCAATTGTGCTTTGGCCTTCCTAAATACCATGAGTGCTCGTGACCCCCACCTTCGCCACTAAGTTCACATTTTCTGATACTATATTATATTTTTTTAGTGTGCATCTTATTTTAAGGTATAGAGTCTTGATTTTTTTAAACTTTAGAAAGGGTTTTATTTATATACAAATAATAGGCAGCATTCTGTCCATAAATTCTATTCTCCAAAAACAAGAGTTTCTTTTTCTTTGGTTGGGTTTTAAAAGAAAGTAAAAAAAAAAATGCTGGGTGTAATCCCAGCACTCAGGAGACAGAGGCGGGTGGATCCCTGGAAGTTCAAGGTCGCCTGCTCTACATAGTTTCAAAACAGCCAGAGCTACAGAGAGACCATGTCTCAAAAAAACAAAAAAGTAAACTACGCAATAAATTCTGAAAAGCACCAGGATTCTTCTGCTTCTAGACCACTGCTGGGCTGGAGGGATAGAGGAGTCTGCTGAGACAGAAGTTATAACCTGGAACTGAGCACTTCTAAAAATAATGTACCATTCAGGCAAAGTATATTCAACCTACCCAACCCCAATATCACAGCTGCCTATTAGAATGGCTGAAGCTGGTCAGACAGCCTAACATAATGCATCATATGGGGCCAGTATGTAACTATAGGAAGCTAAAAACAGACTAGACCAAAACAAGAGACTGGGGTTGTCAGGAGAATAGTTAATTCCTTGTTTGATCTCCACTCCAGTAACTCAAATAAACAGAATATCCAAGTGCAAGGAAAATACATCATTTCAAATTTCGCTGTAGTCACAGTCAGTAGAGAAATGTTGCCTGGTGCCCTTATACAGTGGCTCACCATGTTATGCCTACAGTTCACATCCTCATCTACACACAAACTTTTGTGTTTGTGTGAACCTGACATAGTGAGGCAGAATGCTGAGCTGAGATCTAACATTTACAGCTGGCTGCTTTTCCATGCTGCTGCTGAAGAGGGAAGCATGTGAACGACCTCTGTCTGAGGGACCTTATATAACCAATCAATAACTTAGGCACCACAGTCTCCACTTGTTCCCAGTGTCCACGGGGCTGGTTGCATTCCATGTTTTATTCTAACAAATAGTAACTTTATATTCCTCTCATTTTCTTCTCCTGTTTATTTATTTATCTATTTATTTATTTATTTATTTATTTATTTATTTATCTATTTATTTATTTATTTAATCTATATAGATGAATTTAGGTGTTTTTTTTTTTGAGAAAATAATGGTACCAAGATCCATCCGGAGATCTTGTCAGCACTTGGATTAATTTTTATTGTCATTTCTGTTGGAGAAGCAACTTAAGTGTGATGAGTAAGAGCATGGGTGCTGGGTGCTATTTGAGTCAATAGCTGCGATGCAGCATGTAGAGTGTGTTTATTTTCCCTGAGTGTTATTAAAGACCAGAACCATCAAACAAATTATAACAAGCCATTCACTAAAGCTATTGACCCCATGCTCATCAGTTGACCTAAAGCCTGAGTGAGGAGAATCTTTAAACTTTTCCATGGCATGTGCTATTGTAATTAACCAAGCATAAAATAACAGGCCCTCTTTAAAGTTATATTAACTTAATACTGCTGTCCTGAGAATCATTATAAAAATCACAACTCCAAAAGTAAGATGTCATACAAAGTGTCAAGGGATTCATACATGTTTAAACACTGATTTTAATAACTTATTAAGTTTGGAAAATTATTGATTAGCTCTTAAAGGCTTTTATTAAGATTCTTCTTGAGTGTTTTCAAAAGCCAGAAAATCTTTCATATATATTAAACAGGTTGAAATAAATGTTAAGTATAGACTTAGGGGGAATAAAACACATAAGTTCCTCCTAAATTTATTTCACCTTAAAAACATAACAGCATATACATCAGAAAACTATAATATGTATACTGTTGACTATAATTATGCCATCTACATGAAAACAGGATCACTTTTTTTTTCCTTTAGACATCTCTCTCCCTTATCGGTTACCTGGATACTAACAAGGCTGAAGAACGTAGTAAGACAAGCTGTATACTAGGATAAGTGTGTTTTGAAAATAAAAAAAAATCATTATATTTAAATTCTTAAAAGTAGCTCATGGCTAAATACACTGACAGAACTTAGATGCTTAGAGCTGATTGAGGAGACAAGGATAGTCTTCACTCTGTGTGGGCTACATATAAATGAGATGACAGGAATCTTGAAGTAAAGCAATAAAGGAAAAGGGTTCCCCATGAAGAGCAGGAAGTCACACTGCCTACACTCAAAGTCCCTCTCTGCAATTCATTTGCTCTGGACTTCGTGAAAGTTTCTTAAATTCTCATTGCATCTTTGAGTTCTTGCCTCAATGATCATGGTAGCTCCTGAGATAAATTTTGTAGGGATGTAATTAATACTCATAATAATGCTGAGTGCTTAGCAATCGCTCAGTTTGTTCAGTATTTTAATTTTTATTATTTTATAATGATGAATTCAAAACCCCCTCTTTATTTCTACTTAGTATATAGTGTTATAAAAATGTTTCATGGTTTGTTGTTCTTTTGTACCTGTTCACACATTTACTTTGTTATTTAAAAATGGAGAACTTGAAATAATTTATAGCACATATGATTCTTCAACACAGGGATTTTATGTCAGGCCAAATTGCATTAGTAAAAATAACTTTATAGACATCCAATTTACTTCATTATGTTTCTCATAAATAAATGTAAGAAGGCTGAAGTTGTAAACAGGAACCAGATGTGATGAATCTGTAATATACAGCTTCAAAGTCATTGCACAAGCAGATTTTCTAAACTAAACACAGTCACAAATATTTAGCTCTCCAGAACTACTGTAATGGCAAGATACATGATGTAGTTAGCCCAGAAGGAAGACCAAATTCACATTCTAACACAATTCTAGTATTTAAATCTGTGCCAAAACCCAGCTAGTGAAAATAAAATATAATATTGGTTGGTTTGTACTGTATGTTTTTACTTAAAATTTTGAATACTTAAAGCAACATCCTCAATGTAATTAAAATGTTTATTAGATTCAGACCGGGTGTATTTGAAGCTAAAGTTTATGAAGTATAAGCTTGAAAACTAAATTGTATATAGAGATGGCAACTGGTTAAATATCTATATTTAACTCGTAGTATCACCTTCAGCCCCAGGGTGCACATCCACTGCATAGCATGGCGCAAGCTCAGGCACCAAAGCTAGACTCCACATGTTCAAAACCAACTCATTTGCTTGCTGGTTGAGTGACTTTGCTTTGTTGAGTTCGTTTACCTTCTCTCTACTTCATTTTCTTATCTGTGGCAAGATTTATTCTGGCACTAAATTTATAGAGTTAATGGAAAGATTAATGTTACACTTGTGTATATTCAAGCTGGGTGATACACAGAACTGCCACACCCTTATCTGCTTTACTTATAATCCATTTTTTGGGTTGCTGCTAAATTTGGACAAATTTTAACAGTTATTTTTTTCTCAGTATATGGCAATGAAAGTATTAGTATCTAGGTAACTAATTAGAGACATGTTTAATGGGAACAGATGTGTTTTGTTTTATTTTATATATGTATATATATATATATACATATATATATATACTTGAAAACCAGCATTTTCAATAACACCTTAATTGACATGTGCTAAGCAAAATGTTATAGCCGTTTAGATTTGTTCTTTATATATTATCCTATTTCTCTTTCTGCATACTTTTCTTTTTCCCAGAAATACTAGATTTTCAGCCAAGAGATGCATTAAAATGAACTGTCTGGGTTTCTACAATCAAGGACCATGTGTGGATGTGGCCTGGAACCCCCGAACAGATGGGGCCCATGATAGCTCGGTGTAGGACTGAAGACCCTATTCAGGGAAACAGGGACTGTTTCAGTCATGATCTTGATGGCTGACTCTTTGACCCTCCCCCATACAAGCCGGGGGTGGGGGGAGGGACAGACTGGCTAGATCCCAAGGGAGGACATTGCAGCCAGCCCTGAGGAGACAGGATAAGCTGGGGTTGGATGGAAGGGAAGGAGGTCCTCCCCTGTTGGTGGACTTGGAGGGGGCGGGGAAGAGGGAGATGAGGGAGGGAGTGGGAGGGTAGGAGGGAATGAGGGAGGGGGCTATGCCTGGGATTCAAAGTACCTAACCTGTGATTGAGATAAAAATAAATAAATTTTAAAAAATTGTAAAAAAAAATTAAAGAGCTATGGATGTTGGCTTATAATAAAAAAAAATGAACTGTCTGGATTTTTTCCTAGATTTTTTTTTTTTGCCTCTACTAAGAGGCCAAAATAATGGCCTCTCACTCCTTTGCCTCATTCTGCTCCCATCATTCCTTACATCTTTTATTTGAAGTGGTCGGTCTATAACACCCCAGCCTTACAAACAAATGCAAACTGTCTTACTTTGACGCAAAAAAATCTGACCCTTTGTCGGAGTGGTAAACACTGGAAGCACGCATTTGATTGGTATTAATAGATTTAAGTGTTTAGAAAGTTGGTGGCGCCTGAAGGGCGAATGATAAAGAATTATGGACTGGCCTTCCAGGTAGAATGGTGGACTAAAAGCTCAGCAGTGAGACCCAGTGAAGAAATAAAGGATGGCACCGCATAATGTTTCCTGCAAAGGCGAGAGCTGTGAAGAAACTTATTAATTTCAGTGAGATCGCTACAGAGCAACTGACAGGGGAGGACGCAAACTTGATAGCAGGAGGACCAGCCTCAGTGGACACCACCAAAGGCAGCGCTCCCCATCTTACATGAATGCTGCAGGAACAGTTAGTTATGTGGTGTCCAAGGGCTGTTTAGAGAGACCCCAGGACTAAAAGGCCTGAAAAAGAGATCCAGTGCCAACACGCAGGTTTTCACTCTCTTCTTCCCGGCACACTTCTTATCCTCTCTCCTTCCTGACACATCTGGGCCTCTCAGATGGTCTGAGCCTGCAGAAGTAGGAATGAAGGTTGGACACAAGCTGAGGTCTGGGGTTGGTCCAGGCTGTGGAACCAGGGACTGAAGTGTGCTGGTATGAGACGGAGGCAGTTTCCCTCTCTCTTCCTTCATGGTAAGTGCTATGCACCGAAAGAAATGCCTGCCTGCAGGAGCCTCACAGCCAGTGGGAGATTAACTGTCTACTCACAACTGAAGTCTGGAGACCAGTGCAAGCTGCAGACATGGAAGCTGATGCGTGACCTTCATGGTACTGTCGAGTGTCCTGTCACTATCCTGTGATAAGCTCAGGAGCTGGGAACTGAGAACTATACCATTTCCGTAATTCAGTTACTCCCAGAAACTCTATCCGAAAGAAATTTATTTAAATTCCACTGGGGCACATCATACCCCAGATCTGCTCTTGTGGGTTTAAACTGGAGTGACAAGCTTTTCCCCTCTCATCAGCTCAGCTTGCTCCATGAAACACCACACAGAGGGAAAGATGAAAAACCTGTCCCACTAAGGAAGGCATTCTGACTGATGAATAGCAATTTTTTTTTAATCTATTGTACTGTCCCCTTTTATTTTTTATTTTTAAAATGACTTTTAACTTCATAAAATTATTCTATATATTCATATTAAAATAAGCAATTCACATTACTATTTACCCCTCCTCAAATTCCCTGTTAACACATCACAAAGATACTGTATATCAGTGTTTATTGCAACACTATTCACAATTTCTGTTATGAAACCAATCTAGGTGTTCAACATTAGAGGAATAGCTTAAAAATGTGATATAAGTGCACAATGGATTTTTTTTAATCCGTAGAGAAAAATGAAGTCATGTTGCTTGCAGAAAAATGGACCAATCAGAGACAATCATAGTAAGCTAACTAACCCAGTCTTACAAAATAGTTCTAAATATTGCATGCTTTCCCCCATGGGTTCCAAATGATATCTAAGATCTGACTGCAAGACGAAAAGTAGGAGACAGAAATTAGGTTCTGGAAGTTTGTCCATTTACATTTACGAGTAAATTTTTTAAAATATTTTTTATTTTAATTTTTATTAGTTACACATTATTCACTTTGTATCCCCCCTGTAGCTCCTTCCCTTCTCCTCTGCCAACCCCACCCTCCCCCCCCCCTTCTCCACGCATGCCCCTCTACAAGTCCACTGATAGGGGACGTCTTCCTCTCCTTCCTTCTGATCCTAGTCTATTAGGTCTCATCAGGAGTGGTTGCATTGTCTTCTGTGGCCTGGTACAGCTGTACTCCCCTCAGGGGGAGGTGATCAAAGAGCCGGCCAATCAGTTCATGTCAGAGATAGTCCCTGTTCCTGTTACTATGGAACCCACTTGGACACTGAACTGCCATGGGCTACATTTATGCAGGGGTTCTAGGCTATCTCCATGCATGGTCCGTGGTTGAAGTATCAGTCTCAGAAAAGACCCCTATGTCCAGATATTTTGGTTCTGTTGCTCTCCTTGGAGAGTTCCTGTCCTCTCCAGGACTTACTATTTCCCACATCTTTTATAAGATTCCCTGCACTCTGCCCAAAGGTTGGCCATAAGTCTCACTATCTGCTTTGATATGCTACAGGGGAGAGCCTTTCAGAGGCCCTCTGTGGAGGCTCCTGTCCTGTTCCCTGTTTTGTCCTTCTTCTGATGTTCATCCTCTTTGCCTTTCTGAATGGGGATTGAACATTTCAGCCAGAGTCTTCCCTCTTGATTAGTTTCTTTAGGTGTACAGATTTTAGTAGGTTATCCTATATTAAATGTCTAATATACATTTATAAGTGAGTACATGCCCTGTGTGTCTTTCTGCTTCTGGGATACGTCATTCAGGATGATCTTTTCCAGTTCCCACCATTGACCTGAAAATTTCATGATTTCCTTGGTTTTAATTGCTGAGTAATATTCCATTGTGTAGATGTACCACAATTTCTGTATCCATTCCTCCACTGCAAGGCATCTGGACTGTTTCTAGCTTCTGCCTATTACAAATAAAGCTGCTATGAACATGGTTGAACAAATGTCCTTCTTGTGTACTTGAGCATCTTTTGGATATATGCATAGGAGTGGTATAGCTGGATCTTGAGGAAGCGCTATTCCTAATTATCTGAGGAGGAGTGGTATAGCTGGATCTTGAGGAAGCACTATTCCTAATTATCTGAGAAAGCACCAGATTGATTTCCATAGTGGTTATAAAAGTTTACATTCCCACCAGCAGTGGAGGAGGGTTCTCCTTTCCTCTCCAGCATGTGTTATCGCTTGAGCTTTTGATCTTAGCCATTCTGGTGGGTGTCAGGTGAAATCTCAGGGTCGTTTTGATTTGCATTTCCCTGATGACTAAGGACGTTGAGCATTTCTTTAAGTGTTTTTCGGCCTTTCAATATTCCTCTATTGAGAATTCTCTGTTTAGCACTGTACCCCATTTTTTAATTGGATTACTTGATTTGTTGCCATTTAACTTCTTGAGTTCTTTATATATACTGGATATTAGCCATCATATTAGATATAGGGTTGGTGAAGATCCTTTCTTTTAATATAAGCCTGGTGTGTAAAGCATTAATCCTAGTCAGATTGTTTCAATGAATAAGTTTCAACAGTTCACCTCCGTAACAATTATAAATTAACCTGTTAAATTTTCTGGTTAATGTCAGTATTGATAAGCGGATTTCATATAGATAGCAACTAAATCATGTTTTGTAGTACTTTTCTCATATAGCAGATTTCATCCATATACTGCACTTTTCTGAGTTGTGCTATAGTCAACACATGTTTTCAGTGGTATTTGTCTTCTGTGATGTATAATGAACAGCTTCTGTCTCAGTTTCCTATCTGGTGCTGTGATAAAATATCAGAACAAAAATCAACTTAAGAGAAATGACTTGTTTTTATTTCATAATTCCAGGTTATAGCCATTATTGTCATTTTGTCACTGCAGCAGGAACTTTAGACATCTGGTCAACCACTCACAGTTCCAAGCAGAGAGAAATGCACTGTTGTTCGCTTGCAAGCTTGCTTGCTTGAGCTCAACTCAGTTTCTCCACTCACAATTCAGGACAACTCCAGGTAGGGAATGGTGCCACCTACAGTGGGCTGTGTCTTCCCACATCACTTAATGTATAAGATAGGCTCCCACAGATAGGCCAAGCCGGTGAAGATAATCATTTACTAAACTTCTCTTCTCAGGTGATTCTTGGTTGTGTCAAGTTGACAATCCAAGCCAAATAAAACAACTTAAGTGAAAATTAATATCATTTGACGATAAATGTGTCTAAAGACTAAAATAGATCTTATTTTTATTTAGAGCGAGAGACTTAATATCACTATTTATATTTTTAACAGCACCAACAGTAATGTTTTAAACCATTGCCTTTATTGGAATTTCCTCTAAGCAGCAAAAAAATGTTAGAACAGAGCACTTGCAGGTGTCATTTTTTTCTCACTATATGCAGAGGCATCTTTCTTACTACAGGCATTAGAAATATAATCAGAGTGTGTTGCTGGGTAAAGAGAAGTGGAATTAGCATAGCCTTTGGTAAAGTGGCAGACAAAAAACACAGGTGTGCGTTTATGTATGCATGAGTTGTGTGTTTGTGTGTGTCATGTCAAACCCAAAGCTGAAAAGTAATAGCTAATAACACCCTGTGAGACCGTCCTCCAGTAATATAAAGAAATCCACTATGCCCTATATCTTGAAAGTTCTCCCATGAACCAGTTATAACACCTTCTAAATGAAGTCTTCAGTCATACTCTGGGAAATATCCATAGAAATCATAGTAGTCCACAATAAGTTGTGGAGAATGTAAGAAATACAAATGAGCCTATTTCATTGAGAAGCCTTTAGAGCTAATTTGTGGTTATTTTTAAAAAGAAAAATTTTAAATGAAAATTCATAACAAATGGATTAATTTTCAATAACACAAATTTTAGCGTTTCCACACAACTGAAAGAGGCAAATGTACTGGTTGTAGCTTCAGTACTAGTTGGCCAAGAGGAACCCTGATGGGAATGTGTAGACAAGGCTAACACATCTGTAATAAGGAACCAGAGAAAGGCAAACACATTCTACCTGCTTTCTCCTTGTAGATGTGTTGCCATTGCTCCTCTGTGATCTGCAGGCATAAGAAATACACCACCTATTTGTTTGTCAATTTTACATCCTGATCATATTCCTCTCCCTCTTCTCCTCTCCTCCAGATCCCACCCTCCCTCCCTCTTCTCCTTATCCCCCATGCCCTGCTCCTCAGAAAAGGTGAGCCCCACCCTACCAAACCACTCCAGCACACATGTTGCATTAGGATGAAGCACATCATCTTCTGCTGTGGCCAGCAAGGCAGCCCCACCAGGCGGAAGTGATCAAAAGCAGGCAACAGAGTCCGTGTCAGAGACATTCCCACTCCCTTTACTAGAGGATCCTCATGAAGCGTGAGCTGCCCATTGGCTACATCTGTGTAGGGGATTTAGGTCCAGTCAGTCCATGCATGGCCCTTGGTTGGTGCTTCAGACTTCATAGACCACTCTGGGCCCTGATTAGTTGACTCTTTTGATCTTCTTGTGGAGCTCCTCTCTCCTCCATTTCCTTCTATCCTTCCTCCCACTTTTCCATAAGACTCCCTAAGCTTCATCCAATGTTTAGCTGAATTTTTTATAACTTCGTCATTTCTTTTTTCTGAATTTCAGTTTCCACATTACATAATTGATGATAGTGATTAAAATAAAGTATATATTGTAAAGTAATTTTAAAATTTGTTGAATTCATAAACTAAACAAATAAAGATTATTTAATTGTAATCTAAATTGAATTCATATTTTAACCCTGCTCAATTTCTATTTAAAGAAAGAAATAGGAAAGTGCTATATTTTTTTAGATCCCCAGATATGAAAGAGAGTTTATGAAACATGTTTTAGTCTGCATGTCTCATTTCACCAGTTTTTCAATAGAATGGTTCATAGCACTCCTTTCTTCTCAAAAATGTTTTACTTTGGTTAGAAAAGACTAGTCATAGGATGTCCAATCTAATATAGTGTATTTGTTAGGGGTGCTATTATTATCCCCATAAGCTTGGAATGGCTCCTGCTGCAGTTTTGATATGCAAGTAATATAAAAAAAAAGTGTTCACTCAAAGCAAACACCAGTTAACTCTTAATTTGGTTTATGATGTATTCCTCTAGATAGTTTTTCATTCTACACTCTTGGAAGGGGGAAAAAACTATTCATTCTAGTAATATTAATTCATGTAATCTTACATCCAAGGTACTTTTTCTTATTGTACTTCATTCCCATTAACATTTTAATTTATTCATAATTTAAGAATTTGATTTATTATACCAGGTGTGGTTGGTACACACCTTTCTTCCCAGAACTTTGGATGAAGAGGCAGCAGATCTCTGTGAGTTCGAGGCCAGCCTAGCCTACAAAGTGAGTCCAGGACAGTCAAGGCTACACAGATAAACCCTGTTTCAAAAAAAAAAAAAAAAAACAACCAAACAAACAAATCAAAGTTTGGGTTATTTCATTGGATAAAAGAGGTTTCAGCAGAATTAAAGGTTGATTAGTTAATTCTTTCTCAGAGTTAACCCTGGCTTCTGAAAGGAGTCCTTGAAGTAGCATAATATCTTTTATTTGGCAAACACCAAACATTTGGTAAATGGATGAATGTATCACATAACTAAATGTTTTTCTTCAAAAATTAACTTGAATATTATGAGTTAATGATATTCTGTTTATCCAAACTACAATAAAAATAATAAAATTCTTACTCAAGAATTGTCCATTATTACTAATCAGATTTATTTGATTACATTAACTATAACTATAAAGAATTAATTAATTAAAGAATGTATTAAGTCATCTCATGTATTATATGAGGAACTTCCTAGATATATTAAACATGAAGAAATGCAGAGTGTAGTACTTGTGAGGTGAAATCAGGAGGGTGTCAGGTTCAAGATGTGTGGTGAGACACTGCTTCAAAAACCCAGAATAACAACAAATCAAGAGATAGTATGCAAAAGTGAATAACTTGAGACAACTGAAGTTTTTTCTACAATAAACAATGTTATAATTAATTTCTGCCACAGAATTGTAGTTGGAAGTCTGTCACTAATTATTCTGAAGTCTCTCAAGAATATATTTTCATGCTATGTGTAAATTTAATCTCTTCCACTGTCGGAAAGCTGGCTTGAGATTTCAGTCAAATGTCAGATAAAACAAGACAACAGTAATAAACAGAGCCTCATAGAGTAGGAGACTGTGAACTTTCCAAATAGGAAAAGATGGGCTTTGCCCTTTGATCATGCCATTAATCTTTCAGGAATTTAATAATGCTGGAGGTCATTTTACTCACTAGACTAAGAGGTAGCTAATAATTACAATAAAATTTAAAGTGCCTGTAATTGCATGATTGGAAAAGGGAAAGGCAGTAACAGGGTGGGTCATAATCTGAAGTGTTCAGCTCTCCATGTCAGCAGAAGAGCATATTGGTATAGAAATGGAACAGTCCAGGCAAAGCACACAGGTGCCTGGCAAGCCGTTAATAAATTAAAACAAGTCCTTGAAGTTCAGGTCACTTGATGGTGCAGTTGCCACGTAGAATACTTGACATCACGGCTTCTTGTTACTCCTAACCACATTTTCTCCACCTTTCTACTGATTTCACCCCTCTGAGTAGATTGTTACTAAGAAGGAACACTATTTGTCTCCTTTGGCATAAAGAATCAGATGGAGATAAAAACATGGCCATACCTACATTTAATAACTATGTCATGAAATTTCTGAATGAGCCCAAATCATTTTAATGTCACAAATTTATTTTTTATAAACCAGGATGTCTCATTCCTAAATTTAATTTCATGTTAAAAAGGTTTTAAGACAAAGTGCAGAAAACATTAAAAATATTACCGCAACCCACCCAGGGATGTGGCTATTGCAATAAAATAGGACAAATTCTTCCCAAGGTAAATTCTTTTGGTTAAATGTAACATTCTAACATCAAAACTGCATGCAGAAATTTTAACATGTTTACTTTATGGAGAAATAAATGTGACTAATGTTATAAATCTTAAGCTCATTTGCTTTAATACCAAAAGAAAAGTTTTATAACCAGTCATTACTTATTGCTGCATACCCACTAAGAGAATCAGCTTGATTCATTTATTTGTTTGTTTTTGTGTGTGAGAGGATATGTGGGAGCTGTGAGAAGAGTACATGTGTGGAACTCACAGAACAGTTGGTGGGAGTTAGTTCCCTCTTTCCAGCGTGTGTCCCAGTGATCATTTTCAGGCCGCCAGGCTTGACAGCACAGCCTATACCCACTGAGCCATCCTGTTGACTATGAACAGTATTTATTGAGACATATGACCGATTTCTTTGTTCGTTTGTCATTTTTTTCTTTTTCAAGATTTACTTTTTTATTAATTATTGCTTATTCATTTTGTATCCCAGCTGTAGCCCCCTCCCTCAGACCCTCCCAATCCCAACCTCCCTTCTTCATCTCCTTCTATGCCCCTCCCTAAGTCCAATGATAGGGGAGGTCCTCCTCCCCTTCCCTCTGACCCTAGCCTATCAGGTCTTATCAAGACTGGCTGCATCATCTTCTTCTGTGGCCTGGTAAGGCTGTTCCCCCTTCAAGGGGAGGAGATCAAAGAGTCAGCCACTGAGTTCATGACAGAGACAGCCCTTGTTCTCCTTACTAGGGAACCCACTGAGCTCCCATGGGCTACATCTGAGAAAGGGTTCTAGGTTATCTCCATGAATGGTCCTTGATTGGAGTATCTGTCTCAGAAAAGACCCCTGTCCCCAGATATTTTGGTTCTGTTGGTCTCCTTGTGGAGCTCCTGTCCCCTCCAGATCTTTCTATCTCCCCCTTCTTTCATAGGATTCCCTGTACTCTGCCCAAAGTTTGGTTATGAGTCTCAGCATCTGCTTTGATACCTTGCTGGGTAAAGTCTTTCTGAGGCCCTCTGTGGTAGGCTCCTGTCCTGTTCCCTGTTTTTTTCCCTCTTCTGATGTCTGCCCTGTTTGCCTTTTTGAGTGAGGATTGATCATCTTACCCAGGGTCGTCCTCCTTGCTTAGTTTCTTTAGGTGTACAGATTTTAGTATGTTTATCTTATATTATATGTCTAGTTTTAATTTTTATTGATTTCAGCATTTTTTAAAGGTATACTTTTGTATATCAGTTGTTTGGTTGCTTTGTTTTGGCTTTTATCTTTCTTGAATAACTTCATATATCAGTTTTTCTCTCTTGTACCTATTGTATTATATTTCTTATTCATTATACCTCTGGTTTCCCTCTCATCCAGACCGAGGTCTCTCATTTCCTTAATCCTCATATGCTTCTCTTTTTACTTGGCAATAAACACCCTTTACTCTATGTATTTCATGTTCCTGAGATTAATACTCAATCATTGTTTCAGCTGCTGATGAATTAACTCTATCCCTACATAGTAGAGAAGGGACATAACTCAACCAATGGCAGAGCAACCAGAAGACTTACAGTGTGAGAGAAACAATGAATAGGAAGTAGGAAGACTACAAAACTGGGTGATTTACATTCATCCCAACAGATAAACAAAATACAGGGAATACACACAAAACAGAGAAAACAAGCCACATGAACTCCCCCACAAGCTCCCAACTCCTTAGTACCTCCGTTCAAAATTAATAATGTAAGAGTGCTTCAACATAGGCCAAATGGGAAAAGTGATATATTAAGTGAATAGACTTAACAACAGAAATAACATGATCCCATCTCAATAGATACAGAAATGGCCATCATTAATGCTCAATATCCTTTCATAGAAAGCTCTGAAGGGGTTACCTATAGAGGGGCACCCCTGCATATAAGAAAGAAGTTTGTTCCTTTGGGCTATTTCTGTCCAAATTATAGCAGGTATACTAAATGTGGAAAAACTGAAAACATTTTCTCTAAAACCAAGGATTAGACAAGGTTTCAGTATAATTGTCAAAATCTTTTGTTTTTTTAGACTCTTGTGTTTTTTTGTTTTCTGCATTAATTTTTTTATTGACTTTACATTCTTATTGCAGCCCCCTTCTCCCAGTTTCCATCCCTCACATACTTCTCCCCGCTGCATCTCTCCTCTCCTTGTCAGAGAAGAGGGAGGTCTCTGGCGCATTAAGTTGCTGCAGGACTAGGTGCAACCTTTTCCACCGAGATTGGACAGTGCAACCCAGTTAGGGGAATGGGATCCAATGACCGATATCAGAGGCAGCGAGTAGTTGTCAACATCTTAAGTCAAGGCAAGAGAAAGAAGTAAGAAGGAAAACATTAGGAAAGGGAGACAAATAATTCCTGTTTATAATTTAAAATGGTTCAAAGACCTTAATATTCCAGCCATAAAATTAAAATCCTAATGATATTCTGATACACTCATCAAAGAAGCTTCCTCCTGCAGTAGATGAGAACAAATATAGAAACCCACAGCTGGACCATGTGAGAGAGAGTTTATGGTGGATCACTCAGGCTTGAATGGGATGTTTCTCTCAAATTGCTTCTCTGAAGGCTTAGGGAGCCCTGGGGAAGAGGAAGTGGGAAGATTATGAGAGCCTGAGGGCATGGATAACACCAAGCAAGCAAGGCCTTCTAGACACACTCTGACTGATGCTCATATGAACTCCGTGACTGTGGTGGCACACACAGGGCTGCATAGCTCTGAAGCACTGATAGGAGAAGGGCAGGCAAGCCCACATTTCTGACCCAGAAGCTATCTGCTGTTTATCAGAAATAAAAATCAGTTCTCTCCAGTGGAGGCTCACTGGAGGTACACATCACTTTTAAGTCCAGGTCTCTCATGCCTGTTAGTAAATGCTCAACACAAAATGAACATGATGGCATCTTTGGAGGTTTTTTTGTCTCATAGGGTTTTGATAGGGCAGTGTGTGTGTATGTGGTATGTGTGTGTGTGTGTGTGTTATGTATTCAGGTTTTATAATTTTAGGGGATTCTTGTGTTTCTACATGTACATGTATATCTTGTGCTTTTTCTTTGGCTTGTATTCTGTTTGTTAGGTTTGTTTTATTGCAGTTTGCTTTTATTTTATTATTAATCTTTGTATGCCTATTTGTTTTCCTAGGACCGATAGAAAGGGTGTGTATTCTAATGGGAAGCTGGGAGGAATCTCAGAGGAGTTGGAGAAGGGAAAACCATAATCAGAATATATTGTATGAAAAAAACTGTTTTTAGTAAGAAAGGAAAAATAAATAAAACCACTGAAACTACTGGAGGAACACACTTTAAAATTTAGATAAAAACTGTCTGAAAAAGGACTCCAACAGTCCTGGAGATAATCCTCAAAATGCATGTCAGAGCAGTCAGAAGTGTATGAAGACAACCCAAGAATAAGGGAAAAACTTTGCCAGCTGTATATCGGACACAGGATTAATATGGAACATCTGTAAAGGACTGGTTTCTAATGAGAGGCAGAAGGGGGGGGGTCTGCCCTGGGAGGGAAGGTGGGAGGAACTCAGAGTAGTGGAGGATGAAAAATCAGAATACATTGAGAAAAAAAATACTTTTTTCCTTTTAAAAAATGTTTTCATTTTTCCTTTATCATTATGATTTACAGTGTGTTTACTTTGTATCTTGCCTGTAGACCCCCCCTTCTCCTCCTCATGGTCCCATCCTCCCTCCCTCCTCTCTCCTCTACCCCTCCCCTAGTCCACTTAAAGTCCTCCTCCCCTACTGTCTTACCCTAGCCTATCAGGTCTCAGCAGGACTGGCTTGATCCTCTTTCTCTGTGGCCTAGTAAGACCACATTGCTGGGGGAGGGGAGGTTGAACAAAAACCAGGCAACCAAGTTCATGCCAGTGACTGCCCCTGCTCCACTTACTAGGGAACCCCCCATGGATACTGAGCTCCTTATGGGCTACATCTGAGTAGTGGGTCTAGATCCTCTCCATGCAAGGTCTTTGGTTGATTCATCAGTTTCTGAAGGACTCCCTGAACCCAGATTTTTTGGCTCTGTTGGTCTTCTTTTAGAGCTCCTGTCCTCTCCACATCTGTCTATCTCTCCCTTCTTCTAAAAGATTTATCACAAAACTAAAGTCCAAGTGGATCAAAGACTTCAACATAAAACCAGACACACTAAATCTGCTATAAGAAAAAGTGGGGAAGAGCCTTGAACTCATTGGCACAGGAGACTTCCTGAACAGAACACCAACAGCACAGGCTCTAAGAGCAACAATCAATAAATTGGACCTCATGAAACAGAAAAGCTTCAGGAAATTAAAGGACGCTGTCAATAGAACAAAACAACAGCTTAAAAACTGAGAAAAGATCTTCACCAACTCTATTTCTGACAGAGGGCTAATATTCAGAATATATAAAGAACTCAGGAATTTAAACACCAACAAACCAAGTAATCCAATTTAAAAAATGGGGTACAGAGCTAAACAGAGAATTCTCAATAGAGGAATATTGAATGGCAAAGAAATACCAAAAGGAATGCTCAAAGTACTAAGTCGTCAGGTAAATGCAAATCAAAATAACCCTGAGATATCACTTTATAGCCATCGAGATAAAAAACTTGAGTTTTTTTTTTCTTTTTTTATCTCAAACACATGCTGGAGAGGTTGTGGAGAAAGAGGAACTGTCTTCCATTGCCGGTGGGAATGTAACCTTGTACAACCACTTTGGAAATCAATCTGGCACTTTCTCAGAAAATTAGAATAGTGCTACTTCAAGATCCAACGATACCACTCTTTGGCATATATCTGAAAGATGCTCAAACATACAAGGACACTTGCTCAACTATGCTCAGAGCAGCTTTATTCCTAATAGCCACAATCTGGAAACAACCTAGATATCTCTCAGTGGAGGAATGGATACAGAAAGTGTGGTATGTTTACACAATGCAATTAAAAACAAGGAAATCATGAAATTTAGAGGCAAATGGATGGAACTAGAAAAGACTGAGTGAGGTAACCCAGAAGCAGAAAGACACACATGGTACATACTCACTTTTAAGTGGATATTAGGCATGTAATATAGGACAAACATACTAAAATATATAGTCCTAAATAAGCTAAACACTAAGGAGGACCCTTGGGAAGATGCTTAATCCACATTCAGAAGGGCAAACAGGATAAACATCTGAAGTAGAAGACAGGGAACAGGACAAGAGCCTTCAACAGAGGGCCTCTGAAAGACCACCCAACAGGGTATCGAAGCAGATGTTGAGACTCAGAGAGAAAATACTTTCAATAACAGAAAAAATAATAAAGAAACATAAACTGCAAAATTTAAACACTAGAACTATAAATCATCCTATTAATAATTGAATAGTTAGTTCTCAGAGAAATACAAATGGCCAATAAATACTTGAAAAACATGTTGAGCATCTTTTATCATCATGGAAATACAAATTAAAACTGATATAAGTTTCTGTTTTTCTGCTGTCAGAATAGTTCCTGTCAAGAAGACAGAGATGAGTGTCATGATGAATGAAAACAAAGGATCCCCAGGCACTTCTGTTGCGAATGTAAACCTGGTATAGCAACTATAGAACCTTTCGTTTCATTTGAGTTTTGTGTTTCTTTTTACCTATTCCTTTCTCAATATAACATTCAAAAAACCCTCCTGCTTTCGGGGATGGAGAGAGATGGCTTATTGGTTAAGAGAAGGTTCTGCTCTTCCTGAGGACCCAAGTGAGGTTCCTAGCACACACACACATGCACACACACACACACAAATAGGTGAGTATTTGGACACAAAAGTTCTTTGGGAATGAATGAGGTGATGATTAATTTAACATTTCAACTTGTCACAACCTAAGATCACCAGGGAAGAGAGTCTCAGTTGAGGGGTTATCTAGGTCATATTGGCCTGTGGGCATGTCATTGGGGTTATTTTGATTCTTACCTGAGCTACCCCTTTGTGGCTGGCACCATACTTAGCCTAAGCCCTGAACTGTATCAGGATAAGGAGGAATCAGGCAGCAGGTATGTCTTTCTCTCTCTGCTGTCTTTTTTGTGTGATAAAATGACCTGCTGGAGTTCCTACCCTGGCTTCCCCAACAATACATTATCACCCCTAGTGTAAGCCTTTCCTTCCCTACATTTCTTTTCATCAGAGTATTTTATTACAGCAACAGAAAAGAAACCACAGAGAAGGGGAAAACCTTCTTTCAGTATATAAAGTCTACTTGTACATGAAGAGCATCTCTCAGGTCATAGCTTAGACTCATAATTTGTATTCACAATATCAGGAACTATGCTCTATTATAGGACTTTGTCTTAGCCCATAGTTCAGTCTCAATTTAGTAAGAGCACAATAAATGGATTGAATGAATAAGTGAACTCAGATTAGGATACAACAGTTGCCACAGAGCTTGATAATAAGTAGATCATTTGTAACTTGGATGAGATTGGATTTTTCAGGGAAATGTGTAGGTTCAGACATTGTTGAAGAATAAATGAGCTATGTTTAGATACATGTCTGAATGCAGCAGTGCTGTCAACATTTTGTCTGAAAGAAAAGAAATAGGAAATTAGAAAAAAAAAGACATTGAGTTGAGGAAAGATTCTGTTTCATATCAGCAAGATCTGGAAAAGCTGAAATTGTAGTCATTAACTTAAAAATAGAACATTAATATGGGAGATCATGAGAAGCTGTAATAATACAGACAGGAAAGAGAAATGTCCTTGTTGGACAAACAAACCCATTCCAAGGGCGAAGGTAAAAAATATACACATGGATGGAGCTAAGTTTGTATGCCAGGGGACAGAAATTTGATAACATTCTATAGACATTTTTGTTGTGTAATGTTAAGGGCATCAGATTTGCCAACCTGTACAAATCTGGGTCTATGAGACCTGGGATCCAAGGATCTGAAAAAATGGGGCGGACTGCAATCTAATGCAGCAGAGAACCGTATTTCCATTTCAGTGCACGCTCTATACAGGAATTTAACAAAGAAAGCGGTGGTCCAAGGAAAGTTGTTTGAGTTCAGAAAAACCATGTAAATAAATGCCAGTAAGCACATACTAAATATTGACAGAGCAGTTCTTTCCCAGAACTTAGAACAGAGCAATTGAAACTATTGCCTGTTACATACTATAGATTATGTCTGGGAAAGTATGAAAGAAAGGAAGAAGGGCATATCCAAATTCAGGGCAGAGTGACAAGATGGGAATCTACAGTTATGATCTGGTATCGAACAGGAATAAACATCTTATAAATTGAATGTAAGTGTTTGTCACAGGAAGCAGAGAATTACATTCAAAAATAATCCAGGGAACAAAATGCCCTTGAGGTAAAGGGTCCTTTGCCTTCCCCCCTCTCGCCGCCAGAGTTTCTCTCCTAGATCCCTGAGGCAATATTTATCATGCGTCATTCTTTTGACCATGACCCAACATTAAGTTATTGTTTTATTTTTTTAAATGGATGCATCTTGAACTTTGTAATAATTGTGGATATTTTAAACAGATAATGTATAGGATACATGGAATTCAGTAATCTAAAAGCACTCCTATAGAGCAGAATATGTGACCTGGTGAAATTAGAAGTCATTGATCCATTATAACACTCACATATACTGCTCATTTTCCCCATTTTGTGCATCTGTCTATGTATAGAAAGCATATGCAACTTAAACAAGTCAAGCGTATTACAGGACTTGGGAGACAATGATTGCTGGAGTGTGTTATAGATTTGAGAGGAAATCAAGTCACGAATAAGCTGTTTTATAGAAAGAAAGTAGACATACTAGTTAACCAGCTGCCTTGTGATCTAGGATGATGCCCAGAGTGAAAACAGTGAGTAGCAATGAATAGCTGTGATTGTTTGGGTTTTAAAAGCTAGAAATGGAAAAGTATTAAATAAATGACAAAATTTAGGGTGTGGACATGAAGCTGGCTATTACTGTAGAAGAGAACAAAGATTCACTGAAGATAAGGACACAGAAGAACTGAGAAAATAGAACATGTCTGTATGAACAGAAAACACACCCAGTTGATCTCATTAGTTATAAAGGAACTCATTAGTTATACAGAAGGGTTCTTCATCAAATGTGGGGAACCAAAAAAATTGGTGGGCAACAAAGAAAGATGAAAGAAAAGGCTGGAATAATTTATAAACATTGAAGATCACTCATATTCTATAGTAACCAGCCTGCAGACATCGTTGAGGATTTATAACAATGGAAACCTCTCACCTGACTCCAGAAAAAGGAATAAAAAAATGACCAAGTCCATTTGTGAGTTCTCTATGGGAAAGCAAGGTTTGAGTTGAGACAAGGATCCAGAAAAAATAGTCAGTGAAGCTAGTCAAAACAGTGATCAGTTTATTTTTCATGAAATTATTTTTTCATCACACAGAACAAGGAAATACCTGGATAAAAACATGCTTAAATGATATTTGCATTTAAGAGGAGACATAATTTCAAAGACAATAAAATATCTGAAAAAAATGTGCATGTCCGGCAGTGAGCAAGCAAAGAGAGTAGGATGAGGAACTTGCTTGCTTGCTTAGCCATCAGACTTCATTGCCTGGCCAGTGGATATATGGGGTCCTTATATTGCTCAGATGTGATCAGCAATGGCATGGATTACCTTTAAAGGTAGGGTTTGAAAGGAGTAGGAATTTGCCTAGTAAAAACATGAGAAGGTCTGAAGACTATCACAGGCAAATGTAAATATACATTAAATTGTACAAATACCGAAAGCACTTAGCACATAAAATTAGTGTTGAAAGTGAACTGTGAATTAAGAAGATGGAATTTTTGACCATGAGGCTTGAGTATAAAAGAGTAAAAGAAAATTTCCTCAGGTGCTGGGGATCTCCTCCCCAAATCAATCAAGTTTGTCTTCATCTGTGTAACTCTGCGGCCTAGCATTGCTCCTAGCAGAGAAGGCGCTCTGTTGATATTTTTTGAACAAATATTGTTGCAGTGACTTTAAAATTTCAGGATAGCTTATGTGTTTTAATTGGAGTTTAAAATGTGATGACAGCCTGGAATATGCCGAAACAATGAGATACACCTTAATATATGTGCAATATAATATCCTGTGTTTACATAGAAGTCTTAACACCTAAGTGTGTGATAACAGATTGATTGCAGTGATGATCAGTCATAAAAGCAGACAGTGCTTGCTAAGAAACAGAAAGTTTTTAATTGGGCACAGCCCATTTTTGAGTCAAAACTATTGTACAACTGCCTCAAAATCTTGGACACATAACTGTATCTTGCATAAAAACTCAGTATCCATATATGTCAGAATAAACCTGACTTTTAGTTTTGGGAATAGAATTTTATGATTCTTTCTAATTTTTAAAAAAATTTATAATTTACTAATTACAACTTATTCACTTTGATTTCAACTGTGGCGCCCTCCCTCATCCCCTCCCAATCCCACCCTTCCTTCCTCTTCTCCACCAATATACCTCCCCCAGGAGGCCCTCCTCCCCTTCCATCCGATTCTAGTCTATCAGGTCTCATGTGGAGTGGCTGCATTCTTTTTATGTTGGAACCATAGTTAGTTAGTGTTGGAATGGGCGAGGACAAAGAAAGCACATCTTCCCTGCCTCCATCAGTATTCTAGGCAAATACTGTATAACTTTTACTGGAGCCTGCAATAGATACATGGAAATAGCATAGGGTAGAGCTAACAAAAACTTTTGAAGGTTTTTAAAAATAAATTTACTTATTTTTATATCAATCACAGGTTAGGTTTTTTGCATCCCATGCATAGCCCCCTCCCTCTTTCCCTCCCACCCTCCCCAACCCTCCCTCATCGCCTCCCCGCCCCCCCAAGTCCACCAACGGGGGAGGATATCCTCCCCTTCCATCTGACCCCAGATCATCTTGTCTACTAAGGGCTGGCTACAATGTCCTCCCCGGGTTCTAGCCAGGCTGTAACTCCCTGGCATGTATGGGGGAGGGTCAAAGAGTCAGCCATCAAGCTCAAGACTGAAACAGCCCTTGTTACCCTTACTAGGGTCTTCAGTACACCAATGAGTTATCATGGGCAACATCTGAGCAGGGGTTCTACGCCAAATCCATACATAGTCCCTTATATGGGAGAAACTGTCCCATATAAGACCCTTGTGCCCTGCTCAGTTTGATCTTTGTGGAGCTCTTGTTCTCCCCAAGTCTTACTAACTTCCCCTATATTTATTATTACTTCCAGCCCTCTGCCAAGGGCTTAACCGAGAGTCTTAATATCTGTTTTGATAAATTGCTATACTGATTCTTTCATAGGTCCTCTTTGGTATGCTCCTGTCCTGTTGCTTGTTTTCTCCGGCATTCAATGTCCCTCCCATTAGTCCATCCAAATGAGCATTGATCTTACCAACCCGGGTCCTTCATCTTGTATATCTTCCCTAGGTGTGTAGATTTCAGCATGACCTTCCTATCCTATAGGTCTATATAAGTGAGTATATACCATATGTTTCTTTCTGCTTTTGGGATACCTCACTCAGGATGATAGTTTCCAGGTCCAACCATTTGCCTGCGAATTTCATGATTTGCTCCTTTTTAATTGCTGAGTAGTATTCCATTGTGTAAAAGTACCA
>CM053743.1:16174652-16194113 GCA_028658305.1 Pachyuromys duprasi | reverse complement strand
GAGGAGACAGGATAAGCTGGGGTTGGATGGAAGGGAAGGAGGTCCTCCCCTGTTGGTGGACTTGGAGGGGGCGGGGAAGAAGGAGATGAGGGAGGGAGTGGGAGGGTAGGAGGGAATGGGGGAGGGGGCTACGCCTGGGATTCAAAGTACCTAACCTGTGATTGAGATAAAAATAAATAAATTAAAAAAAAAAAAGAATAGTAGGTGCTGTCACATAGTTCTGTTGCCTGCTTTTTGATTACTTCCCCAACAAGGCTGCCTTGTCAGGCCACAGTGGATGAGGATGAGCTCAGTTCTGATGCCACTTGATGTACTGAGGTGGGTTGGTTGGGGGTGTGGAAGCTTCCTTTTCTGAGGAGAAGGGGAAGCATGTGGGGGAGTAGAGGATGAGAGAATGGGAATGGGAGAAGTGTGAGGGGGTTATGATAGGGATGTAAAATGAATATATAAATTAAAAATAAAATTTAAAAAGACCATTTTGGATATTACAATTGATATAGGGTGAGACTGAAAAAATGGTTTTCTGATTATTAAGTCATCCTGGAACCATCTGCCCTTGGACTACATTTCGCTTACACTAAAATTAAAATGAGTCGCAGGCCTGTTAAAACTGTCTCCTAGGCCCTCCTAGTCTGAGGTGTTTCCGGTGGACGCAATTGGCGTGCACCTGTGGAATGCCCGCCTGTAGAAGCAGAACTGCCTGTGGACACACACAGACACACACCCACGGACTGAGGTGGTTGCTGGTGGGCCTGAGCAGTGTGCGCCCCGCAGTGTGCAGGCCAGTCAAAACGGCCCTCTAAGTCTGGTTCGTGTACCCACATGCACACACAGGGACTGAGGTGGTTTCCGGCGGAAGTGATTGGTATGTGCCTGGTGTATGCCCACCGGATCTTTCTCTGACTGGCCTGTGGACTCACACACAGACTGAGGTGGTTATTGGTGGACCCAAGCAATGTGTATCTGCAGTGTGCAGGTCAGTCAAAACAGTATGCCGTTCCTCCTCTGTCTGGCCCAGAGGCTGTGAGACCCAGTCTATTATTGGGGCTGAGGGCGCCCAGCACGGCTGCTCTTTCAGATCAGAGCTGTGCGCTGCCGGTCACCCAGAGATTTTTCCGGGGAATAGCTGGGTGTCCCTAGGATTTTCCCACTTGATTTCCCGCCGTAGGAGTTCCGCTCACCTGGCAATCACAAATGCTGGTGTTTTAGGTCCCAGAGTTCAGTCTCCTGGTCGCTGCGTTGTTTTTGCTGTCCTACTCCTCAGACAAGGTGTCCTCTCCTGGCAGCCATCTTGGATCAATCCCGAAGGTTTTTTTTAAGTCATTTGTTTTTTGCTCAGAACTCTCTCTCTCTGTGTATTGAGGTAGGGTCTTGCTATGTAGACAGAGTGGCTTTGAATTTGCACTCCACCTTGCTCAACCTCAGAATGCTATGACTACAAATGTATTGTTAACAACCCTGAACATCTATGCCCCCAATACAAAGGTACCCACATTTGTAAAAGGAACATTTAAGGAATAAAACTTAAACCACATATAGATCCCCACATATTAATAGTGGGAGACTTCAACATACCTCTCTCAACAAAGGACAGGTCAACAAAACAGAAATTAAGCAAAGATACAATAACTCTAACAGAGGTCATGAATCAGATGGACCTAACAGACATCTACAGAACCTTTCACTCAAACACAGGAGAATTTACCTTCTTCTCAACACCTCATGAAACTTTTTCCAAAATAGACCATATACTTGGTCACAAAGCAAGCCTCAACAGATACAAGAAGATTGAAATAATCCCTTGAATCCTATCTGATCACCATGGACTAAAAAAAAGAGTGCAACAACAGAAATAGCAAAAAGCCTACACACACATGGAAACTGAACAACTTGCTATTCAAGGACAGCTTGGTTAGGGAAGAAATTAAGAAAGAAATTAAAGACTTCCTAGAATTCAATGAAAATGAAAGCACAACATACCCAAACTTATGGGACACAATGAAGGCAGTGCTAAGAGGAAAGTTCATAGCACTAAGTGCCTTCAAGAAGACATTTGAAACATCTCATACAAACAACTTAATGGCCCAACTGAAAGCCCTAGAAAAAAAAGAAGCAGATACACCCAAGAGGAGCAGACGGCTGGAAATAATCAAACTCAGGGCTGAAATCAATCAATTAGAAACGAATAAAACTATTCAAAGAATCAATGAAACCAAGAGCTGGTTCTTTGAGAAAATCAACAAGATAGACAAACCCTTAGCCAAACTAACTAAATAGCGGAGAGACAGTATCAAAATCAACAAAATCAGAAATGAAAAGGGGGACATAGCAACAAATACTGAAGAAATCCAAACAATCATTAGGTCTTACTTTAAAAGCCTATATGCTACAAAATTGGAAAATCTAAAGGAAATGGACAATTTTCTTGATCGATTCCACTTGCCAAAGCTGAATCAAGACCAGGTAAATCAATTAAATAGCTCTATATCCCCTAAGGAAATAGAAGCTGTCATCAAAAGTCTCCCATGCAAAAAATTTCCAAGGCCAGATGCTTTAAGTGCAGAATTCTACCAGACCTTCAAAGAAGAGCTAACACCAATACTCTTCAAACTATTCCACAAAATAAAAACAGAAGGAACATTACCAAACTCATTCCATGAAGCCACAATCACCTTGATACCAAAACTACACAAAGATCCAACCCAAAAAGAGAACTTCAGACCTATCTCTCTTATGAACATTGATACAGAAATACTCAATAAAACACTTGCAAACCAAATCCAAGAACACATAAAAGATATCATCCACCATGACCAAGTAGGCTTCATCCTAGGCATGCAGGGGTGGTTGCATATATGGAAATCCATCAATGTGATCCACCACATAAACAAACTGAAGGAGAAAAACCACATGATCATCTCCTTAGATGCTGAAAAAAGCATTTGACAAAATTCAACATCCATTCATATTTAAAGTCTTGAAGAGATCAGGGATACAAGGCACATACCTAAACATAGTAAAGGCAATATACAGCAAGCATATTGCCAACATCAAATTAAATGGAGAAAAATATAAATCAATCCCACTGAAATCAGGGACAAGGCAAGGCTGCCCACTGTCTCCATATCTCTTCAACGTAGTTCTTGAAGTCCTTGCTAGAACAATAAGAATTAAAGGACATCAAGGGGATACAAATTGGAATGTAAAAAGTCAAAGTATCACTATTTGCAGATGATATGATAGTATACCCGAGTGAACCCAAAAATTCTACCATGGAACTCCTACAGCTGATTAACACCTTCAGTAAAATGGCTGGATACAAAATTAACTCAAAAAAAAAAATCAAAAGCCTTCCTGTATACAAAAGACAAAAGGACTGAGAGAGAAATTGGTGAGACAACAACCTTCACAATAGCCACAAAGGTCATGAAGTACCTTGGTGTGAACCTAACCAAGCAAGTCAAAGACTTGTATGAAAAAAAATTTCCAGTCTCTAAAGAAAGAATTAGAAGAAGATATCAGAAGATGGAAAGATCTCCCATGCTCGTTGCTTGGCAGGATTAATATAGTAAAAATGGCCATCTTACCAAAAGCAATCTATAGATTCAATGCAATTACCATAAAATTACGGACACAATTCTTTACAGACCTTGAAAGAAAAATTCTCAACTTCATATGGAACAACAAGAGACCCAGAACTGCTAAAACAATCCTCTACAGTAAAAGATCTTCTGGAGGTATCTCTATCCCTGATCTCAAGCTGTACTATAGAGCAACAATAATAAAAACTGTGTGGTACTGGCATAGAAGCAGATTGGTGGATCAATGGAATCGAATAGAAGACCCTGAAATAAATCCACACACTTATGGACATCTGACTTTTTAACAAAGATGCAAAACCCATTCAATGGAAAAAAAGACAGCATCTTCAAGAAATGGTTCTGGTCTAACTGGATGTCTATATGTAGAAAAATGCAAATAGATCCATGCTTATTACCCTGTACAAAACTAAAGTCCAAGTGGATCAAAGACCTCAATATAAAACCAGACACACTAAACCACTTAGAAGAAAAAGAGGGGAAAATTCTTGAACTCATTGGCATAGGAGACAACTTCCTGAACAAAACACCAACAGCACAGGCTCTAAGATCAACAATCAATAAATGGGACATCATGAAACTGAAAAGCTTCTGTAAAGCAAAGGACACTGTCATTAGAACAAAACGACCGCCTACAGATTGGGAAAGGATCTTCACCAACCCTATATCTGACAGAGGACTAATATCTAGTATATATAATGAACTCAAAAAATTAAACAGCAACAAATCAAATAATCCAATTAAAAAATGGTGTACAGAGCTAAACAGAGAGTTCTCAATAGAAATATCGAATGGCGGAGAAACTCTTAAAGAAATGCTTAACATCCTTAGTCATCAAGGAATTGCATATCAAAACAACTGTGAGATTTCACCTTACACCCATCAGAATGGCCAAGATCAAAAACTCAAGTGACAACACATGCTGGAGAGGATATGGAGAAAGGGGAACCCTCCTCCACTGCTGGTGGGAATGTAAACTTGTACAACCACTCTGGAAATCAATCTGGTGCTTCCTCAGACAACTAGGAATAGCACTTCTTCAAGATCCAGCTATACCTCTCCTAGGCATATATCCAAAAGAGGCTCAAGTACACAATAAGTACATTTGCTCAACTATGTTTTTAGCAGTTTTATTTATAATAGCCAGAAGCTGGAAACAACCCAGATGCCCCTCAACTGAGGAATGGATACAGAAATTGTGGTAAGTCTACACAATGGAATATTACTCAGCAATAAAAAACAAGGATATCATGAAATTTTCAGGTAAATGGTGGGAACTGGATGGGATCATCCTGAGTGAGCTATCCCAGAAGCAGAAAGACACACACAGTATATACTCACTAATATAGACATATACTATAAGATGAACCTACTAAAATCTGTACACCTAAAGAAACTAATCAAGAGGGAGGACTGTTGCTTAAATGCTCAATCCCTATCCAGAAGGGCAAAGGGGATGGGCATTGGAAGAAGGAGAAGGCAGGGAATGGGTCAGGAGCCTGCCACGGAGGGCCTCAGTAGGGCTCTGCCCTGCAGACTATTGATGCAGATGCTGAGACTAATGGCCAACACTTGGACAGAGTGCAGAGAATCTTATGAGGGGAATGGGAAATAGTGGGATCTGGAGAGGACAGTAACTCCACAAGGAGAGCAACAGAACCAAGTGGTCTGAGCACAGGGGTATTTCCTGAGACTGATGGTCCAACCAGGTACCACCCATGGAGGTGGAGTAGGACCCCTGCACAGGTGTGGCCCATGGCAGTTCAGTGTCCAAGTGGGTTCCATAATAATAGGAACAGGGACTGTCTCTGACATGAACTTATTGGACTGCTTTTTGATCACCTCCCCTTAGGGGAGGAGCAGCCTTGCCTGGCCACAGAGGAAGACAATGCAGCCACTCCTGATGAGACCCGATGGACTGGGATGGGAGGGAAGGAAAGGAGGACCCTCCCTATAGGTGGTTTTGGGGAGGGACACAGATGTGGAGGGGGGAGGAAGGGAGGGATTGGACAAGAGAAGGGAGAGAACTACAGAGGTATATAAGGGGAATAAAGTGTAATTAATAAAGAATTTAATAAAAAGTGAAAAAAATGTATTGTTAATATCAAGGCTGACATAAGTTGTTTCACTGAAGAATGTGCTACAACCATTCAGCACTAAATGGTGCTAAAATAGTTTTATTGCCGAGGCATCATGAATTCACTTTACATCCTTTGAGCCCCCAGACTCTCCTGGATAGGTGTAAGTGTTAGTGCCACTTATCCCTAGGTGTGATATAGTTTGTGGCAGTCTGTCAGTGCTGCTCACACCCATGTGCGATGTGCTGTGCCTGCTAGTGTTATGTCAACTTGATGAAAGCTGTAGTCTTCAGGGATGGGAGAGCCTCAGTTGAAAAAAAAAAAGCCTCCACTTTCAAGCATACAGATCAGTATGTGGGCGAGCCTGAATGGAATTTTCTTAATTAGTGATTGATGGAGCAGTCTTAGCCATTGTGGGTGGGGCCATCCCTGGCCTGGTGGTGCTGGGTTCTGTAGGAAAGCAGGCTAAGCAAGCCATCCTGAGAAAGCCAGAAACAAGCACTATTACACAGCCTCTGCTTCAGCTCCTCTCTCTAGATCCCTGCCCTCAGTGAATTCCTGTCCAGACTTCTTTTGACAACGATCAGTGATATGGATTGTAAGTCAAATAAACCCTTGCCTCTCCTTCTCAACTTGCCTTTTGGTCTTGGTGTTTTGTCATAGCAATAGAAACCCTGAGTAGGACAAAAACTGATACCAGGATCATAGGGTGTGATAGATCTGACTATGTTGTTTGGGGAGGATTGTGGAAGGACTCTGGAACTTCGGTCTATAAAAGCCATTTCATGTTGAGAGCTCAAAGGGTGTTCTGTAGGATCTTGGAAGACAAGAATATTGAGAGCAGTACAGATGATGGAGGCCTGGCTTGTGAAGTTTCAGAGGGACGAAAGATCCTGTCAGACCTTTAGTGTGAAGAATCTGTGATGTCTGGTCAGCTGGAACTGAATCATCTGTGATTAAGAAGAGACCTGTGTCATTGAAATGAAAATTTCTAGGAGCATTAACTCAGTGTCAGCACACGGGTGTGTTCCAGGAGGAGTCAAGGTTGTACCTCCTGTTGGCAGACAAACTTGGTAGTGTAAGAGTCAAGGTAGTTCTGGTTCCGAAGGTATGAAGGGATCCTGGAGAACAGCTGAGGCTTGGCACTGTCTGGCAGGGCTGGAGTCCCTGAAGAGAGCCCAGGAGAGGCTGTTGGTGAAAGTGTAGCGTAGTTGCAGCAGAAGACCTCAGCAGTTTGGAGATCCCAGTACCATGCGACAACCACCAAGGACAGCAGCATGTATGGAGCAGAGCTGGACTGAGTGTAGGAGATGATCTGTGGGTGTAGAGCCAGACACAGGTATTGAGGGGGAGCCCAGAATATAAGTAAATCCCAGATATTAGAGACTAAGTTATTTCCAGAGCTGGTGTTTGGTTGGGACTGTGACCTGGTCTATCCCTGTAGATACTGTTTTTAAAAATCTATTTTATTTGGGGTTCCTTAAGCCTCTACCTCCCTTCCAACTCTTCAACCCTAGGTAAAAGAAAAATAAAAGGGACATAGACATCTTTAGACTTAGTTCCAGCTGATTAGGGCCATACGGTTCTTTGGGAAAACACTAATCTCAGTGGTCAAGATATCTAGCAGTTCAGCAAATGGTAAATGCAGCAAGACAAACAAGGAGCCTTCTTCATTGGTCCGTCTCCTTGAAGCCTCTTCCTCTCTCTGGGCTCTGGTATTTATACTTTCTTAGAGTCCTCAGAATTCTACTAACTCCAGCTAGCAAAGACTACACCCTTTCCTAGCCACAAGAAGCTGTGGATAAACTAAGGCAGTCCCATAACCCACACTTGGGTTTAAAATAAAGCTTATTTCTGTAATTAAACTAGTACCTAATAAGACTACAAATAAAATTATCTATAAATAACTAATTATTAGCTTGCATCTCTTAATCATCCTAACCAGCTTGCAAAAGTTAGCTTTCAGAAGACTAGAACTTTACATCACATTTTTAAATGAGTAGCATATGTACAATACACTAAGCAATAGTTGGACAAAATAACCTTAGAGTTCTACCAATAAACAATAAATGAGTTGCATATATAGATTAGAGAAAAGTTAAACAAAATAATCTTAACTTTCTATCAATATACAAACATACATACCAACATAAAATATTTGAGGCTAGTAGATTCAATATTCTTTTTATCTTATCATCCTATATCCAGCCTTTTTTATTATCCCCCCTTTTCCATTCTTTTTCCTAACACTAGATGGGAGAGAAAGATAAGAGGAAAAGAATATAGGGGAGAAAGAAAGAGATGTCTGATTTTAACCTTTACTTTGTTTCCTCACTGACCATTACTTATAACCATTTATAAACAACACCCCCCCCAGATGACAACAAATATCTATAACCCACCAAATGACAAAAAACATCCATCTGACGTCTTGGGATTGGGGTCGTCAAAAGACAACAATCATGAGGAGTTGGAAGCAGATGTAGAAACTCACAGCCAAACACTGGAGAGAGCACAGGGAGTCTTATGGAAGAAGGAGGATATAAAAGGACCCGGAGGGGACACGAACCATACGTAGAGACCCACAAAGCCAAAAAAGGCAGGACCCAGGAGGTTGGGAGACTGCAGAGACCTGATGCATCAACCAAAGACCATACATAGAGAGGACCTAGACCACCTGCTAAGATGTAGCCCATAGACAGCTCAGTCTCCAGGTGGGTTCTCTAATAAAAGGAGAAGAGACAGTCTGACATGAACTTAGTTGTCTGCTCCTTGATCACTTCTCCCTGGTGGGGTGACCTAGCCAGCCACAGAGGAAGAGGTTCCAGGCAGTCCTGATGGGACCTGAGAGGCTAGAGTCAGACAGTGGTGGAGGAGGACCTCCCCTGTCAGTGAACTTGGGAAGAGGGATAGGGGAGGAAGAAGGGCGGAAGATGGGACCGGTAGGAGATAAAGGAGAGGGCTACAAATGGAATACAAAATAAAATGAATAAATTGTAGATGATAATAATAATAATAATAATAAGCATCTAAAATTAATTCTTGTTCTCTGGGGAAGGGAGTAAAGTCATCTTTTGGGTACCTTTAGAAAATCAGGATATTGGAGCATGCCCGTGGGTCAGAGGACTTGGTGGCAATCAGTAAACAAACAGGCAGGCTGAAGAGCAGGAGGGAGATGGAGGGAGGGAGCAAGGTATCGAACAAGGCAGTGTGGGCACTGAGATGAGGCTTGTCAGGAGCAGCTGCTAAGACGAATGGCCTCCGCCATGAAGGCAGTGACAGAGCTGAATGAACTTCTATATAGGAAAGATAGAAAATTAATGTAGTTGGTGCCAGGCGATCTTCTTGGAGGGTCATTAATAGCATTGAGCAGAAAATCACCGCAGATGGAAATGAAAAGAAGTTGGAGAAAATAAAAGCTTATCGGGAGAAGATTGAGAAGGAGCTGGAGACTGTTTGCAATGATGTCTTGTCTCTACCTGACAAGTTTCTCACTAAGAACTGCAATGATTTTCAGTATGAGAGCACAGTGTTCTACCTGAAAATGAGAGATTACTACCGATGCCTGGCAGAGGTGGCTTCTGGGGAGAAGAAAACAGTGTGATTGAAGCTTCTGAGGCCACTTATAAGGAAACCTCCGAAATCAGCAAAGAGCACATGCAACCAACAACACTCATCCAGCTTAGCCTAGCCCTCAGTCTTTCTGTGTTCTGATATGAGATCCAGAATGCACCAGAGTAGGCCTGGTCTCTTAGCCAAACAAACCTTTGATGATGCCATAGCTTAGCTGGACACATTAAATGAGGATTCCTATAAGGACTTCACTCTCATCATGCTTCGAGACAAGCCACCAGCAGGATGAAGAAGGAGGAGAGGGCAACTGAAGACCCCTCAGGTCTCTGACCTTCCCTCACTCACCACCATCAATTATCACCGATCCTTCCTTGTCACAATCATTATATCTAGTGTTAACCCTATCTGTATTGACAGCACAGCTATTCAGATATGCCCTCCTTGCCCCTTGGGAAGCAGTTTCATGTAAACCTTCATGGGCATTTTCTGGACTTATGTTTGCTTTGAGCCACTCCATTTTTAAAGTGTGCAGTGACGTGTGTTCTGAATGAGGAATTTGTTATGTTGATCTATAGTAAATCCAGGTGACAGTACTGAGGAGTGTAGAAAGAAGAATTAGTCAACACAGGCTATGGCTGCTATTTAGTACAAGCTGATAGCATTTTGCTAAGCAGGACATCTTGTGCATGCAGAAAATGAAGCTGACTGTCTCACCCCTTCTTTCAGCTAATGGAACTTGACACAGTGACAACTTGCTCCTTTATCGTCAGCTTTATAAACTGTTTAGTGTGAGCTTTCAGCTGTGCCTCTTTAAATTACAATGTGTACAATGAATTTCTTTTCAATGCAATGCACCAGAAGTTTTGATATATGTAACTTTTTTTTGGTTGTCATTAAGAATCATGGACTTATTTTTTATAAATCTTTGGCTATTGTTCTTGTGTACCCTGACAACATCATGTGTGTCAAACTGTGTCAGTCATGATGGTTGGTTATGAAATGCCAGACTGCTAAAAAATATTTGGACATAAAGAATAAATAAATGCTGCTTTGGGGATATATATATATATATAAAGAAGATCAAGATATTGGCCAAGCACTGGAAGAGCTAGCTGTATCTTCTTCTGTCCATTCTCTGTGGGATCGAATATCTGGGATAGCCCTTTTGAAGTTCACCTGGATGCAAATTCATGAGAAAACAATAAAGGAGGCAGTTTGTGAGGCTGAATAATCTGGGATACTTGTTTTGTCTTCATTGTTTGGTCTTTTGCTCTGAAAATAAACAAACTTTAAATGTAATATGTGTGTACATTTCTGCATATCTCTAGCTAGCTAGCTGGAATATGCAAGGTGCCTAAGCCAGAAACTTTTTTTAATGCTCTATGTTTGAGCAGGTAAAAGGCATCTGTCAACTTTATAAGTCCATTTGGACTGGAATATAAATCTATCCATGCTATGTGAAAGGATTACATGTTAGGAGGACCAAGTTAGTCAACAAGATTAAGTTGCCATGCAAAGACATTCATGTTTCAGATAATAGGAGGTCTTTCCTGGTCAAATTTAATCTTTATATGTTTTGTAGATAACCATATTTTTTCATTCATTTTAGATACATAAGTCTAACCACATCTCCATATCAAAACTATTGCAGGTTTCCATTCTAATGTCAACACATCCTAATAGCATATTGGTTGACTTAGTTCTTTATTTCTTTTTATAACCCTGTATTACAAAAAGCTGCTGCTATTCCTTTTTCACTAACATTAAAAAAAAAAAAAAACAGAGTTAACAAAGCATTATTTAGCCTCTCCCTGGGGCCTTTACTCTTCCTTTTTGTTTGATAAGCATCTTTTTCTAAAGTACTATCAGCTTTTGCTACAGCTGCTTGTCCTGTAGGATCGTGTGGAATGCCAGTGATGTGCCTTATTTTATAATAGGCAAAGAATTGCTTCATCTAACTGGATATATATGTGGGTATATTATCAGTCTTCATTTGTGTGGGCTTTTGGTACCCCTAGGGTTATTTGCAGCAGGTAATGGAATTTGATTATACAGAGAACATGTAAGACATTTTTCAAAAATATTTCTTTGTCCCAGGGGAGGGCTTGCAGCCAGCCCTGAGGAGACAGGATGAGCTGGGTTTGGATGGAAGGGGAGGAGGTCCTCCCCTGTTGGTGAACTTGGAGGGGGTGGGGAGGAGGGAGATGAGGGAGGGAGTGGGAGGGTGGGAGGAAATGAGGGAGGAGGCTACGCCTGGGATGCAAAGTACCTAACCTGTGATTGATATAAAAATAAATAAATTAATAAAAAAAATTTTAGGCCAGGAAAAAAATATTTCTTTGGCTTGTAGCCATGTGATAGAGAATTTTTTCTTCAAACCTTTACTGTTAACAGGTTTTTCATGGGATTTTGAGGCTTCTAACACATTTCCTATTAATAATTGATCAAATTCCTCATTTCCTTGTGCCAGTGGACATTGCAAACTGTATGAAACGGAATCTGAGTAATGTAATGGATAGTTTCTTTTTCTGATGGCTTGTTGCAATTGCATGAATAACAAAGTCAATTCAAAGTTGTTAGGGATAAACTTAGCAGTTTCTTTATGTAAAACAAACTTGTCCTTCATATTGACAGTCAGTAATTATATTAAGAAATTCAGGAAAATAGTATAAGGGTTGCATACAGTTCTGATTTCTGAACTGATGGATATAAGATTTTGATCACTTTGCTTATTTTGTCTGACTTATAACCTGTCATTCCCACTTTGTTTGCATCAGTATAGAATGCAGGTGCATAAGGAATTGGTGTTCCCTTTTCAGTACATGGAAGAATCTAAATAGTTCTTTTTATAAGCTGTAAATGTTTGCTTTTAGGATATTTGTTATTAACTTCTCCCAAGTAGTTACAAGCTCTTTCCAATCTTCATTGATTAACCCCAATGATATAATCTCAGCATTAGTATGAGGCACTAAAATTTCAGCTGGGTCAGTTCCTGAAAATCGACAGTCTTATTCTACCTTTTATAATTAATTCAGAAACCTTTTCTATGTACATCTTCAATTTTTTTTACTTTGTCTATGTTCTAAGAAAGTCCATTCCATAATACTTTCTTTCCTTTACATAATGAGCACAGTAGGAGAATGAGTTGAAGGCCAAATAACCAAAAATACAATCAAGTTTAGGGTCAGTTTGATCCACATTTGCATTTTGCAATCCATGTTCTGCCAGAGTTAATTCTTTTTCTGCTTCAGCTGTTAAACATATTGGACTGTTTAAATCTGAATCTCCTTGTAATGGTTGAAACAAATTACTTAACTCATAACTACTTAATCCAATTGTAAGCCTCAGTCAGGAAATTTTGTTTCATTAATTTTGAAGATCATTAAGGGTTTGCAACTAATCTCTAGAAGTCTGTACCTTTTGTGTTCAAATTTTTTTGTTGATTTATGTTATAACCCAAATAGCTAATTGAATCTCCTTTGTGTGTGTGTGTGTGTGTGTGTGTGTGTGTGTGTGTATGTATATATTTTTTTTTCCTGGAGCAATCTGTAACTCCCAGCATGACAGAATTCTATGTGTTTCCTTAACCATTTTCTCTAAAGTATCTTCATCAGAATCAGCCAATAAAATATCTTCCATGTAATGATAATGATAGATAGAGGGAATTGTCTACAAATTATTTTTAGTGGTTGTTGCACAAAATATTGATATAAAGTTGGGCTATTGAGCGTTCCCTGTGGCAACACTCTCCAGTGTTATCTCTTTATTAGACCACTATTATTTAGAGTAGGTACTGAGACAGCAAACCTTTCCCTGTTCGGCTCATGCAAGGGTATTGTGAAAAAGCAATCCTTTAAGTCAATTATTATGATAGGCCATGATCTAGGTTACAAGGAAGATAAAGGAATTCCAGTTTATAAAGGACCCATTGGTTGAATTATTCTATTTACGTTTCTTAAATACATTATCATCCTCCATTTTCCTGATTTCGTTTTTATTACAAACAGAGGGGAATTCCATGGGCTGGTAGACTCTTCTATATGTGAGCCCTTCCAGCTGCTCTTATACCGGTTGTTCCAATGCCTGCAAGTTTTTCCTTATTATGGGCCATTGCTCTTGCCACACAGGTCTGTTTTATATCTATTTCAGTGTCAAGGCGGTTGCAGTGACCTCTATTATAAATTTTGAAACTCAATCTTTGTGATGTCCTGTGTTTGGACAATGGGTACAGCTTGAGATTGTTCTTCATTACACATATATGAATACCTTCCCAGGGCCATCTATCATTTCACCCCTAATTTCATCATTGGCTGACTCTGGGGTTGTAGGAATATTGAGTACCTCATTGTTGTAAAATATCTCTTCCTCATAAATTTGTATTTCAACAATATATGGTCTCAGCTTCATTTTTTTTTTGCCCTTCTGGTCCCATCTATTGTACACTTTGTCTTATTTGAGATAATTTACCCATTCCTATAAACTGTGTGTAAACCTTCCAAAGTGGCCATTCTGGATTCTAAGACTTTTGGGAAAGGATACGGATATCAGCTCCTGTATCTACCAAGCCTTCTATTTCAAAACCATTCATTTGTAATATGAATTTGGGTCTCTGATTGTTAACCACTCTTTGCCAGAACACGTTTTCCAGTACTCAGAAATGCCCCTCTTGTTTCTACTGGAGAGGCTTTGCCTTTGATAGTAGGGAAATATTAAAGCTGTGCAATTCTATTCCCAGAATTAATTTGCATCTTTTTCTACACATATGCCATGATTTTAATTTCTTCTTAGCAATCCCCTACCTGGATGCACAATATATCTTTGAGAAGTTAGTCCACTTCTTCCCAAGATCATCCCTAATGTCCCTGAATGCAAAGGATCATAAACACCAGTGGTTATTTTGTGACATTAAACTCTTGGGGATAGGGTGAGAGGTTTATCTGTGTCCAGATCCAAAGCCTCACTGCCTTCAGTCGCATTCATGACATCAGCAGTACTTAGTTTTGTTTTCCTGCCTACTTGTTATCTCTTGGCTAACCGACCGACAGGAAATTGCTCATATTTTTTGCTGCAAGGCCTCAAACTGGCAGGTTCCTCAGTTTGTTTTCCAATGATAATAGATTACCTTGTATGTCCCTCTTGGACCTGCAGTCCTTAGTCAAATGACGCCTTTACCACAGCGTCTACAAACTCTGGGAAACCTGGGAATTCGATTGTGGCCAGAAACTCCTTGTTCAAGGTCTGGGTGAATATATCAGATTCCTCAGAGTTAACATAGCTGCCACTTAGAGCTCTGAAGATTTTAACCTTAAAATTTCTTTGTAAGTGGTCAAATTCACCACAATTAAAGCTTGAGTTATTTTTATATCTAAGACCTCTAGCTATGGCTTGTCCTGTGATATTGGCATGATACTCCTGAGAGCCAATATCAGTTGTATGTCTTAGCCATGCCTCTATTTGTTTTGCTTGTGCCTTTAATGAGCTAATTACTCTCTTACATTCAGTACTTGCATTCTTAAATGCCAAAGTCTCTATCAACACCTGTCTGGCATCAGGATTTGATACAGCTTTGTTTCCAGCTGAAGCTGGTCTCTGTAAGAAGTTTGTGAAGGCTTCTTGAGAGCCTTCTATTATCTTAATAAATGAGGTAGATCTTTTCCCAGGCTCATCAACTGTATTCTAATAGTGCTACCAAGGACATTTTTCTAAAATGAGATAATGAAATTGGATTTGTTCTTATAGGTCAGCATAATGCTTTTCAACAAACAATTGATCTTTAACGACATTTATCCCCCTTGCTATATATCATTGTTCTCTTTCCATGGCTTCATCACTCCACCATGATAACCATTGTAATTGCTGACCAGCTTCCAACACAGCTGACACCAATCCCTTCCAATCTTGGGTAATAATTGTACTTTGGGTATCCCAGTTACTTCCTATTGTTTAAGGAATGGGGAATGCATTCTGTAGGAATCAATAGACTCTTTAAACCACTTTAAATCTAACATTTCTATTGGGTGCCATGTCATCTCATCATATTCATGACTACCATCATTAGCAGGCATGTGCTGCACAATTATTGGGAAAACTGCTGGTGACTTTGTAACCCCAGACAACTCCTCTGGCAGTGCACTTGGCTCAAGATTAACCCCTTTGCCTTTCACAGTCTTCTGCTCTTCCCAGCCCCTTGCCTCACGTAGGAGCTGCTGAGACCTGATAGCAAAAGTGTGTGGAGCAGGGCAAGGTAGCAAGACTGGGAACTGGGAACTGGGAACGCTGGCTCTCAGTTACCAGGTGTGAACACTTTTTTCTTCTTTTACCAGTGACACTATTTTCTTCCAAATGCTTCCATCTCTACCCACAAACCCTCTTGTTGCACGGCCAACTCTGCAATGCTTAGCAAAAAGAGAAAATTGAGTGACACCTCTGGTGTTCCTATTTTATGTACTTTTTGTTTCACAGATCTCAACATATCCACTTGCAACTTTTTTTAATTGTTCAAGCATCCTTCCAAACTTTTTATAAATGGAATACAAGAATAAGACAAAGAAAAACCAGAAAAATACCCTCTGGAAGTGGGCTTCTGCACCAGCTCCTGCCTCCAGGTTCCTGCTCTGTTTGAGTTCCTGTCTTGACTTCCCTCAATGACGGACCATGACTTGGGAGTCTAAGATGAAACAAACCCTTTCTTCCTCAAGCTGCTTTGGGCACAGCCTTTCATTACTGCAGTAGTAACCCTAAGCAGGACATATGCTTAGTGGTAGCATGTCAGCGTCACTCAGTCTTGTTCTCTACCAGGGTGTTTTCACTGGTAACTTTCTATGGCACAATATATAGCTATAGTTTACCTTCATCCCTGGAATAATCCACGTCTTCTTTAAGATTATTAGTTGTTTTTTTTTCTTCTTAACTTTCATTTTTCTCTAAAGATGGCCATTATTTCCGTAATGTCAACATTAAGCCTTTTCTGTAGTAGTTCTGCTCTTGCACAGCTGCATTAAATCATGCCTAAGTATCAGTCTTACACATGGGAAGATATAGGTTTGAATATCTCTAACTGGGCACGCATGGGGAAACAACAATTAATTGCCTATATTATATATAAGAAAAACTAGCTTAAAGGTCACTGATAGTAAAAATGACAATTAAAAAAACTTGGAATTTATAAACATTTCACTAGATTTTTTTTTCTGGCGTTTTAAAGTTATAGGTTACATTTGAAATTAGTATACGAATGGTTTATGGCAATGAATAAGAAACAAATGTAAATTAGAACAAGAAATATAAGGGATTAGATAATAGAGAAAAATAGAACCATAAAACCTGAGGCCCTGAAGCTACATACACAGAATGCTAGACATATCAGAAGGGAGACACACATTTCTTCTTCACAGTGAAGCAAACAGCATAAGCGGAGAACAGAAGCAGGAGGAACTTTTTCATTAAGACCCAAAATGTGTAGATAAAATTTTAGAATCACCTGAAAAACATGCACATAAGCATAAATTAAGATATTATGATCTAAAATGAAGGAGATTAAAGCTTCTTCTCTGAGGAATCAACCTGACAGTAGTCATTCATGTATATTATTTTGTAGAAAATTCCCCAAGTCATATCAGTATACCTCTGCATTCTTCTAGGCACAATGAAAAGGTGATCCTTAATCATATATGGTGTTAGCCTTAATTGTCAAATAATGCAGCCTGGAGTCATCTGACAAGAATCCATTTGAGGCATTGCCCAGGTCAGATTGGCCTGTGGGTACATCTGTGGGGATTGCCTTGATTGTTAAATGATGGCAAAGACCCCACTTTGGGAAGCACCAATTCCCAGCAGGTAGTCCTTACTGTAAGGAAAAGCTAACTAAGTATGAGCCTGTGTGTGAGTCAGCAGGTGGACCACTGTCTCTGCTTTCAATTCTTCTCTGACTTTGCTTAGTGATGGTCAGTTACATGGAATTGTAAGCCAAATCATCCCATCTCTCATGTTGTTGGGTTTTTTTTTCATTGTTGCTTGTTTGTTTTTTTATGATAGGGTTTCTCTGTGTAGCCTTGGTTGTCCTGGCTGGCCTCGAACTCACAGAGCCAATTTTCAAAGGTGTGGCCCCTGGTATGTTGACCAGGCTCTGGTGGATGACCCCAACACCACTGAGTATATGACTAACAGAAATTGGACACTGTGTGTTACAACAGCGAGAATAGGACACATAAAGTTGGGAGAGAGGTTGGCCTAGGAGGAATTAGGGAGAAAGAATAGAATATGATCAAAATACATAGGATGCAAGTATGAAATTCTCAAAGAATTCATACAAATATTATATTAAAATATATATTCAGAACTTGGAGATAATTGAAGGAATAAATCACCATGAAAATAATAAATATTAAATCATCGTAGCAGTTAAAAGAATCTTTCATGCAAATTTTATCAAAAAATCAAAATCATTAATTTCTAGAGAATAGTGACAGTTTATATTTGTTAATTTGCTTATTAAATTAAATTTAATTAAAATATCAAATAACTTATCTTCAAAATCATTTTAACCAATTTAAGGGGAAGTGAAGTATTCTAATAATTTTTAATGAATGTAGTTTTTATTATGGCTCTACAGCCATATATTCTTAAGTTTGTGATGCTAAGGTCAAATAAGTAATTTTTTATTCAATTTGTATGTTGAATACTGTTATTTCCATTTAATGCTTACTCTACACTTTCCAAGCCTTATACTGGGATGTTAACTAAAACTGGACAATAAGTAATTGACATACATGTAGAGCAGAACAGATTCACATTCAAAGAGCCTAGTAAAGAGTTCTTCAGTAAATACATACCCAGTGGACAGCTTTTGTTTTAGGACATTATGACTAATTAATCAGCAAGTGTGTCTTGAACTTTTCCCTCTCTTCTCAGAGTGCAGTACTGGAGAGAAGGACCTGAGTTGAAGGGTCATGTACCATTCATTTCACGTTTCCGATCTATATCCTCCCAGTCAATATCTACCCCACTCTCTGTGGAGGATTAAGTTCCATGAGCACAAATGCTTACTAGAATGCTCAGCTCATACTGCGCATGTTCTGGAAATGGTTGCCGCTATTCTTTACACTGTGTGAAAACTCATTGTCATCTCTCAGAAATTTGCTCTTGGGGCTTCAGCATGCTTGTTATGAATTCACTGGGAACTTGCCAGCTTTAACAGTAACATTTATTTCTGAAAGGAAATAAAATCATCTGGCCCAGACTTGAAAGCATTTTTAAAATAATTAATTGATTAATTTAAGGATAAGCTAGGATAGAAAGAGAAAAACGTCTAAACACAGATATGTACTAGTTAGCAGACTGCTGAGTGGAGATACAGAGACTCACCAATGACTAGTTCCTGTTTTGTGAAGGGTCTTCTTAGAGGGAGAGAGAGCTGTAAAGGAGGAATGGGGCAGTTAGTATAGGCGAGGTGCCAATCAACGAAATGGGCAAAAGTGAAATAGGAGAGCAGGGTGGTGTAATCAGGAGTGCTGAGGAGAGGGAAGTGTGCTGACACATTTTTTATAATGTCATGAGTACTGAAATCAGAAAGCTGGAAGTTAGAGAAGAAAAGGGAGGAAGGAAGAAAGGAAGGGAAGGGAAAAAGGAAGGATGGACGAAAGGAAGGAAAGAAAGAACAAGAAGAGGAAAGAGGGAAAGATAGGCAAGCAGATTTAGGTGTGACAGTGTTCAAAGCAAGTTGGGGATTTGCTTCAAGGAGCTGGTGGAATGGATAACTGAGAGTCTGTAGATGCAAGACCTAGAAGCTATGTGTGGGGTCATGGCAGCACAGATCCACGTGGGGCTCAGCCTGATAGGCACACTTCAGGCTTTATTTCGAAAAAAACTGGAATCTTTGAGATGATTTTCTTTTTTTTTTTTTAATTTATTTATTTTTATCTCAATCACAGGTTAGGTACTTTGAATCCCAGGCGTAGCCCCCTCCCCCATTCCCTCCTACCCTTCCACTCCCTCCCTCATCTCCTTCTTCCCTGCCCCCTCCAAGTCCACCAACAGGGGAGGACCTCCTTCCCTTCCATCCAACCCCAGCTTATCCTGTCTCCTCAGGGCTGGCTGCAAAGTCCTCCCCTGGGATCTAGCCAGTCTGTCACTCCCAGGCTTATATGGGGGAGGGTCAAAGAGTCAGCCATCAAGATCATGACTGAAACAGTCCCTGTTTCCCTGAATAGGGT
>CM053743.1:16160537-16174552 GCA_028658305.1 Pachyuromys duprasi | reverse complement strand
TCCTACACTGAGCTATCATGGGCCCCATCCGTGCGGGGGTTCCAGTTCACTACCACACATGGTCCTTGATTGTAGAAACCGTCTCTTACAAGACCCCTGTGCCCTGCTCAGTTTGGTCTTTGTGGAGCTCTTGTTCTCCCCAAGTCTCAACAACCTCCCCCAGATCTATCATTACTCTCGCCCTTTGTCAGAGGCTTGATCTCGAGTCTTAATATCTGCTCTGATACATCGCTACATTGACCACCACCCCCCATACGTCCTCTTTGGCATGATTTTCAACAGAGAAGAATGAGTTCCATTTGAATCATGTAGGGTAGTTGCTGTGTTAGAATGTAAAGGACGGACTACGGAGATGATGCAAAAGACTAGGTCTGTTATCCAGGCAAGAAGTGAGGTTGGCTTGGATTAAAATGGTAAGAGAGAATGAGCAGTAAAAAGTGACCAGATTTCAGATGTACTTTGAAGCTCACAAAAGTTTTCCCCTGTATTAGATATTACTTGTCAGTGAATGAAATTGTTATTTTAAAATTTCCATTTTAATATTTCAGACATTAATTCATTCATACATATATTTCTTTATATACCTCTGAAATGTCTAGAATGTACAGAATAAACAGCAAGAATAATGTTACTATGAAGATTGTTAAAGCAGAGACAGCATTGCTGCATACATGTAATATATGCATATATACATATATAACATATTAAGGTATAATAAATGAGACTTAAAGTTTAAAATATGTGACCTTGGGCCAGGGCTCCACCTCCCCCCCCCCCGTACATTTTCTATGAATCTCAAGGGAAGTTGTTAACTTTGTTTACAGTCAAGGCATCTAGTTCAACTGCACCTTATCAATTTTCATCCTGTCAAGGGTCCCTCGGGAGTCATGCTGTGATTTCACTTATGTCTCTTAAGTCCTTTCACAGCAGCTTCAAACTGCATCAAACCCTGTATATTACTGTTGTGAAGACAATGAAGTGACAGCTACAGAGAAGCTACACTCTGCTCTCCACCAGATCTCTTGCTCTTTCTGAGGGTCTTCATTCCTTGAATCCTCATGCTTAAGCCTGTGCTAATAATAAAACACCAGCGCTTCTTCAGACTGGCTGGTCCTGAAATTCTCTTCTGCATGAAAGTCCTGAGTCCTGAGTGTGACTCTTTTAGAAGTCTGTAAAAGAATAAGGAAAGTCCTCAGGCAGCTGTGGGTAACAGGGAGTCACCGTGACACTACCCTTCTCGCTACCCACAGAACACGTCATGAACGCATTTTCAGTGTGAAAAAAATGGGCTTGAGACTATCATAGTTTTCAGCAAGATCCTCGGAGCTTGCTGGCTAGTCAGTCCAGCCAAAATAAATTAAGGTGGAGAGTGATTGAGGAGCAGGGGTAGGCTGGTCTCTGGTCCCCCCATGTACACTCACACATGTGCCTATGAACCCCCATACACACCGCATGTGCACACATACATATACTATAAGTGTGTACACAAAACAAGCAAAGGAAGCACCACCCTGATTGGTCCCAAGGGGATGGTATTACCAGCTAGAAATACCATTCCTACATCCTTTGTAACTACATGTGGTCATGTGAACCATTTTTGACTGAAAGAAAATGTAGGAGAAATTCACTGATGTAGCTCCCAGAAAGAGCTTTTAAGAGTTGTAAATACCATGGTGCTCGTCCAGGCCTTCTCCAGTCCCTTCTCCTGATGCTTGAGCAGTGAAGAGGCAGAATCCACCTTCAAACCTCAGATGGATGTTTAAAATCCTGGTCGTCTGGCTTCTTTTGGATGCCTTATCACATTCTAATACTTTCTCTGCCTATGGAAGAATGTGGCAGTTTTCTGGATACGTTAATGGTGTTAGGAAAAGGTGTCAGAAGGAAAGTAATGCTAAAAACATGGGAAGATTCTGTTAAAAATTTTGACTTTTTAAAGGTTTCTGTGGGGCACTGGAAAGTTGTATTCATCTTGTTCATTTTTTTCATACCTCTGTGTGTCAAACATGTAATGGCTGGCTCCTATTCTCTAAAGATCTCACGCCTAAACTAGGAAAGTCTCAGGCTGTCTGCTGTCTTCATCCTAACAATTAAGATTAGCAAGACCTGGAGAGGACAGGAGCTCCATAAAGACCAAATATATCTGGGCACAGGGATCTTTTCTGACACTGATTCTCCAACCAAGGACCACGCATGGATATATCCTAGAACCCCTGCTCAGACGTAGCCCATGGCAGGTCAGTATCCAAGTGCTAGCCCAGGCCTAGCTCACAGTAAGAGACAACTGTCATTGACTGTTATAGTCAACACCATTGACTCTGATAGCTATTGATCTGTGCATACTTAGAATGACATAGAGAAACGGTAGGACAATCAAGTATAGTTTCAGCACATTATTTGTAAAAAAACAGGGGGAAAACTTCAAAGTACCTCAGGCAACCACAGTAGATCTGCTATAGTTGCTCTGAGGGTGGCTGTCAAAAGTACAGAGGACCTCCCACAGGGAGAAAGCTGGGTGGGTAGCTGAGGACTGTGCCTTACCTTTTGGATTTCATTACTTTAATTTCGCAAGGCCAAGCATCTCAATACTAGAAGCATCTTAATATATTGTATTTTTGTTGTGTCTTTTCCCACCTGACAGGTCTTAACAATATATATATTAGGTCCTATTGAGTTTCTTGAAATCATTTGTCTCCCTCTGAAAAGCTTTTCTCCGGCCCTGCTGTAATCTGAGTGGAGCGATCTTGCATGCATTTCTGTAGAACAGGATTTAAGAGCTCATTAGAAATATTAAATCTAGAGGCCAGCCCAGGTGCAGGATGGTAGCTTTAGCTACATTTGCATAATAGCAGCTGGATAATTGAAGCCGTCAGTGGGTACCCAGCTAAACACAAAAGATAAAAACCACCACGTTCAAGCCTGAGTTCCCAAATCTGTCTGCTTTTTACCTTTTAAGAGGTTGAATGAACGTTGTTAATGTTTATTAGTATACACAGGTGTAGAATTCCAAGATTCTATTTATAAATGCTTTGACTGGAATGTCTAAGTTTCTTCTCTTAATCTTATTTATTCAAGCTAGAAAGGAAGGTTTTGCCATTAAGCCTTTTTTCTTTTTTTCAGGGTGGGTACCTTTCAGAGTTGAATTATAGAAGAGCTGTAAGGTCTGCCTCAGGGAATGTTCACAGAGAATTCAAGGATCTATGCCCTAAATGCCAAGCTACAACCATTTCCCAAAGACGTGTAACACTGGAAAGGACCAGAGTGTAAAATCTACAACTAAGTAATACAAATAAGAAGCTTTCTGATGCAAATGTGTCTTGAGTCTTTTGTATTTGTGCTTCAGGGATGTTCACCACAGAGTCACCTACAAAACAAAATGCCTGAGAAATTCTGTAGTGAAATGTAGATCAGGTATATTAATAAGGCATCCCTTAAAAATGATACCGTGAAAAGCATCCTACAATCTGTGAACAGGTCCTGGGTTTCTTACAAAATAAAAACAATATACACATTACATGATTTTGTGTATAAACAATATATATGATTATGATGGTCATCCAATGCTGTCCTTGAGAGGGAAATAGTACAATCATTATAATTTTGTGACTTATTATTGGTGTGTTCCATGAATAGTCAAAGGATACCAATACCATTAATTCTATTTTTTATAACATTATTCAAACAAACCACAAAAAAGCCCAAACAATAAAAACAATTATTTCTAATTGATGGGACCAAAATTTTCCCTTTCCTCCCTTTCCCTTCCTGCTTTCTTTATTTCTATTTTCTTTCTCTCCCTCCCTCTCTCACCTCTCTCTTCTGTTGTGTAGACATGCAAATATGGTTCATATGCCTCAAGGGAGACATTAGGTGTCATATTCTATTGATCCCTGTCTCATTCCCTCAAGGTCTCTCACTTTGGGCTAGGCTTCTGGAAGGTGAGTTCCCAGGAATCTATCTGTCCCTGCCTTCCAAAGCTGGGGGTACAGACATACTAACTATGCAAGAATGTTATCTAGATTCTGGGGATTTCAACTGGGGTCTTTATGCACACACAGAAAGTGCTTTTACTCCCTAAACCATTTCTCCAGCTCCACATATTTTTATTTCTATTTTTAAAAGTTTTGAGAAACTGAAGGAATTAATGTTATATTATTGGGGATATTGAATGAAATTCTTTAAAAAATACCTTTTAAAAATAAATGATATGGAAAGTAGAGTTTTGTTTTGTTTTTGTTTACAAATGCAATATTTGTATTATACTTTTGTTAAGGCTTGGAAAATTCCCATAATTTAGCATAACATTTCTATATAGAAGAGTACGTCTAAAAATCTAGTTTCAGTTGTTTGGTACAAGCTGTTGAGTCCTTCAAAGCTAGAGTATCTTGGATAAGTGCAAAGAGAATAATGATTTTTCCAAGCTGTTAATCTAATATGAATGAGCATTTTCCAGAGTTTGACCATGACTGATTTCCTGTTTTTTGTTTGTTTGTTTATTTGTTTGTTTTTATGATTTCTGGGAGCGTTTTAAGATGTTCCCACAAATTCCACTAATGCTTTCCCTATACAGAGTGGATTTTGTTGTTTGCAACTAAGAACATTAATTTAGGAAGTGGATTTTACATATTTGAAGTTTTCATGAATGTTAAAAATCAGGACACAATTCCAGTTAGTTGAAAATACTTTTAAATTATCTTAAGTATGCATATCAATTAAATATTTCTGCTTGGAGACAGAAGAAGCTAATATATAACAAAATAAAATGAAGAAATTATAACTGGGAGCTGGTGAGATTGTACAGTGGATAAAGTATTTATTATGCAAGGCTAGCTATCTGAGTTTGATACTCACTGCTCACATAAAGGTGGAAGGAGAGAACCAACTTAGAGGATTTGTCCTCTGATCTCCACACAGTGTGCCAAGGCTTACATACAACCCCCTGCTCCCATCCCATGTGCATACACACACATACACACACAATATTATAAATAGTTTAAATAATGCATTACACAGAAAAACCATAAAACAATGGTGAGCACTGTAGGTAACTTGTAACCTTCAAATACCAATGTAGATTCCTAAGATTATATTGATGGCACAGAGTCTTAGAGATACAAGACTCTTTATAAGAAACAATTTAGCTAGTAACGCAAATAAAGCCTGTGTGCAGAGAATGGTGGTACATACTCAACTTAGGAACTTCTCGTTCACACAGGAGAGACAAGGCACTCATTTCCTCTGTATGGCAGCTTCATGCTTTGAAGTAAATATTGTACTGTAAAGATTTAAAGAATGGGAAACAACAAAGAGATGCCATCCACCGCAAATGGCACCAAGTAAGTTTCCTTGTGGCATACAGTAAACCTTTGGAATGAGTAGCAGGGAGTGATCCACCAAGGCCTTTCTACTAATGCACAGTGTCATCTGCCCCTTTGATAATCATCAGAGCCTCCAACCACATAGAAGGGTCAGGAAGCGGATGATTCATTCTTGCTCTGATCTCTGTCGTAGTCAAATTAAAACCTTGCTACTTAAGAGAAATTTGTTTCCACAAAGACATTTTGTAATATATCTTGCTTCTTCCAAGAAATATGTTGGACACATGATTTCATATTATTTAGACATAATATTAACAGAAAATATTTCACATGATAGTCCAGCCAAATTGTGAGAAATGTCTTACATGTAGTTTTCCCTCTCTCTCTGCCCCATCGCTCTTTTCAGCGTCGCAGCAATGTAATTTCTCTGTTTATATGTAACTCATCTAAACATGGTTAATTTTATTTGAATTCTTTGCTTCCACATTGCTTCATTGTGGTTGGTAATTCTGACCAATATAAGGATGAAACATTTCTTCAAAGCAGCAGATGGGTTACTTCAATCAAAGCTGTAAATGTGTTAGCATTACATGTTAGCTTAAGAGCCAAGAATTATTTTGCTGTAGTGTCAGCCACCATTTTCTGCAGGCACACTTAGAATTGAGTGTACCACACAGCCATCTTGGAAACATTTCTTTCAGAATATTTCTAGTGGTCCTTATTCCCCAGTGTAAATAAGACTCTACCAGGACAAGACCTACATGGCATTACCTTTCATGGTATTCTTCCTTTCATGCTTATCACAGTAACAGACACAATATGTTCTTCATATAAAATTCACTCAGTTTCCCAAGATAGACTTGAGATCTCCTGGTCTTCATTGTGTGGGCAATTAGGCAATATGAAATACTCCCTTTCTCTACCTTTAACTTAGGATAACAGATATTTAATAATAGTAACATGAAATAAGCACATAAGGAAAAAATAAAGATAAAAGACTCCACTAGACCTGATGGGAACACTAGTGTCATGAGAGGAGCATTCCAAGTTATTCGCCTGTTGTCACGGCACTTGACTGCTGCCGAGCCACAGCCGCACATGGGCAGTCAAGGACAGATCGTGTGTTCATAAGCAGAGTCAGAAAGTGCAACTGGAAAGCATGAACCCAGCTTTACAATATCTGTCTTCATTACTGATTATAGAGAATGCCAGACATGGGAAGGTCAGGACCTACGGATCCCTATGCTTCTCGCATTACAGTGAGCAGCGTTCTTCATCTCCACTGTCTCCTCTGTGAGTCTGTGAGCCTCAGGCCGGATCCTGAAGCTTTGCATGATTCACTCACCAGCTGGTATTGCTACCTTCTATGCCAACGATTTTAGCCTTTATCTGTGGCATTGTGTTCACTTGTTTTTTTCTCTGAAATAGTACTAAGATGTAGTTCTCAAGGTGAAGTAGAATGGTGGTCACCAAGGGTTCTCTGAAGACATGACATTCAGGCAATAATTACAGATAAACAGGATTTAGGGAGAAAGATGAGAGAGAGGGGAGAGAACAGGAGGAAGAAGAGGAGGAAAGAGAAAGGGAAAGGCTGGCAAAGTATTCTGAACACTATTTCTACCAAGAAAATGTTTGTAGGGAGTCCAGTGGAAAGAAATGATACAGGTTTTAGAACTGTTCTTAGTCACAGTCTGGTAGCAAAGGTTTACGGCTTCATATTTTGTCCTAAGCAGCACAGGAAACAAAGTTTTAACAAGGATAAACAGCATGTCTCTAAGCAATCACACAGGTGTGTGTGCACATGCACACGTGCTTAGTGGGCTCTGGCTTCACTGAGGAAAACTACTCAAGGAATAGCATGGGAGATACAAGATAAAAGTCTGCTGGAATTTAACATTAATGACGTTTAGGGTTTGGATTTAGGATAGTGGTAGACTTAGTGGAAACTAATATTTGCCATACATATTACATATATAGATTGCTTCCCCAGGACTTAGTGAAGAGCAAAAGAGAAGACCGCATTAACTAAACTATTACAATCTTGATGATGGCGTCTCTAAGAGTATGCATGCCATACATGTTAATGGATATTGTGTGAAAATGTAAAAAGCAATTTTAAAATAGAAATTCTAAAGCACAGTTTAGGCAAAGTTAAGTTAAGGCAAAGTTTTTCAGTGCCTTTAACATGCTAGTGTATACTGTGGACTTTCTGAACCGTGAATGTGGAATTACAGTATTTTTACTGGACTTCTCGCAGTCTCAATTAAAAATAGTTTATCAGAGCACTAGATAACTTATCAGATTTTATATTAGACATAACTTGTTTGTGAGTTATTATAACTCTCATATATAATTACAGAAATAAAAATTCTGGCGTTAGTTAATTTTCACACATTACTGCTTCAGGCAGCCCATTGCTATAATTATTTTATCTATTTAAAAATTGTTTACTGAGCTTTAATCTATACTAAGAATGTGCTGCATATTAGATTATCACTAAATCTCCACGTTGATGTTAGATTCGAGCACACATTCATTCCTATATATGTGTACTGATATTATGTTCAGAATCCCTTCTGTATTTTTGTTGAATTAGTTCAATCCCAAATCCCCACATTTAACTCTTTAATTACCCTTCCCTGCACTTAATATACCATTCTTTACTTACGTTTGGCTGATTTGATAGGAGTAACTTACACATTTGAGACACTGGTCAATGTCTGTGCTCAGATGTCTGTATCCTATTGTTAGGCTTAACAGTGGACTCTGTTAATTGGCTCCTCCTATTTGTATTTAAAAACTTTGTCATAGCTTGACTCCAATTCTGCATCTTCCCCATCTCCCCCTTCCTATCCTAATATTCACATTTTTTCTTAATTTTTATTTTACTCATGGAGATACTAAGTATCAAAAAAAAAACCACAAATCTTTAAAGAAGCAACCATAAACACATAGTTCATATCAACACATATATTTCCAAATATGAAATACAAAGAACTCTGCTGTGAACACACAAGGAAACCCTCAATTAACACTGCTTTTCCTTTTTCTGGAAGTGTTTGCATTAATAGAAAGATGATCAAACAACAGCAACAACAAAACCTCTTAAAACTATATTGTTAATGCTGGCCAAGGGGCATGAGGCCTGCTGCTGTTACCTCTGTTGACCAAAAGATTCCTGTTACTATTTGATCAGGTGTGGACTTTCAGTGTAGGGTAAAACCCTGATAACAATGGATACTGCTCAGCTGAACTGTTCAAACAATAATAATACTTTTTAGATCGCTTACCCTGTGGACCCTCAAATCTCAGAGAGTAAAGTCCAGTTTTTACTGTTACTTGTTCATTTTTTAAAATAATAAGACATGTGGTATTAAGGTTCTTGCAAAGGCATTTTCTGAACATTAGATTATATAGGTCATAATCAAAATTTTATAGTAAAGGTTTTAACTGACAGCATGCTAACAATGTCAAAATAACTAACTTTAAAAACACACTTATAAAACATGCTTTAAAATGACTTTCTAATACAATTATTTCTTTTAAAGTATCACACATTTCCAAAAGCTCTGTAATTGAGAAATAACATATATAATAGGAAGATAGAGTATAAATTACTAAAATATATTTATTATACTGACATATTACACTGATATTTCTAACTCATATATATTCTCTTTTTTTCTAGTTATATCCGAGTACTTTATTTTATCAGTGGATAGAGGATCCAGACAGGAAAAAGAAATCTAAGAAACAGAGGAGTTAAACTACAACACAGATAAAATTGATCTAATAGATATTTACAGAACGTGTTACTGATGGCTACAGAATACAATTTTTTTTCACAGCCCATGGATCATTATTCATGCCAGAACATATGTTAGGTCAGAAAAAAATGTCTTAATATAATGACCAGTCAATCAACAAACCAACCAAACCCCTCAAAATAGAATATAATTAGAATCAAATTTACAAATTTAACAAACAGCACAAACTTAACAATATGCTTTCAAACAATGTGCCATTGAAGAAACAAAAGGAAAATTTCTTAAAACAGATGAGAATAGAACATGCAATACAAACCACCAACAACAACCCAACAAACAAACAATCCCAAAAACCAATGAGAATAAAAGGAAAGATTTCAGGAGTATTCTTCTGAAACTCTTATATATTTTAAATACAAATAATTAGCCACAAAAAACTACCAAGTATACGAACAACATTTCAACACAAAACTTAACTAGAATATTTTTTTCATTGTGTTCATTTTTAACGTATGTCTCCTCTAATGATAAAGCTAAGATTTCTTATGTCTTATCTTTGCATTTTGTGTATGAGTAATATAGGTAACCATTAGTATTTTCAAATCATTTATTTAATTAAGATAAAATGATCTGTATCTCTCCAGGAAGTATCTAGATACAAATAGCCAAATAGTAGAAACTAGGTTTCTTTCCTGATAGAGCATAAGAAGTAAATGCTGTCTAAGGTATCATTTAATAAAGAGTATTGTTATAATAAATGTCCTGAGTCAGAAATATGATGCTGTTTAACTGAGCTCACATACATGTTGCTATAGTTGGGAAACTTAAATAGACCACAGTTTTACCGAAGAGAAGAATGGCCTCAAATGGAAGTGAAAAAGAAAAGTATCCCTTTCCTTGTCCTGGTCTTTAAATATTTTCATGGTACAGAGGTGATTGTGTATCTCATCCTGACTAACTCAGATGAAACTCTCAACTGGAATAGCACGAGTTATAAAGGTATTTATTGGAAATAAATGGTTCATTTTATTATCTGGACTTCAGCTGTATCCTCTGAGTATATCTTCTTCTAATGTATCACCTAAGTTTTAGAACGGCACAGAATACTGTCAAACCTGTAGAGACAAAATAGATTAATGAAACAAGAAAATGTTTTGTTAACATGAAGGACCACTTTTCAGAGAGTCAAACATATTTTAAATAAGTTTACTATTGCACCCATAGTTATAAACTATATATGAATGGCTAGTTACGGTTGATAGATAGGGCCATGTATAAAATTAGAAATAGATTGAAATAAAATGTAACTTTCCATTTTCTACTTATTACTTGTGAAGAAGATTTACGTGGGCCATCCATAAGAAAAAATGTGCAACTGAAAAGATATTTTATTATATATAATTAAACATCTATTCATGTTATATCTCTCTGCAGTACAAATCTTAGCACTAAAAGCCTCATTGTTATGTAGGTCAGGACCTCAGAAAGGGAGACCTAGTGTCATATCTGGTAGCTGTGGCTAGAGGTTCACTTCAAAGATAGCATCTTCATTCACACTGTGGGTGTCTCACTACTCTGACTAACCGCCCCCCTTCTTCAAATGACAACTCATTCACCTGTGCTTTTTCTGTGTGGCTTGGGGTTTTCATAGCTTGGTAATTTTGAAATGGCTGCTTCTGTTACATGAGTGAACCAAAAGAAAACGTGACCAGAGTTTTCCTTTGTATTCCATCTTGGAACATTATCAGATTCAAAGAGGTGAAGAAGGAAGGATAAGTTTTATGACAGGTATAATGGTATTATCATGGTTGATAAATCTCGAACCTAAATGGTACGTGTTTGTATAGAAGCAGTGTTTACCATAGCAAATAACTGGGATCAACCAAATCAGTTATCAGTACTGAAGTGAGGGAATGATGATTTTCTAATGATGGAGTCCTATGCTGCTGAAGGAGGTGGTGGAGGAATGGCCTAGTGAGAGCACGTTGGTCACTGCAGTATTCCTTTCAAGTAAATTTCGAATTGTGGTATTTTCCTATTTCTTCTGTACATCCTGGCCACCATGAGGTAAACTGATTCTATCTGCCATGTGATCCCAATCATCATATACAGACCAAGGGAACCACCCAACCATGAGGGACATCAGTGAAGCCGCCCAACTGTGAGATGCATCAATGGAGCCTTTCAATGATGAGAAGCATTGCAGGAGCCATCCAATTCCAAGACACACCCATAGAACCATCCAATTCTGAGACACATCTATAAAACCATCCAACTGTGAGAAACATCAGTAGAACCATCCAACTATGAGATGCATCATGGAGCTATCCAGCTATAAGTGGCATCTTCTGAAACCAGAAGCCAAAATAAACTCCTTCCCATTTTAGTTATTTATCTTGGATGTTTTGTTCCAGTAGTGAAAGCTGTCTCACACAATAACTGTAAATGTAAGACCTTTTCTAGCTGAAAGGGCTTTTAAGACATAGTCTTCTGGCCATCCCCTGTAGGATGTGCTCTAAGGCAAGAAGATCTCCAAAACAAACAAACAAACAAACAAACACAACAACAACAGCAAAAAAACAAAAACAAAACAAACAAAAAACCTGACACTGTTTTCAATAAGCACATTCTCTTTGGAAACATTGGGCATTTTATTTTGAGATCATATTTGTGGTAAATCATTGAGTTGTTCCGTTTGTATGTGTGGACTTCAGGATTTTGATACTTAGGAAAGGAAGTCTGTGGTTGTCATGAGAGGGCTTCTCACACAGGGACTACAGCTGCCGACACAGCCCATCAGATTCTGAGATCCACATTTCCTTCATATTTCTGTGTCTAGTGGTTGAGTTCGTTGGGATGTTTTGTTAGCCTCTTTCTGAGAGCCCCTACTCTCTCTTATCTGTCTTTGGCTGAAAGTCTCCTACGTGACTTTGCTGAAGGTTCTGTTGATATGCCAGATTACTTGCATCTCTGTCTTTATCTGTCTTGATCCCTCCTTTTTATTTTGTTGAGACATGGTCTCACAATGAAACCCAAGAAGGCCTTGAACTCTACATTCCTGCCTTAGGCTCCCAACTGGGTGATAACAGGCATTTGACACTGTTCCCAATTCTACTTCCCTGATATCTTACCTTATCTTACTCCATGACTTGCAGCCAGATTTACATCCCAATGCTGCAATTTTAATTTGTTGTAACATTTTCTTTATTTTTATATTTTATTATCATATAGTAAAATCTTTTTTAATTAATTACACTTTATTCACTTGGTATCCCCTCCATAAACCCCTCCCTTCTCCCTTCCCAATCCCACCTTCCCTCTCCCTTCTCCATGCATGCCCCTCCCCAAGTCTACTGATAGGGGAGGTCTTCCTCTCCTTCTTACTGATCCTAGTTTATCAGCTCTCATCAGGAGTGGCTGCATTGTTTTACTCTGTGGCCTGGTAAGGCTGCTCCCCCATCAGGGTGAGGTGATCAAAGAGCAGGCCAATCGGTGCATGTCAGAGGCAGTCCCTCTTCCCATTACTACAGAACCCACTTGGACACTGAACTGCATGGGCTACATCTGTGCAGGGATTCAAGGTTTTCTTGGTTGGAGTATGGGTTTCGCTATGACATCTTCATAATGTATATGTTCTTTGATCACATTCAGCCCTGATTAGCATTCTCTTCTCACACCTCACTATTTTTGATCTTTGATAGTCTAAAAATAATTTTTATTAAATATCATAGATTGAAAGAACATTGTGAGGCAGACCTTGCTTTAAAAACATTATTAGAATGTTTTATACATATAACGAATGTCATGCCATATTTGTATATGTACAAAATGTACTTTGATCATATTTCCTCCTTTTTCACAGTCCCCCTTCTGCCCCTACCTCTTCCCAACCAGTCACCCTTGTAATTTCATATCTCTTCCCCCTTTCTTTTCCAGCCCATTAAGATTAATTAGGATTGTTTAAAGGAGCATGGGAACCTAACCAGTTGCTATGCTACTGCAGAAGATGCCTCTCCCACCCTCATTACCCGCAGTAGGGGTGGTGTCCCTGCAACCTCCCTCCTGCCTAACAGAGAGTTGATGGACTTAATCTTGTTAGTTGATGACAATTCTCCTGCAGTGCCCTGCATGATGTCTTCCAGCACTGAGGGCAAGGCTGCAGGGAGGAACCTTCTACCCTTGTTCTATCTTGATTTCGCTATGCTCTTAGACCAACACATTATAGCATTTTCAGTAATAGGGTCTTATTATGTAGTTCCTGTGGGAAACTAATGACATTAGTCATAACTTGTATTGTTGTGGGAACTATAGGGCCCTTCTTGGTCAATAGCTCACAGGGAGCTATCCCATCCCTGGAACTGGGATTTTCATTTAATGACCTGTGTCTTCTGAGAATAGCTTTATCCAACTTTATGAACTGCCTCTGTTCAAAATGCATCAAACCTTTCTGTTATTTATATATATATACATATTTATATATAAATATATATTTATAAATATATACACATGTTTATACATATATAAATATATATTTATTTTTATATAGACATATAAAAATATATATATATACATATATATACACACACACACATATTTAACGTTGTTTGTTTCTTTTTTTTTTGAGTTTTATAAATGTCTATATTTGTATAAATAGCACTATAATAATAATGCAAACCATTTTTACACTCTCAAAATGTTCATTTCATTTCCAAAAATTTCTTTTTTTTATTTTTTATTTTTTTTTATTAATTTATTTATTTTTATATCAATCACAGGTTAGGTACTTTGCATCCCAGGCATAGCCTCCTCCCTCATTCCCTCCCACCCTCCCACTCCCTCCCTCATCTCCCTCCTCCCGCCCCTTCCAAGTCCACCAACAGGGGAGGACCTCCTCCCCTTCCATCCAACCCCAGCTCATCCTGTCTCCTCAGGG
>CM053743.1:16148677-16160437 GCA_028658305.1 Pachyuromys duprasi | reverse complement strand
ACACACATATTTAACGTTGTTTGTTTCTTAACCCGGCTATCACACAAATAATTGAGATTCTATAATTTTTTTAATAATTACTTTGCAGCACAAGAACTGAGCAGTTATTACTCAGTCCTTAACACTCTAAAGCAACCTGGTTTCCTCCCAGCACACATCCCAGGATACTTGCATTTTATAGCTTTCCTGCTGAGTTCTTTGTCCAATTGCTATGGCTGAATCCCCTGGCAGAATCCCCTACTTCCTCTTCTAACTCCTCCTCCTCTGACTGCCAGGATGTCCAGCCCTATTTTCTCCCCTGCTCAGTGATTGGCTGTAACCTGATTTATTGACCTATCAGGGGAGCATTGGGGAACAGAACACAACTAAGACAGCAGATTCTCAGAAGGCTTACAACCAGGTATGGGGGTTTCATATTTGTATTACACAACAACCGTATTCTATGCCTAAAAATTTCTTTAACTGTCGTTATCTCCAAATTCCCATGCTAATCTTTCTTGTTTTAGATCGTTCCTTTTCCTATCCATATATTCAGACACCTCGTTTCTAATGCAAGACAGTCCCTTTTTGTCCATGCAGTTGTGAAAAATGCCCTGAGGGACTCCCGCTTTGCCTGCTGGAATTCCACCTTATCAGATTCTCCGTCTCCACACGTGGGCACTTGAAAATATTCAAGAAGCACACATAGACTAGATAAAGATGCTGAGCCTCAAGGCAACCATTTGCTTGTGTCATTAGCTTGAGGCACTACACTGTACCAATCTTAGTGTTCTAAGATTGAACACTCAGATAGCCTAGAGACAGGCATGCCAAACTGGAGGTTGCTTTTTTGAATCTGTGCTTCATGGTAAGAATACAACCAACCTCTATAGTCCCAACTTTCCTTGCTTAAAATAAAGATAAAATGAATTTCTTACAATACTTTTACTCATCTATTATTTTAAAATTTACTCTCTTCAAAATTCTAAGAAACTACAGTATAGAGAGGCTTGATTATAGATTTAAGTAAGTGTTATACAATTAGAAATATGAAAGGTAGGCTGTGTCATAGTTCACCGGATTAAAAGAAATCTGGAGCAAGTAGTAAACTTCAGTCCTATTTAGACAGGAATGACGATTGTTATTGACTAAGTTTCCATGTAAAACTCAAGGTTAATGCTGTATATCTCATCCCCTACTATTTAACTGGCTTCTTCCAGTGGACTCATGTAAAGAAAGGGAACTACAGTACCAGAGCAATACTTAGTCAGTGAGATGCAGGTTTAGAGCTGAATGCCAACTGATGAAAACCACATTACTCAATCTCATTGGGTCTCACTTCATTTGACAGAAAAAGCAGTATATTTTCTTTAAGCTTTGATTTGCAAATAACTGAAAGTGTTTGCAACTGCACTCAACAGCTAAAAAGAATTATCCACATTCTAATAGATTGGACACCAGATTTGGTTTAATAATTATCGGGACCTTTGTATGGAAATACATCGTAATGGTTAATCTAAAACTGCTTATTTTAACACTCCAGATTTTACATTTAAAATCACAAGACATCTAATAAAAAAGTCACAATTACTAGAACTGTTTAAGTGAAGTCTTAAGCAATAAACTCTCCAAATAAGTTTCTTCTTTATTTTTCCATGCTCTTCCCGTTTGTTATTTATTCCTCAAGTGATAATTATGTGTGTATCTGTGATACAATGTGTAAGCAACGTACTTAACCTTTAAAACCAGTAGCTCAGTTGTCAAGAATTAAAAATATGTTTATAGTTATTCACACCAGATTATATAAATGCTTTTAGCTAATGATTAAACACAGTCAGTAAAAATTAACTCGTCCGTAATAACTTTTAGCCCATTTGAACACACAGTTGCCTGTAAACAGAGATGAGGTATTTGCCTTTATAAAACTCAACCCTAAGATTTTGTAACATACCCACTTCTTCGTGAGGAAGTAAATTCTTTTGTGATATTTATTTAAGCAAAGTTTCTCAGGTCACTGACTGTTAAAAAAAAAAAACTAGTTATTTAAGTGTATCCTGTGTTAAACTCATAAGAACTTCCCACCACACCCTCCATGCTATGTTTCTGTTCTGATGAGCAGTTGCAGGCTCTTAGCCTCCAGGTGGGATAGGAACCATTTGCTGTGTATTTTTTTTCTCTTCTGTTTATAGCATCATAACTACAGACCCTTATTCTTCCTCTCTACAATATTATTAATTCTGCTTGCTGATACTGTGTTACTGTTTTCACAAGCTGTAGAGTAGGAAGGGCTTAGAGATTACTTAATGTACCATGGAACCCAGGTTAGGAAAGCATGGTGACTCAAATAATTGTGAGATGAATAAAAATTAAAGACTGCTAGCCCATTTAATATTTCTGTTTAATTTTCATTATCTCAGTCATCCACATAAGATATTCAACCATAGGCTGTGAAAAATAAGTTAAACTTTAAGCAATACTTTCCTGGGAATCTTTAAAATATTAATATTAAATATGAAGTTAAAATTTAGTTTGGTCTCTCAACCAATTATAAAATAACTTTTCTCCAAAATAGGTAAGAAGTTTTAGGTAGTAAATTAACTGTTAACACTCATGGCCATATTGTACCAGTGTCCATATCTTGCCACACTAGTTGTTTTGTAGTTCATAGAGTTCATAGCTGGGTAAGACAGTTGAAGACATTTTCTCCTCAGCAGCCTGTCTCATAACTTCTAGTACTATGGAAGCCAGTCATCAGAAGGAAGCTTCTTGGTCAGTACTGACTTGGGTATGATGTCTTTAACAATGGGATTTTTTACCTCTTATTCTGATAAGCAATCAATAGCAATGGTAATTGCTGCATTGATTTAGGAGTTTCCTGAGATGAACTTTTTTTGGCTGAGATGTTGAGGGTGGATGGGCAGGAAGGTAGGATAGATCTGGGAGCACTAGGCAGAATGTAGTAAAAAACACAATATTTGAAACTATCAAAGAATTGCTAAAAATAGAAAAACAAACTTGACAGTAGATAAAATATAAATTCTTTTCAGGCCCATATTAAAAAGCTCAAGTGAGATTAATATATTAACATATTAATCAATATGTGTTACTGTCCTGGTAGCAAGAATCCCTCTGCTTTCTTCTTTGATTTTATTTAGTACTTTCTAGTTATTCCATCATGTCCGTGTTAAAACCTTAATGCTTTAGCAAGAGATTCAGGTCTGAGAGACTTGTACTAGTGAACCGTCCCCACCAATCTGTTCTTAATGCAGTTTTATGACTAACACACCTGTGAGAATTATGGTCGTTCTTTGCATTCTCACAAATATCCAGTCCCAGAAAGAATAACAACAAAATAGTTGCTGTCTTAGTTAGGGCTTTATTGCTGTGAAGAGACACCATGGCCACAGCAACTTTTATAAAGGAAAACATTTAATTGGGGCTGGCTTACAGTTTTAGAGGTTTAGTCCATTGTCGTCATGGTGGGACACATAGCAGTGTGCATGCAGACATGGTGCTGGAGAAGGAACTGAGATTCTACCTCTCGATCCATACATAACAGAAGGAGACTACCACTCTAGACCTAGCTTGTAGATATGGGACCTCAAAGCGCTCCTCCTCTGTGACACAGTTCCTCTAACAAGGCCACACCTTCTAATAGTGCCATTCCCTATGGGCCAAGCATTCAAACACATGAGTCTCTGAGGACCATTCCTATTCAAACCACCACAGTTGCAAAATGTGTTATCAAATGGATTACTTACACTAAGTATTGTGAGTATAAATACATTTTATAAGTATAAATATAATGTATCAATATAGTTCATATTATATTTATATACACATTTCACATGTATATCTTATAAAAAGTAAGCTTGAACGATGCATTGAAACTGGTGATGATTGCTATATGTTGTGTTCTAAGACAGAGGTTGGTGATCAAACTGGACGTTAAAATAACATGTACAATTCTGACAGTTTACAATTAAACAAAATATGACAAAGAGGCAATAAAATAAACTTCCCATGTGGAAGCTTGGGAATTCTGGAATGTCCTTGGGCAAGAATGGGACCTACTCCTTTCTTAATTTAAATTTTCTTATTGGTATATATTCATTATACACACTGCTGGGTTTCATGAAGAATTTCGCTTTTCAAATTACATCATGTGTTCTGATTACTTTTACTCCCTAGGCCATCCTTTGTTCTCACTTCCTGCTTCTCCTCTACTCCTTTGACTATATATGTAGACAGTTCTCAAAAGATGAAGTATTAATGGAAAGTAAGTGTATGAGAGCTTTTCAACATCCTGAGCCATCTGGGAAGTGAAAATTGAACTCACACTGATATTTCATCTTACCCTTGTTAGAATGGTGCATAAGGAAAACAAATAGCAACCAATGCTCATCAGCATGTGAGGGAAATGAGACCCTTATATATTGCTGGTGGGATTTATTAGCCCAACCACTGTGAAAACCATGGAGTAGCTTAACTGGATAGCCATTTTATCAATTCTATGTTTTCTTTATGAGTAATAGTTACTCATAAAATAGTTAACTCTAATGAGTTGAATTAAAAATACAACTTATCAGAAAAGCACTGTTATTACAGATTCAAAGACAAAGTTGAGGTTGTTACAGTGTTCTTAGAAATAACTTCTTATAATTGTATTTATAGGGATTGGGTGGTTTGTTTCTGTAATATAATCTCGTTAGTTCTGACCAATGCACTTGCAAGAAAAACTGTTAAAACTTCACAGACATTTCCCAGTACACTGTAGTTAATGTTTTTTGTTCTTTGTTTTTGTTTTTTGTTACATTTGTCTTTGTTCAAATCAAGCTTGGATAGTCATGTTGGTGAGACCGTATGGCATAGCTTCTCACATTATTAGGAGACATGCTCCCACAGCCAACTCCTGGATCCTCTGGCTCTGGCAGTCCTTTCACTCCTGTTTGATTGGTTGAATATTCTCTGTGTGTGCTGTTTGTGTGTCGTGTGTGTGTGTGTGTTACCACCAAAGCATGTAGATCAGAAGACAGCTTTGGGGAGGTTTTTTTTCCTTGCAGTCTGTGGGTCCTGGAGAATGACCTCAGGTTGTCAGGCTTGGCTGCTGATCAGTCTTGCCTTTACCTGCTGATCAGTCTCACAGATCCCATCTTACCTGTTAAATTCGAAGATCTGTCTTTCCCTGCTTAGCCTCCCCTCAACCCCGCTTTAGTCCAGTCTTTCTCATCTCTAGCTGGAGCTTTGTAACAACCCCCTTGTGAATTCTTCTAATGTTGTTCTTTTCTACCTACATTTCTCAAGGCTGCTAAATATTTTTTTTCTAAAACACCAATTTGACTGTCTTATTTTGTTGTGTAAAATTGGTATGGTTTAACACTTTTATGAAGCCCAGAAGCCCTCTCTGAATGATATTACAGCTTTGTGGTTATAACGAGTTTTAGAACAACCTTAATATCAATAAAGCCTACAAAATGGTATCATTTCAACTCTCCCTGAGGGGGCATTCTTACCAGGCCACAGAGGAAGACAATGTAGCCAATCTTGCATTGAGACCTGGTAGGCTAGGGTCAGATGGATGGGCAGGAGGACCTTCCCTATCTTTGGTCTGGGGGGTGGCTCATGAAAGGAGAAGTGGGAAGAAGTATGGGATTGGGAGGGGTCAAGGGAGTAGGCTACAGCTGAGATACAAAGTGCATTGTAATTAATAAAAAATGTATAAAAACAAAATGGTATCATTTATTAATGTTCTGTAGTTTCTCCTGTATTTTTTTGCATTTACTTTCTGACAGCCTTGACATTACCTGAGGTTGCCTTAAAGCCTTACCCCTGCATTCCTTTATTTCTTTGCAATTACATGGACTTTTCTCCCTTCCTAGCCCCACAATGACTCACAGGCTTATCATTCAGCCTCCAGTTTAAGCAGAAGTACTGCAAGTGTAAATTTTCTTCCTTGATAGGACAGCATATTTTCTCATGACCTGCTCTGATACTCTGCCCACATTTCTGCTGATAGTTATCACTGCTACGATTACCTATCTATGTTCCTCCATGTGACCACAGGCAAGCTGGGGGCAACTGTGACTTACTGGTCTCTGTTCCCCAATAAAGCTTCTGATTAGAAATAGAAACACAATGAAATATATGTGTTGAGTATTTAAAAATTTGTCATGTGAACACAAAGATTACTCTTTCACCGAACATTATTCAACTCACGTTTTACGATTTGGTTCAATGTTGCTACAATGATCTTTCTTTATAAAACTTTAAAAATTATTTTAATTGATGTGTATGGCTGTTTAATTGATGTGCATATGTATGTATGTGTGTGCACAGTATGAGTTCCTAATGCCTATGGAGGCCAAAAGGCATCAGTCTACTATGGAACTGGATTTACAGGTGGCTGTGAGCCACCATGTAGGTGCCGGGAATTGAACCTGGCAAGAATACAAATCCTTTCTCACTAAAGGTATCTCTCAGGCCTCTGTGATTGTTGTTTCTTTCATTTCTAATGTTTTTTAATTTTATTTTATTGTAAGCTCTTCTAGTAGTTTTACTCGCCAAGAGGGGTAAAATTTTCAGTGGAGCATCACTCAGATTTCTAGTTTTATATGTCATAGAGAGTGTATTGTCTTCAGTAACAAGGTCTTACTGTTAAGGTATGGAGGGTAAAAAAATAATATTGGCCTGTAATGTTGGGAAGTCTATGTTGAGCTCTTTGGCAATGCTAAAAGATATAGACTAGTCCTGGTTGTGGACATTTTATTGGTACAACATGACATGTAACTGACTCTATCCTATCAGGTCTCATCAGTACTGGCCGCATTGTCTTCCTCTGTGGCCTGGTAAGGCTGCTTCCCCAATGATCTTAGTCATGCTGATGGGTGTAAGGTAAAATCTCAGGGTCGTTTTGATTTGCATTTCCCTGATGACTAAGGACATTGAGCATTTCTTTAAGTGATTCTCTGCCATTTGATATTCTTCTATTGAGAATTCTCTGCTTAGCTCTCTACCCCATTTTTAAATTGGATTACTTGATTTGTTGCTGTTTAACTTCTTGAGTTCTTTATGTATACTGGATATTAGCCCTCTGTCAGATATAGATTTGGTGAAGATCGTTTCCCAGTCTGTAGGCTGTCGATTTGTTCTGATGGCAGTGTCCTTTCTTTACAGAAGTTTTTCAGTTTCATGAGGTCTCATTTATCCCAGAAACAGAAGGATACACCTGGCACGTACTCCTTTATAAGTGGATATTAGACATATGATATAGGATAAACATACTAAAATCTGTACACCTAAAGAAGCTAAGCAAGAAGGAGGACCCTGGGTAAGATGCTCAATCTCATTCAGAAAGAAAAACCGGATGGACATCGGAAGAGGGGGAAAACAGGGAACAGGTCAGGAGCCTACTATAGAGGCCTCTGAAAGACTCCATCCAGCAGGGTATCCAAGCACATGCTGAGACTCATAGCCAAACTTTGGGCAGGGTGCAGGGAATCTTATGAAAGAAGAGAGAGATGAAAAACTGAAGGGCACAGGAGCTCCGCAAGGAAAGCAACAGAACCAAAAAATCTGGGCCCAGGGGTCTTTTCTGAGACTGACACTCCAAACTAGGATCATGCATGAAGATAACTTAGAACCCCTGTAGCTCAGAGCCCATGGCAGCTCAATGACCAAGTGGATTTCCTGTAAGGGGAACAGGAACTGTCTCTGACATGAACTCAGTGGCCTGATGGGGGAACAGCCTTACCAGGCCGCAGAGGAAGACAATGCAGCCAGTCCTGATGAGACCTGATAGGCTAGGGTCAGGTGGAAGGGAAGGAGAATCTCTGGGATCAGTGGACTTGGGGGCGGGGACATGAGAGGAAAAGAGGTAGGGTGTTGGACAGAGATAAGGGAGGGAGTTATTGCTGGGATACAAAGTAAATAAATTGTAATAAATCAATTATTTTTAAAAAATGAATATTTCAAAAACGTTTTTAAGTCTGAGAAACCATGCCACTATAGTATGATTTTGTAATGTGTTTTTACAGGACACTCGCAAGCGCTGGTAAGGAGCTGAATGATAATTTTCTGAAGGCCCTAGCAATGAGAGAAGAAGATAACCGCAATGGGAAAGTGAGCGTGAGTATATTTTACCACAAAATTAAAGTGTATTTTCAAGCACACAGTTAATATGGATTATATATCCTGGAACATCTTCCATAAAAAGCAGTTCATGTACAGGCAAGAGAGATGGTACAGTAGGTAAAGGTGCTTGCTCTTAAGCTAGATGACCATGACCCACATGATGGGAAGAGGGAACTGACTAGCCGGAAGTGTCCTCTGATCTCCACCTGCATGGTCAGCACGTGTGCGCCCTGCCGGCCCCTCACCCCCAAATAAGTAAATGTGATATGATACACCATGGATGTTAGATATGGCTGCATTTATGTATCGTGTTAGTATAGTAGTGTGTAGATTTTCTTTTAATTATCATTATGTTTATAATAGTAGCAAAATGGTGAATAAAAGATAAGATTCTGAGCATTTTTAATGAGAAAAATGAATGTATTGTTCAGGCTTGTTCTTTTCTCCTATTTGTGCTAATCCCACGTCAAATAGTCTTCCTTTTTCTCACCCCACCCCCTCTGACCTCCAAGGTCCATAACCCATTGATTTTCAGATTTTGCTTCATGTTGTTTCCAAGGACTGCCCAAAGGATGCTTCTGTGGTCTCACACACAGCCCTCCACTGGGAGATGATATTGAAACCACACAATAGAAATATGTAATTTTGAACCATCCAAGGAGACCATGGTTCTGTATTATTAAAATGTGTGCCAGTTCATACAAGCAATGATCACCCATATTATTCAGAAGAAATATTTACTTTAAGTCATTGTATATTATTAATGATAACAGTCTTTATAAGTCATATAAATATAAAGTTTACATTATGAATAGAAGTCTATATTATAAACAAGTTATAAAAAGAGAAACACTCATAGTGAAATGGTCATGACTGACTTATAGAAAATTAACAAAAATAGTAGAAAAGAAAATTTATAGCCAAAGAATAATTGCAAAAAATATTTTACTTTACCAATATTCTTTCAGGAAAAAAAAACACAGTTTCCTTCACTATCAAGCCTACTGTTAATTTTACATGTGGATAAAATCCTCAGTGTATCATGGCTGGAGTGGAAGAATAATAGTCTTGTTCTGATTAGAAAACAGAATTTAATCCCAGCTTGAAATAGAGCAAGAGGTTCTTATAAACATAGCTGGGAGAGCTTTTCCAAAAGTGAGCTAGAAATATAAATAGAAATTCGACTTTAAGCGGTCATTTAAATTACAAAAGAAAAGTTCTGAGTTTGTCTGGTTCTTAAAGGAAGCATTATCTAGAAGGGAGAAAGAAGTGCAGAACAATGTGTTGTCAGAGCAGTCCTTGCTATGGACTCTGGGGAGGAGCCAGTGATTCTCAGTGGTTCTCAGCACCACGTGGACTGGAAAGGTACACATTACATTTGTTGCATTCTGATAAATATTCAAAATCGACATGAATGAATTTTCCCTATAGTAAGAAAATACGAAGCAGATTCTCTAGAGCCAAAAAATATAGTCCACAGTTAGACAGTAGAACAAGTAAGAAAAGCCAACTTCGAACACCATAACTTCACAGTTTTTTTCAGATTTTATTATTAATTTTAATATGTGTGTGTTTGTGCATATGAGTGAATGTAACCTTGGAGGCCAGAGACAAGTCAAAGCCCATAGAGCTGGGGTTCCAGTCAGTTGCAAACTGTCAGACGTCAGCACTGAGAAATACACTCATGTCCTTTACAAGAGCAATATGTTCTTGATAATATGTGTTCTTAACTCCCGAGACATCTCCTGGCCACTTGTACCATACTTTTAATCAGGATGGAACACTTACACTGAGTAATAATTTCTAACCTTGCTCTCCCAGTGGTGTCTTCTTTGACAGTGTATCACCCACCTACTTACTATAGTCTAGATATGGTAGTTATTACAAGCTTGTTGTGCCCTCTCACTTGCATTGAATTTTCCTCCATCTAAATCAAAGCAATTCATTTCTCACTATTTAAGCCATTATTTATCTTGACTCTGTAGTTGTCATCATATCTTAAATAGATCATAACAAGCTCACAAGTAGTATGCTGTGCCTTGTATGACTCTCATTAATTTTGTAATCATTCAGTATATATATATATATATATATGTATATACATATATACATGTACATATATGTATATAGAGAGAGTCACCTCTGACTCTAGTACCATTTGGATAATTACAAATTTGTGAGTTATAGTTTACATAGGCAAGAGAATGTAAGATCAATTACTTTCTACTACAAAAGTATAATAATTTCAGTTTTGTGTATAATATATAACTATTTCAATTTTTAATAATAATTTCAATTTTGAGATTCATATTATTTTTTAATGTAATTTATTTATTTTTATATCAATCACAGATTAGGTACTTTGCATCCCAGGCATAGTCCCCTCCCTCATTCCCTCCAACTCTCCCCATCCCTCCCTCATCTCCTCCCTGCCACCTCCAAGTCCACCAACGGGGAGGATCTCCTCCCCTTCCATCCGACCCCAGTTCATCTTGTCTCCTCAGGGCTGGCTGCAATGTCATTCTCTGGGATCTAGCTAGGCTGTTACTCCCTGGCGTGTATGGGGGAGGGTCAAAGAGCCAGCCATCGAATTCATGACAGAAACAGGCCCTGTTCCCCTTACTAGGGTCTTCAGTTGGACACAGAGCTACCATGGGCCACATCTGAGTGGGGGTTCTAGGCCATATCCATACATGGTCCTTGGTTGGAGAAACTGTCTTGTAAAAGACCCCTGTTCCCTGCTCAGTTTGGTCTTTGTGAAGCTCTTGTTCTCCCCAAGTCTTGCTAATATCCCCTATTTTTATTATTATTTCGCGCCCTCTGCTGAAGGCTTGGTTGTGAGTCTTAATATCTGCTTCGCTACATTGCTATATTGATTCTTTCAGAGGCCCTCTTTGGTATGCTCCTGTCCTGTTGCTTGTTTTATCCTCCATTCAATGTCCATCCCATTTGTTCATCTAAACGAACATTGATCATACCAACCTGGGTCCTCCTTCTTGTATATCTTCCCTAGGTGTGTAGATTTCAGCATGACCTTCCTATCCTATAGGTCTATATAAGTGAGTATATACCATATGTTTCTTTCTGCTTTTGGGATACCTCACTTAGGATGATCGTTTCCAGGTCCCACCATTTGCCTGCAAATTTCATGATTTGCTCCTTTTTAATTGCTGAGTAGTAGTCCATTGTGTAAAAGTACCACAATTTCTGTATCCATTCCTCAACTGAGGGACATCTGGGTTGTTTCCAGGTTCTGGCTATTACAAATAAAGCAGCTACGAACATAGTTGAGCAAATGTCCATGTTGTGTACTTGAGCATCTTTTGGATATATGTCTAGGAGTGGTATAGCTGGGTCTTGAGGAATCACTATTCCTAATTGTCTAAGAAAGCGCCAAATTGACTTCCAGAGTGGTTGTACAAGTTTGCATTCCAACCAGCAAAGGAGGAGTGTTCCTCTTTCTCCACAACCTCTCCAGCATGCATTGTCACTAGAGTTTTTGATCTTAGCTATTCTGGTGGGTGTAAGGTGAAATCTCAGGGTCGTTTTGATTTGCATCTCCCTGATGGCTAAAGACATTGAACATTTCTTTAAGTGTTTTTCTGCCATTCTATAATCCTCTACAGTCAGTTGTCTTTTTAGCTCCATACC
>CM053743.1:16112543-16148177 GCA_028658305.1 Pachyuromys duprasi | reverse complement strand
CGGATGGGGCCCATGATAACTTGGTGTAGGGCTGAAGACCCTATTCAGGGAAACAGGGACTGTTTCAGTCATGATCTTGATGGCTGACTCTTTGACCCTCCCCCATATAAGCTGGGGAGTGACAGACTGGCTAGATCCCAGGGGAGGACTTTGCAGCCAGCCCTGAGGAGACAGGATAAGCTGGGGTTGGATGGAAGGGGAGGAGGTCCTCCCCTGTTGGTGGACTTGGAGGGGGCGGGGAAGAAGGAGATGAGGGAGGGAGTGGGAGGGTAGGAGGGAATGGGGGAGGGGGCTACACCTGGGATTCAAAGTACCTAACCTGTGATTGAGATAAAAATAAATAAATTTTAAAAAATCATAAAAAAAAGAATGTGTCTTTAGTGGTAAAAGATGAGCCTCAGAGCCAGGGAACTCACCTGAAAGATCACCATGCCTGTCAGACAATAGATAATGTAAGGGTGGGGTAAAGAAACTAAATTATGGAAGTAATTTGACAAAATAAATAAATAACAAACTAGCACCCTAGGAGATCAAATCTGTAAGCCACATACTATTTATTTTGTTGCTGAAAATTGAACCTAGGGTCCCACATTTGCTACTCCTGAGCCATATCTCCAACTTCCATGTGTGTTGTTTTGATACTGATGTAGAAAGATGTAGAGGGACTTGAAAAAGACTATTCACATGATTCGTTTGGAATAGAAAGAGAGTAGCTTATGGGCTGAGAAGTATGGTACTGAGTTTAGAGGTTGTAAAGCATTTGCTGTAGCTCAACAGTTAAAATAGAGTCTGGAGGCAGAAGGTGTCTATGGTCAAGGTCAATATTCACACAACTCCACAGAACTGATCATAAAAAGGTTTCTAAGAAAAAAAAAGACTTGCAAATTAGGCAGATTCTTATGTTTTTATAAGCCATAGTGTCCTGGTCTGTAATGGGGTATTAAAAAGAATATTATCCTTTTGATTGAGTTTTGAAACATAATATAAACACTTTTCATAGTGCATGGTACAATAAGTATTTAATAATGAAATGCTCTCTGAAATACATTTACAAGTACTAAAGTTAGAATTATGAATGAAATTTATATAGGCAATATTGGAACATAGTTTTTGCTAATAAATAAGGGGTGAATTTTATAAATTTGAATTGCTGTTTAGAAAAGATAGTTGAAAGGGCTCTTTGTGATGATTATAGCTTTCATTGTAGGTCTATCTATACAATCAAAATATTAATAGCACAATTTATAGAGTATGTTGCTGCTATAGGGAACATTTGTCCTTTTTATTAATGTTTTGCCCTGTGCAAATCACTCTTATATTTGTTACAAACAAACATCGATAAGATAAAGGCTTTCCCTACCACATTTATTTTGCCACAGGTTTATGTAACTCTTATAAGCGGACAAGTAACTACATAATCTTTCAGTTGGTAATACTCTAAGAATTCTTAATGTGAAGAATGAAAAAAAAAGTCCTGTCTAATCAGAGTCTCATGAATTCTATGATGACTTTTTGCATCATATTTCTGGTGCCTCATGACAACTTATATTCCAAATTGATGTTGAATATGTAAACATTACATGGATGACTAGTTTGGGCTTTGAAATTTGTATCATTGAAACTGATATAAAAACACTCCTTACCTCTTTCCATTCATGACCAGTCAAAGAAGCCACTGTAGCCTGGATCAGGAAAACCTATGAATTAGGAACTTTCACATATACTTACTTCCTGTGTTGAAATCTCTATGAAATATAAGATTGCATTGGGTATGACCTATTACATTGTGCTGACATGATCTTTTCCTTCCCTTCTGTCTTCCAACTTCTCAAATGTTTCCTTAAAAAAAAAAGGTATTAGAGATATGCTTACTTCCTTTGTAATGGAATCCATGCTTGTCCACTGTAAACTTTTGTGAAAATTTTGTGATTCATAAAGTCTTACCTTCATTATCAACAAGTTTCCTCAATGCTTCGAAAATGCATATCAATATCCTTTAACTCAAAATGTATAGTTGAAAGTCTCTTTAATTTTTTGATAAAAATATGATATACGGATATTAGACAAACATGAAATAGCAAAGGTTTTATACCCATATTATCTCTACTTAATTTTTTAATTGGCCACGTATTTTAGGTTAAACATATGTTTATACAGCCTGACTTTTCCTACCTACAAAGTTCTTCGACCTATGAGACTTTGCTGTATTAAAATAACATAATGTATAAAGCATGTATGTATGTATAATACTTAATTGGTTAAGGTCCCTAGAAGCAACACCTAATTCTCTGGTGTGAAATGGGTAGGGTACTGAGAAAGCATGACCATGTAGATTAAGCAGCTGGGCAGGGATATGCCCTCATCAGTTCCCAGTCTTAGCCTGATGACACAGGGAACTGTGTGAATTGTGTCACTGAGTTTGCTCTGCTTTAAGGCAAGGGAATCATGCCTTCATCCATGCTGTTCCCACTTCCTCTCTATCAGTTAATGGAGAGCTGTCACAGATGAGAGGACCAGAAGTCAAGTCATCCTTTCAAAGAAGGTACAAGCAGGAACAATTAACTGTTAGCACCTTCCAAGTCTGTAGATGTGTGTTCCTGCACAGGACAGGGGTCTGGGAATGACAGCATGTGCCACAGGTCTTTAGAGCTGCCAGCATGAGTTTACTTCATTCCTCATTCTCCCTATTAGAAAGAAGTAAATTAAAACATGGGATATTTACTTCTCAGGTATATTTATCACTCATAAAGTCACTGTTATGTGGTTTATACATCAGGATTTTCTAGATAAGAAGCAATGACCATAGAAAATTTAAAAAATCAAATGGAATAATGCATACCATAACTGCTCAATCTCCCACAGGAAATAACTCCAAATGTTTAAAAATATTTAGAGTAAATCATAGAGAAAATATTTTATCTCAATGATGCATTACCTAAAGAAAAATGCATTGCCATATGTCCATTCATTTATTTCTCAATAGAGTAACATCAATGGCAGAGAAACACTTAAAGAAATGCTCAATATCCTTACTCATTGGGGAAATGCAAATCAAAATGACACTGAGATTTCACCTTACTTCCATCAGAATGGCTAGGATCAAAAATTCAAGTGACAACACATGCTGGAGAGAATGTAGAGAAAAGGGAAGCCTCCTCAGTTACTGGTTGGAATGTAACCTTGTACAACCACTTTGGAAAATCAATATGGTGCTTTCTCATACAATTAGGAATAATGCTACCTCAAGATCCAGCTATATGACTCCTAGGCATATATCCAAAATATGTTCAAGTATGCAACAAGGACATTTGCTCAACCATGTTCGTAGCAGCTTTATTTATATTAGCCAGAATCTGGAAATAACCCAGATGTTCCTCAACTGAGGAATGGATACAGAAATTGTGGTACATTTACACAATGGAATACTATTCAGCAATTAAAACCAAAGTAATCATGAAATTTGCAAACAAATGGTGGGAACTAGAAAAGATCATCCTGAGTGAGGTATCACGGAAGCAGGAAGACACACACAATATATGCTCACTTATAAGTGGTTATTAGACATATAATATAGGATAAACATACTAAAATCTATACATCTAAAGAAGCTAAGCAAGAAGGAGGACCCTGGGTAAGATGCTCAATCCTCATTCAGAAAGGCAAATGGGGTGGGCATCAAAAGAGGGAGAAAACAAGGAACAGAACAGGTGCCTACCAGAGAGGGCCTCTGAAATACTCTACCCAGCAGACTATCAAAGGAGATGCTGAGACTCATAGCCAAACTTTGGGCAAGGTTCAGGGAATCTTATGAAAAAAGGGGGAGATGAAAAACTGGAGGGGACAGGAGCTCCACAAGGAAAGCAACAGAACCAAAAAATCTGGGCCCAGGAGTCTTTTCTGAGACTGACTCTCCAACCACGAACCATGCATGGAGATAACCTTGAACCCCTGCAGCTCAGAGCCCATGGCAGCTCAGTGTCCAAGTAGGTTCCCTGGTAAGGGGAACAGGGACTGTCTCTGACATGAACTCAGTGGCTGGCTCTTTGATCACCTCCCCTGAGTGGGGAGCAGCCTTAAGAGGCCACAGAGGAAGACAATGCAGCCAGTCCTGATGAGACCTGATAGGCTAGGGTCAGATGGAAGGGGAGAAGGACTTCCCCTATCAGTGGACTTGGGGAGGGGCATGGGAGGAGAAGACAGAGGGAGGGTGGGGTTGGGAGCTGAAGAGAGAAGGGGTTACAGCTGGAATACAAAGTGAATAAATTGTAATGAATAAAAATACATAAATTAAAAAATACAAAACAGTGTGTCAGATGTTATTTTCATTATTGTAAAAAGTCCAAAAAGAAACAGTTTTTGTTTGTTTGGTTGGTTTTTGTTTTTTTTGGGTTTTTTTTTTGGAAATTGTATAGCTTCTAGGTCACTCCTTGCTTGATTTCTCCATATTCTGTGCTTCAAGTTTGCGGTATCTTCAGCAATAATGCATTACCATCAAGTCCTGGGAGGTAGCCAAGAGCAGTGACAATATTTTGTTGTTTTTGGGAATTTATTGGCCACCTACTGCAAAATAAATGACCCATTTTCACCCTGGGCTTTTATTTGTTAGCCTCTGGTTATTTGTTAGCATTATTATCGTGTTATACGGTGGCTCCACTTAAAATCTCTTTATAGTTATAACATAGGCAGTAACTACAACAGCAGGCTTTCACATGGCTCTTTTGGAAAGTCCTTAGTGTTATTTATCCATCCAGTTCCTCACTGAACAAACACTGCACATTTCTCTGTGAGAACTCCTTTGTTCCATCATACATTTGATTAGGTCATGCCTTATTTATCTAATTTCCATTTCGATTCACTTTTAAATGCACACATTATCTTAAAGCTAATCAGTTTCTAAGAACTGGAGTGTTTTCTAGCATCTAGGACTTTCCTGGTTTCTCTGAGATTACTAAGTTCATTAATTTTAATTGTCTACTTCTGTTTTTTCATAAGAGTTGTGATGCTATCACTTACATGCCCAAGACTGCGCTGAACATGCAGATCCACATTCCTCCACTGTATGCTCTTCTTGGTGTGTACATTATGTTAAGAGTGTGAGTCATCTTGGCTTATAGGTATTTTAATTTTTTACTCATCATGTATTTGATTTTCTTTCATCTTGCTATTGTGTTATCTGACCTCTGAGGAAGTGGTAGTTTTTATTTTTGTTTGTTTGTTTTTAATTTTCTTCCATTCTCTAGGTCATTCTGTCTCCAAAACAAATTTTACTTTTTGTATTTGCTTTTGTAATGCTGCAGTATACTTCTCAAATATGTAGGGCCCTTCGGGCCTTTATTGTTGTTTAAGGAAATAGTAACTTAAAGGCTGGAAGTAAACGCTATGCACTTGGGAAAACTAGGGAGTTGTAACTGATAGGCTTTGTGTTATTATAATTGCCTAGAGAGCTTGTCATTGGTCAGAGACTCTATTAAACAATAAATGTGTTCTGTTTAGCACCAAGACCCAAAGTATCTGTCTGTCTTGTTAGGGATTTTGTATAGTTTTGTTGTGGCTTGACTGTGAAAGGTTCTATAGGCCCATGTCTCAGACACTTCACCTCCAGTTGGAGACAGACATTGAGGTGGAGAATGGCCGGAAGAAGCGGGTCATTTGGCTGTGACACTCCTTAGCTGTGTTCCACTTCATGTCTTCGTGACTGTGGATGCAATGTGATCACCTGACTTGTTCTCCTGCTATCATGCCTTCTCCACCACAATGGCTGTATCCCCTCAAACTGTAATCCAAATAAAGTCTTCTCTCTTTGACTTGTTCTTTCATTTGACAGCAGCAAGAAAAGTACCTAGCAAAATTTTTTTTGAGCATTGCAATTATTTAATCCGTTACCTGGTTCATCTGAGAGAAATGGTTGCCTCTTGATAATTCTGTTTAGAGTAGAATATATTTTCAAATGATTTTCTTGCCTTAGACCTATTTTAAACTGATTGTTTCCAAAATAATTGATTTCTTGAGTTTTGATCTCCAAAGTTCTGTTTATAAGACAGGATTCCTTCTTGGATGAATCCCCATTCTCTTCTTTCCCACATCATCCCTGCACTACTTCCCTCACTTTGGTACTAATGTCCACTTTTGTATGGACCGTTTAATATGTGATGGACTGTGCTTAATATTAACAAGATGATTTATTTCACCAAATGGCTTCATATCTTGCTAGAACTGTTGAAAACAAATCAGATGAAAAGACATTTAAACTTTTTTTTTGTACATGAGCTTGAGATGGCATTGAGAGGATATGGCATACCACTCTGACATCTGTAATCAGGTAGTAAGTATTTATTAAGTTATCTAGCAAGGGAAATTGTACACATATTTTCTTGAGTTTTCTGAAGTAGTAAAATTTTCCAGATTCTTGAAAAAATATTTGGGAGGAGAAGCATGCAGTTCCAAATACTTTGATTTGGGGTAAGTGAAGTTGGCATGAAATACAAAACACTTTACATCTGACGCCTGGTAAGGACCTGCATCACAGCTCCAGATCTCTGGAATTCTTCAGTGTGGAGAGGAGTAGAGAAACTGCAGGATTATATCTTTTGTCATTAGGTTTTAGCCAGAGGAGAGTAGAGAGGAACTGTGGAGGGAGGAGCTGAGGAGGAGGCTGATAATCTGTTTGATGCCAGTTTCATCTTAGTAACGAAAGGAACAAAGTTTATCTTGTTTTCAGTTTTCCCACATGGCAATCTCCTTTGCACTCTCTGACAGATGGCTGCTCAGCGTCTTTCTAAATAGTTTAAATATTTTCAGTGATACGAAACTCATTTCTGTGTGGATTGTCTTTTCCATTTTGGCAAGTTAGAATTAGACTGTAAGTGGCATTTGTTAACCTTGGTTATTGAAACCTTTCTGCTTATGTTATCTTTTTAAAAAGTTTTCATTGTCATTTTAGGCTAACTAAAAAATAGTAACTCTTTCTGTCTTTATTTAAGCCTTTGTCACTCTATGTAACTTCTTGCTAAACCCTAAATTTCATTGTGCCTTTTAAAAAAATCCTTCATTAAAAAAATCAAAGTGTAGCATATGTATTAAAGTATGTAACTCATAAGTGTGTATAAATTGCTGCTTTTCATAAATGAAGCCGCCTCTGCTCACTGGCTCTTTTTCATATAGAGTGAAGTCGGGGTCATGTTACACTAAGAAGCTGTTTGCACATCTCTGCAGGGTGTCAAGAACTATAGATATATGAAATTGGATTTTAAAGTAGAAGCCTAGGTAGAAGTTGAAACTTAAGGAGTTTCTAGTGTTGACATGCTGCTTAAGGCTGTGTAGTTGTGCTTGGATGTAGGCATAGGCTGATGAGAATAATTCTGGCTAAAGCCTGCGGCACTCAACCATGTCACCCCACATCACACTTGGTATTTTGTCGCATGCAAATATATTCTACAATGTAATGTTATTGAACAGAATGTGATGTGGTTTCTAATAATCTGGATATTATTTTAAATAGTATATCCAATGATTGTAGTCATTGATTACATTAACATATGCTATACTGTAAAGTATAATTTTAATTAAGCATTATAATAAACCAGAATCAATATGAATGATTAAAAAGCCAGATCCTTTTTTCTGGCCCAATGGAATTAATTTGAAGACTAAAATTTACACTTTATCTCACTAATTTAACTGGATTTTTCTGTTATTTGGGTCATTTGTCAGTTTACCAGAATACTCACATTCTAAAATAATTAATGCAACATCAAATTATCTCTAGCTGTGCTCTCAGTGTCAGAGATCTTGATAAGCAAGTGGCTAATGATCAGTGCTGGGAACTCTAGAGTCATCTTTCTTTGCATCCGTGTTCACAACATCTTGAGGGAGGGCTTATATTCTTGCCAGAGAAATTTTCTTCCAGAGTAGACTTGTTTAACCTCTGTGTAAAAAGACTCTCCAAAGATAGTGTGGTGTATGCCCAAATACCATGCTTTGGCCTTGAACCATGTCTACTGTAAGAAAACAAAATGTTTTGAGGGGTAGCATCCATTTAGACAAATATAAAATAAAACAAAAGTACAAACAAAACACAACCCCCAAAATCCAACCTAGGTATGCATTTATTCCAACTACAATTACATTTTGTTCAAGGTGCTATTTTAGGCATTGGAAGGCATGCTATGAATCAATGGATCTCTTTCCTCTTGTGTTCTATCTGTCTCTAGGTTGGTCCTTTGTATTTCTGTTGAATATACAGCCCTTTACTCTCTGTATTATTTATTTCAGGTTTAGACCCTGTGGTGATAGTCTTCCTAATGACTCCCACAGGTCACCACACGATTCTTAATTTCTTCTCACTAGCACTGGTGCCGTCTGCTTCTTCATCAGTGTTTGTTTTATACTCACATCCTACGAACCAACGTTGCTTGTTTTTTCCTATGATATGGTGGTGGGAATAAGAAACTAGAACTCAGAGTCTTGCTGTGATTAAGCCACGTTGTATGTAAACCAATGAGTATAGAAAATAAAGTTCCCAATCACCATTGCTAATGTGTGTGCATTTTAAACTTGTCTGTGAAATTTGAATTATTGAAGAGGTACTGAATTAAAAACTTATGTTAACAATGAGTACCGATTCAAAGCTCTTTTAGTTATGCTTTGTGATTGTGCTGTTGTGAATTTCATATAAAATGAGACCCCGTAGTCTTCATCTTGCAGACTACTGCTGTTACATCCTCGGGAAATCGTTCAGGTCTGAAAATTGTGTTTCAGGTTTAAGGGTTCATTTATTCCTAAAACACTACCAGTAGTGTTTTTATAAGGCATGTGACCAAATCATAATATGTGCTTTAAGCAATGAAGTAATGAAAGTTGTTGACTATCAGTGGGAAACTTGGATGCTATACAGTTGATTTTGGGATATGAGAAAAAAAATCTGAAAAAACTAAAGCTCACTAGATCTTAAAGGGAAAACTTAAAAATCCATGAATAATGAACAGAGAAAATATTTTTTAAAGGACAGGGTATCAAATACCTATGACATCAGTTTAATATATATGACCCACACTTATATATAGCACATTACCAACCCTTGAAATGACCTTGGCCACTGAATGAGGGCGATAGCTTTGAAAGGCTGAGTTGTACTGAAGCAGTTGCTAAAAAAGAGTAGGCACAGATATGCTTTCCTTTCATTGCATATACAGAACTTTCCCCACCTGTTTATTTTTCCTTAAACAAACATATTATCTGATATAACCAATCCAAAGAAAATGTTCTCTTCCTACACATGAATGAAATCCCCTCTTACCACCCTTTTGCTAAATCCTGGAGATTCTGATGTAGTTCAGGCTCTTATATCACATCCATGTAACTTTTGGAATCACTTCAATGAGTGCCTAGAATTCTTTTCAAACATTTAGTCAGCTTCTGTTTAAGCCTACTTTCTTTATTTACAGTGGGTATTTATTTTCCAGATGCATGTACGTTCTAATACAGACTGGGATCCCTGTGCCGTGATAAAGTTTTATATGAGAAATCAGCATTAGTCTTAAAGTCTTTGATAGATACATAAAATGCCAAACTTGAAAACATTTCATCAAATTTGTACCATGATCCACATGAAAATGCTTTCATACTTTGGTTAATTTCTGGTAGTTAGATATAGATTTACACTGTTTTCTGATAATAGGCTCTGCAGTTGTGTTTCAGGATTCATAGCTGAACTGTGGTGCTGGTGAGAAGGCAATAGGGCAAATCTCTGTCCTGTATTTCAGTCGTGGACTGACAATGATGATGCCATTATGCATTAATAACACGCGTTAACTCAAGGTGATGTGCTGAGTGTGCTGTCGGTATATATCGAACGCTTAACAAATAATAGACATTAAGACATACTAAACTATGTGAAATAGTAACTTCCCAAGAAAAATTGGATGAACTTGTAAAATGTTGTTGCCTTTTGTTTGTAGATGATGAAATTGAAGCTCAAAACACTTGTTAGAACCTTCCTTCCATCCTAAGTATCCACTAAGTAAAATTGGAGTGGTTAGGATTTTAATCTCACTGTTTTATTATTTGACATTATTTAAAGTTTGAGCTTCTGTGACATACTTTTGTCTAAATGTTAAATATAACTGATTTAAATATATATATATATATATATTTCCCTATTTAACAAATTGTCCTTGAACACTCAGACCATGCTTTTATGCATGACTTTTCATGGCCCTGATTTAAATTTGCATTCAATTGAAAACAATTCCAAAGTGAAATGGAATGAAAACATGATTGTGACTCTCAGAACAAGCCGCACTGGAAGAATGGCTGAGGGAATTAAAGACCCCTGTCACCATTCTCTCTACGTTAGACTTTGGGAGAGTGTGGAGGAAAGTATGTTGTACACCCTGAACATTAATGTAGGATCCCCATATCATCTCATTCAACAGTTATTGATTGACTAATCTCTTATGAGATACATATAGAAGATCTCATAACCTTTTGTAGAAGAAATAGAAAGGGGTAGAAAAATGCATTGAAAGAAAATAACAGATTCGAAATAAATGAAAATTAGAAGACAAGATTGAATCCTGAAACATGCTTACTAAACTAAATTGCTTGGCAAGAATACTTGTAGCCACTGAATTTGTGCAGTATTTTTGTCATCCTAGAGCCTGTGGCCTAAAAAAATTACAAAAAAAACATCATGAAAATGCATATTCATAAAAGACTCTGAAGTTTTAGTAGTGCTCATAAAGCCCAAGACATCATTAAAACTTAGGAACACTTCTACAGTAGAGGAGACACTAGATATTTGCCTTATTCACCATGCCAAATCTAGGATAAAAAATATTGAACACAGAAAATGAACAACCATCTCCCACGACAGAAAAAAGTAGGTATAGAAATTATATGATTGAAATGTTTATAAACAGTGATGTTTATAAATGTATGACACAATTTAACTAAATATAAATAATACTTTGACATAACTTTGCTTCCCAAATTCAAATTTTTGAGTATTTGCAATCAGAATTGTCAACTAATCTCTTCTTTTACCAATCTGAAGAGTTTGTAATCCCAGAGTTTGAGAGGATGAGACAGGCATATTTTCAAGAGTTCAAAGGCAGCCTGGACCTCAAAGTGAAACCCTTTGTCTATGGCTCACAGAAGGGGTCGTATAACCAGCACCTCATACACAAGTATGAAATTGTGAAGGAGCAAAATCAATAGAAAAAAAATTACCAGAAACCAACAAGCAGCCTAAATTCTAATAACACAGAATGAATATGATTTAATTATCTGACTGATAGAACACTATACAACTATTAATAAGGTTTCAAAAATATCAGAGATGCTTTAAAATATCATCACACTCAAATCCAAGAAAACTTTCAAGATGGAGGTAAACACAGCAGCACATAGCCACTCTTTTCATGCTGAGAAGAATGGACAGAGAAGACTTTAAAGAATTAAATCTTGTTCCGTCATAGTCATGGTATTAAGATGTAATATCAAAACGATACATGTTTGAAAACAGTCATGCATTCAGGCCTCCCTCATTTGTTAATAACTAATTTTTGCTTATTGGAAACTAATTATAAATTAGTCTTTGCATTTTCAAAAACAAAACAAAACAAAACAAATCCCAATTGTATGTAATTTAAGAATAAGGACACTATCAATAGGCCACAATGGCACCCTACAGATTTGGAAAAGATTGCCACCAACTTCACATATGATAGAGGGCTACTTTCCAAAATATATAAAGAACCAAGGAAACTAGACATCATGAAACTAAATATTCCAATTAAAAATAGGGTCCAAAAAATAGGGTCCAGATCTAAACAGAGATTCTCAACAGAGGAACCTTAAATGACTTAGAATCACTTAAAGAATTGTTCAACATCATCCTTAGCCATCAGGGAAGTACAAATCAAAATCACTCTGAGATTCCATCTTACACCCATCAGAATGGCTAAGATCAAAAACACAAGTGACAGCTCATGCTGGCAAGGATGTGAATCAAGGAGAACACTCTTTCACTGCTGGTGTGAATGCAAACTTTGGAAATCAATATGGCAGTTTCGCAGAAAATTAGAAATCAGTCTATCTCAAGACACAGGTCAGCTATGCCACTTCTGGGTATATACCCAAAGGATGCTCCACATGACCAGAAGGCCACTTACTCACCCATGTTCAAAGCAGCTTTACTCACAATAGCCAGGAACTGGAAACGTCCTAGATGTCCCTCAACCAAAGAATAGGTAAAAGAAAATGTGGTACATTTACACAATGCAGTATTTCTTGGCTGTTAAAAAGTATAACATCACACAAATTTCAGGCAAATTGATGAAACTGGAAAGAAAAACTTACTGAGAAAATATACTCTTTTTCCTGCTCTTGAGACCCTTTTCCTCCTACAGGGTCACTTTGTTCAGCCTTAATATGAAGGAAGATGCCCTAGTCTTAGTGCAACTTAATATGCCATGTGTGGTTAGTGTTCCTGGAGACTTGCCCTTTTCTGAAGAGAAATGGAGGAGGAGTGAATGGTGAGCAATGGGGATAAGAGCTGGGGGAGGACTGACTGGGAGGAAGGAAGAGGGAGGAGGGAGGAGGAAGGGGAAACTGCGGTCAGGATGTAATATATGAGAGAGGAATAAATGAAAAAGAATAAAATCCCTCTTTTGTCTTTTAATTTAATTGAAGAAGGCTCTTTCTCAATAATATCTTCATCTCATGAAGAAGGACAAGCTGAAATTTTGTATGGCTGTGGAGTAATGAAACAGTAATTTGTTTTTCTGCATGTTTTTCATGTGTCCTCCTAATTTGCCTGACATTTTATTTCAAATGGTTACAGAAGAAATGTCACTTAAAAAAAGAGAACATGAGAAGAAAATTTTGTATTGCAGTCAGATTTAGAGACGGTGAAACCTTGATTTTTCTTGTTAAAGCCATTATTCCCAACATGATCAGAATTAGTTCCTTAAGGTGTTTGCCTGAGGGGGGTGGCTCTTAAGAGCCTGTCCTTCCAGAAACCTGGATTCAATTCCCCCCACCCACAAAGTAGCTCAAAACTGTACCTCCAGTTCCAGGAAATAAGTGTCCTCATAAGTCACCCTCAAGCAGTAGACATGAGCGGTGCTGCAGAGATATGCAGGCAAATGGGGTGGGAGGAAGAGAGGGAGGGAGAGTTTGCCCTAAGCAAGTAAGGCTTGGAATCTGAAATAATAATAATGAAAAGAACAACAACTACTACAGTAATAATAGTTTCTATTTGAAAAACTAGGATTTTAGGGGAGGGAAACAGCATTAAGTTATCCAAAGTTTGAGTTGCTGAAAGTGCTATAGAGTATCATAAAGATGAAGGGCAAGGAATGCAGATTCATGAACCTCCACCCTGGGTCCCACACCCTTCACTAGACTGGTCAGCTGGTTGTGAAAGAATTGGATGTGCCTTTAACTAAATATACAACCTCAAGGAAACTTGAGAAATAGTTCAGTGTCCTGTTCTCTTGTCATATCCTTACTTATGGCACCAAGTCATGTCAGATATATACAGTGTCTGGGCAGGTGGTTCACAGTTAGCCTTATGTAGGCATATGTAAAGATGCATGACTTAAAGGCAGAATGAATTCATTAGGCTCAGAACTAGAAAGCAAAGATGGGACAAGAATGTATCAAGGTGAATTCAGGTACAATAGTTGAGCACCAAACAATGATGAAATGCATATCCCAATGCACATTACATAAAGCTTTCTCACTGTTCATGACTTTGGCTAAAACATTTGCCCTAGAGGTCAGTTTAATAACAAAAGGAAATTTTTATCACCAGAATGATGAAACAGAGAAAGTAGTAGAGAAGAATTTAGAACTGACTAAATATTGTCATCAAATTAGAAAATATAATTAAGTCCATTTTACATTGTCGTAGGTAAGTTCATTTCTGTTACAGAGAAAAAAAAATATAAGGCTAGTTCTCATACCAAATTATATAAAATGCCAACTTCAGCTGAAAGAGAAACGACTATAATTGAATTATAATATTGCTTTGAAATAGTTCACTCATGTTTTGAAAGAATGGGAGTGCGATGTTTTGCATGGAGGGAATGTTTCCACGCGGATGGATGAATCTTCTTCCAGTCATTTCCCTCTCAACCAGAAGCACAATATAAATGTCTCTAGCTTTATTTTCCAAAAGCAAAAGTAGCCTAACAGGAGGAGAAGGAAAATACCAAAAATGATTTTGTTAAAGTGTTTTTGCAATAATCATTTTTCCTTAAACATAAAAGAAATTACACTCATATATCTTGCTCCGACTACAGACTGGAAAACTGAAAACGTAGATTGTATAGCCAAGAGGAAATGATTATGAAATGCTCCTTCTGACTTTACTGGGTCTTTTCAAAAAGAAAAAGAAATAGAAACTAATGTCAGGAATGTGTTTTCCAAAATGAGTTGTTAGTAATTGGTATTTTCCAGAGTTTAATCATAACCTGGAAATAAAATTAAAAGAAGGCATGTATTTGTTTCGTTGAGAACAAAAAGTTGTGTGTATGTGTGTGTGTTTCTGTGTGTCTGTGGACATGTGCTTACCCATGCATGCAGCAGCAGTGGTCAGAGATGTACACCATGTATTTTCCTCTATCATTGTCCACTTTATTTTATGAGGCAACGTTTCTCACTTGAATCAGGAATTTATGGATTCTGCTAGACTGACTGGCCAGCAAGACCCCTGAGGCTTCCTGTTTGTGACACCCAGAACTGAGCTTACCAATGTACACAGCTATAGCCAATCTCAGTTTTTAAAATGTAGAGTCAGATATGCATGATTCCACGGGCAGTATTTTATACTCTGAGCCATCTCTCCAGCCCACCTTATTTTTGTATTCCTCGGAGAGTCTTGGCTTATATCTGGGAGGAATCAGTGAAGTTCCTAGATTTTCTAGCAAGTGAGTGAATAAATGAATGAGTGAGTGAATTAATGAATGACTGGTTAGGCAGCAGTAAATCTTAATAACAGCTATAAATTTTAAAGAGAAAAGTCATATTCTTCAGGCTCATTGCCCCACTCTGTGACAAATAGCACCTCATAAATTGTTCCAGAAACATTCTATGTCTAAAGACAAGTAGTCGGTGCCACAGTAAGAAGTATCGGTGATTCACACTGATACAGAAGTCCACTATTTCTTCAGATTGAATTAAAAACACAAACTTAGAAAGCCTTTTCCACATTTTACCTAATTTATTAGGCTGTGCCCATTTGTCCACAGTGCTACTCTCAGATTCCGTCATACACCCATCAGAATGACTGAGATCAAAAACACAAGTGACAGCACATGTTGGTGAAGATGTAGAAAAAGGGGAACCCTCCTCCATTGTTGGAGGGAATGCAAACTTGTACAACCACTCTGGAAATCAGTCTAGCCTATCTCAGAAAATTGGGAATAGTTCTATATCAAGACCCTACACCACTCTTGGATATCTAAAAGATGCTCTACCATACAACAGAGACACTTGCTCAACTATGTTCATTGCAGCTTTATTTGTAATAGCCAGACCTGTAAATAACCTAGATGTTCCTCAACCAAAGAATGGAGAAAGAATCCATGGTACATTTACACAATGGGATACTACTCAGCTATTAAAAACAAGGAAATCATGATATTTGCAGGCAGATGAATGGAACTAGAAAAGATCATCCTGAGTGAGTAACCCAGACCCAGAAAGGCACACATGGTATGTACTCACCTATAATTGGATTCTAGCAATATAGTACAGGATAACCATACTACATATCACAGACCCAAAGATGATGAGATACAAGGAGGACGCAAGGGAAGATGCTTAATTCCTACTCAGAAGTAGAAATAGAATAGACACTGGAAGTATGGAAGTGGTTGAAGAGAGGGAACAGGGTAAGAAAGGGAGCACTTGGAGAAATGAGGGTCAATTTCAGAACTGGGGAGAGCAGGGCTGGAAGACAGAGGGCTTGTAGAGAGGAGAGAACCTTTAGAGGGGACTTCTCTGTGACAAGCTGGAGACCTATGATAGAGAAGATTCCTGGGAGGATATGAGGGTGACTCTAGCTGAGACTCCTAGTAGCAGGGGTCATGGAGACTGAAATGACCACCCATTAAGACATGACTCCTAGTAGAGGGAGGGGAATACCCACCCACAAAAATTTCAACCCAAAATTTACCCTGCCTACAAGATGTTCAAGGACAAAAATCAAGCAGAGATTGAGGGCAAGTTCAACCAATGACTTTCCCGACCAGAGACTCACCCCATGGGAGACAGCCAGTCCCTGACATGATTAGTAAGACTCTGCTATCCTTGTAGATGGGAGCCTAGCATAGCTGTCCTCTGAGCGGTTCCACAGAAGCAGAGACACACAACCAAACATTAGATGGAGTGCAGGGAGCCTTGTGGAAGAATAGAGTGGGAGGTAGAATAGAAGGACCCAGAGGAGACACCGGCTCTACAGAAAGAGCAACAGAGCCAACTAACCAAGGCCCAGGGGGTCCTGTGGAGATAGAAGCACCAATCAAGGACCATACATGGACTTAACCTAGGCTCCCGACAATGATGTAGCCAATGTGCAGCTTGGTCCTCATATGGTTTCCCTAGTAAGGAGAAAGGGGGCTGACTCTGACATGGACTCTGTTGCCTGCTTTTGGATCACTTTCCCCTGTCGGACCTCACCAGGCCACAGGGAAAGAGTATGTGCTCAGTCCTGATAACGCCTTGATATGTTTCAGTGAGTGGGAGGGTCCCCTTCTCTGAGGAGTAGGGGAGAGGGATAGGGGAAACAGGGAGGGAGGGTGGGACTGGGAAGAGTGCAGGGAAGGGGCTATGACAGGGGTGTAAAAAGGATAAATGAAAAATAAAACAGTTAGCTTGTTATTTGTTCATATAGATCTGCCTCTGTCTTTTTAAAGGCTGAACAATATTTTCTCATACAAGAGCAAGAACTTTTAAATCCATTCCACAAATGTTTAATCAAAAAATCTCCCCTTCCACTATTACAAAAGAAAAAAAAATAGTGGTTTACTATGTGTATTCTCCACTTAAGTGAGAATGTGACATGTTTTTTTTTATGTGACATGTTTGTTCTACTGCATTTCATACTTATTTTATGATAATTCTTGAATGATTTTGATAATTATTGTTTAGACTTTCTGTATTTGGCTCATAGAAGGCATGAAGTGAGGAAAAGTAGAAGGAAATAAAGTCAGGCTAGGTTTTAGAGAAAAGTAGTTCCTTTATAGAAGTGAAAGATAAAAGCCACTTATGCTGGGGAGGGAAATGGGAGAAGAAGGAGGGAGGGCAGGATTGGGAGGGGAAGAGGGAGAGGACTACAGCGGGGATACAAAGTGAATAACTTGTAATCAATTTAAATATAATAAAAATAAAACTAAAAAGAAGCCACTTATGAATGCCATTTTCACCCATTTTCTATTGTGCCTTTTGGAAATCAGTATTATTGATGCCCCCCACAACCTATGGCAAGATCCAGGTGCTGAAAACACTTGTTTACTTTTGTCACAGAACCTGGAGAAATACAGGTGGTACTCAACAGGAAGCTTTATCTCTACTGATCAGTGTTCATAGTGCTGGAGGGTCCTCTGCATACCACCAAAGAGGAAAATTAATCATTGTTTTAACCCAGCTATAAATCCTACAAACTACAAATAACAACCTGCCTACAAGATATACCCGTCTGGTGGGAGGAGGGTCAAAGAAGATGAAAGTTTTTTTATAAAGTCTCAAGCAATCATACTATGTTATATTTGCCTAAAATCATTACACAATTCTCTCTCTTTCTCTCTCTCTCTCTCTCTCTGTGTGTGTGTGTGTGTGTATGTGTTTGCCTTAAAGTTACGCTGCTTGAACTGACATGTTCACTATAAGAACCCTAGACTAACAAAAACCCCAGTACAAGTCACAAGAAACCTCCTTTTGAGTAGTTGCCTAGAGTAGTCCAAAACAATATAGACTATGACTTTTGGCTTTGAATGCCTCTCAGAGGTTGAGGTCCTTTTGCTGGAGACACTGTACACTTAGGCCTATCCTAAGGAAATTTTTCAAGTGAAGCCAAAATTAAGGCTAAGGAGATACGGAGGAACCAATTAATAATCCTGCCAGAAGTGACATCTCACATATGAATTACAGAAATGAGCAGTGTGGCATGATATCTGTAAATTTGCAATAGGGACACTCACATGGTGGTGGTAACCAACATCCACATAAGTGGATTTCAGACCTCCCCAACAGAAGGGAGATCATGTCTGGTAATAAAACCCTCACCCAGCTACCCAGTGCTAGTGAGGTCATGAGATTCTACTACTGTCACTTGTGTAGACCTTCATTATTTCTCAAGTACATTCTAAATCTTATCTCTATACCCAAAGATAAGTATAGTTATCTATACTTATCTGTACTTATCAAAGACGCTTCTCTGTACAGCAAATGGTGACCGTTACAGAAAACCACAAGTGAGCATAATGCAAAAATCACTGGATTGATAGATCATGGGGAGCCCAGCCCCAATGTGTATGTCTGCAGCAAAGCTCTTGCATCCATGTCTCAGGGAACATGTCTGAAGGGGCAGGAAGAGTACCAGGAGGTCTGCTGTGTGACCTTCTCTCTTAGAAATGGCTGCTTAAATAAGACCGGAACACAGAAAATATCAATACACACACTTAATGCAGACACAGCACTGTGTTTCGCATGTTCCCTACCCTAGACAAAGAACTAAGGCAACATATGTCTGTGGAAAGAGGGAGAGCTGGCCTTTCCTTGGATTGGATTTAAGGCATGCTGCATGAAATGTAACCCAACCTACTGCTGTTGATGAGGTCAAGAACCTGAAGCTAGGCAACTACAGGTCCTAGAGGAAAACCTTTTATTATTATTCTGCAAAGGAATTCATAGACCAATGCATTACTTCACCCTTGGCTGAGAAGCTTTTGCTCTTGGTAACACAAAGATACACAACTTGACAGTGCGCACAGTGTGAGAGAGTTTGGAACACTCATTGCTAAATAGGATGTCTTCATCAAAGCCCTTCCTCAAGAATCAGGGATCGATGTGGAATAGTAGGAAGACAAATTGTAAGCACCAGAAATGATAGATGACACAAGACAGCAGATGTACACATGAACTCACAGAGATTGTGAAAGCATGTGAAGACCTACACAATTCAAACTAGACAAAGTCCTAGCTCAGAGTAAGGGAACAAGGCACAAGGTTCCACCCCTCACCAAAAGCTGTTTGCAATTGATAATTGCTGGGAAAGGGAAAGTAAGTTTCTTTAATGAACTAGTACTGAATATCTCAACCATACTCTAAGGAAGGACATAGGCCCAGGAATTGCTGGCCATCAACAAACAGCCACCATGATTGCTTTGTTTGCTTTGCTTTCCTTTTCTTTTTTAATAGAAAGAAAACAGGAAGTTGGGTGAATAAAGCTGAGGGCATTCTAGGAGGATCTTGACGAAGGGAAATAATATGATTAAAATAAATTAAATTTTTAAATTTTTAAATTTTAAATTTTTAAATTTTTAAATTTTAAATTTTTAAAATTAAAAAAATACATTACAATAAGAAAGGGGAAGTAGGAGGGTGAAAGATTAGGGATCTTAGTACCTGAGCAAGAACAACCCAAAACCAGAGAGTGAGGGAAAGAAAAAATGGATGGAGTGTGGCAAAAGGGAGCTAAAGACTTAGACATACAGGGATTCTAGTAGGATGTGAAAAAATGTGTGAGAGTAAATTGTAGTAGAAAAATTAAAATCAGCTGTGAAAATTTTCAGTATTTTCTGACTTCAGAAGCACATGCTTCTTCAGAGCGCCAGAGGAGTTGGTGACTTGGTTGCAGGTGGCTTCTGCCTGTGGAGAGCAAGCCTTGGAAAGTCACATATCTGGAATAAGAAGGCCTGTTTGATGATTTGTTTGATAATAAACTGAAAACAAAACTAAATGTGTCATGAAGTAGGAAGGGAAAATTATGATAATGAGTCCCTAATAATGGGCCAGCTTAGAAATTACATTAAGCTGGGGGCCCACACAATAAAGAATATGAACATTCTGTGAAGGAGCTTACTTTTATTCTAGAATAGATATATGTCCCAACCACTTCCTTAAAAATTGTATCTAATTAATATATTTAGATATTTTCATTAAAGGTATGTTATTACAATCCTTCTAATCATTCATGAGTGTCAAACAAACAATTTGGAAATATGTTTAAAAAATCTTCTGGTTATAAACTTTTTTTTTTGCTTTCATTTTCATACCTGTGTCTCTTGTTCTCCCAAACAGTTGAAAGCACATTCGTGAAAAAATTCCCAAGATTCAAAATGTAAATTGCATGTATATATGTTTGTATATTATTTTATCACTTGTCAGTGTGACTGACTGATGAATGGCCTTGTAGTACCAAAGAGCAACCTTCAGACAGACCTTAAGTAGGAGGACTCATTACTGTGTGAATATACCTCATGTGGATTCCTCACTTAAGTTAATGAAGCTAAAGCAACAGGAGCCTGATACTGCTCATAGCTTGAAAAAGGAGTTGACAGAAAGTTCTGCTCATGGAAAACTTTCTTCTACAAGTTAGAAAAACATTTTGGCTTCATTCTGCACATACATTCCACTCCAAGGCTTCTTGCTACTGTTTTCCGAATTACTCACTGGTTTGATGAATGGCAGTCACAAATAGTGTTTTCATTGCAATGTACAGATGTTGATATTTTCCATGATTTTCTTGGAGTAAGTGGAGGGTTTTCATGTTGAAAAATTTCATGTTGGATGTAATAAAAGAACTTAGATTTCTATTTTTCAAAATTCTGTATGTTACCTATATTTTTATTCTTATTTTTTAAAGTTAGTTTGTTCAAGAAATCTGTCTTGTTTGGCATTGACAGAGCAGATGTTAACAAGTGGATGAAACTGGAAGATTTAATAGATTTAATGAGAATAATAGAGAAAAACGTAGTAATGTTGCATATGGTAAGAAGTGTGTTAGAATACTTGTGAAGGAGTGTTGTGTGTGCAAAGAGAAATTTAAAAAGCAGATGGCATAAAGATAATGTTGCATGAAATATTTTATACAGGCTTAGGATTGCCTATATTTAAATGTGATTTAATTGCATATTTAGGGGTCTTAGTTTCTAAGACTATTAGATCTGGACCTAGGACCCAGTACAAAGCATGGGGTATGGATAAATTCCTTCAAAAAACTCCAAGGCTTTTAGTACACATACGCATGATATTTGAACTCTGTCCTGTAAACAATTGCAAGTAAAAGAAAATAATCCACACAATGTTAGATAATGTTACTTTTTCAAGCAGGGCTCATGCCTTGCATGTTTTTGTACTAGCAAACTAATGTGAAATTGGAATAATTTTTAGAGGTATTAAAGACCTTTTCTCTGTGATATTACTTAGCTAAGTTGAAGAATCCTGGTAATTATGATTCCATGTGAATATTTTTAAGGTCTGGCTATTATGCTAAAAGAGAGAAGGTCTTGCAGAGGTGATGGGATGTCCTTGTAAAAAATTGGAAGCTTTGGTCTCTGTAATCTACTAAGGAGGAAAGGTCATTAGAGCTTGTCAAAGCTCAAACACACCAACAGCATACATGTCTAGCATGATGAGTTTTTAAATTTGTTTTTAATTTATATATCCACTTTACATCTTTACATTGTAGTCCATCCTTCCTCCCCTTCTCCTCAGAAAACAATTGACCCCTCAACCCAGCCCAGCATGTAAGTCACATCAGAACAGAGCTCATCCTCACCTGCTGACTCCTTAGGGGAGACCCGTTAGGGGAAAGTGATCGAAGGCATGAAACAGAGTCTTATGTCATAGACCGCATCTGCTTCACTTACCGGGGGATCCACATGAGGATCAAACTGCCCATCAGTTACATATTTAGTGTTTACATCTTTTCCTCATTTTTATTTGACTAACTTATTTTCTTCCTTTCTTTCTTCCCTCTCTCCCTCCCTGGCTTTCTTCATTTCTTTGTCCCTTTTGTTATATAACAAAATTCTGCTCACTCTGTGTACCAAAGGGATACGATTACAGGTGTAATTATATCGTACCAGGCTACAGTTTCTCCTTTACATGTATCTATATTTTTATATTTACAGCTATTTTACATTTATTTTTTTAGTTTTTCAGTGATAACTGGCCTATCTATTAACTCCAAACTTTCATATTTCACATTCTATTAGCTTCGGTGCTTATGTTCCTAATAAATTTTGTATCAGAAGCAGTAATTTTACTAAGTAGTCCATGAATGACTCTCAAAATGATAAAATGAAATAGAGGCTAAATCTTAAAGTGTTCAAAAATGTGCATTAATAATTCTGTCCTTCAGCTTCCAAATCATAGGTAAACACCATTTCATCTATAGGAAATTTCTTAAAATATTTTAAATTACTAAACAATGTCTAGAAGGGTCTATAGCTTTTTAGGTTATTTACACACTTATCTTCATACTTTGATGGACTTCTGTTAATGATGCTATTCCAATTCCTGTCTTTTCTCCTGTTTTGGTTTTTAAAATCACATCCACAAGTTTTTAATATTTAAAAAATACCTTAATCTTTATTTTATTTAAATGTATGTTTTTAAATTAATTAATCAATTTATTCACTTTACATCCCGCTCATAGCCCCTTCCCCCCTCTCCTCTTGGTCTCATCCTCCCTCCCTCTTCCCCCATCCTTCTTCCCCTCCTTCTCAGAGAAGGGGAGCCTCCTCTACCCAACCACCACAGTTCACTAAGTTGTGTCAGGACTGAGCTAGTCCTCTTCACCTGTGGTCTGGTGAGGCACCCTGCCAGGAGGAAGTCATCAAAAAGCAGGCAACAGAGTCCATGTCAGAGTCAGCCCCAGTTTCCCGGAATTACTAGGGAACCCACATAAATGCTGAGTTGCCCATCTGCTTTATCTATGTAGGGGACCTACGTCCAGGCCTTGGCTGGTGCTTCAGTCTCCACAAGCCCCTCTGGGACCTGGCTAGTTCACTCTCTTGGTCTTCTTGTAGAAATCCTGTCACCTCCATACAAGCCCTAATAGATATAAATGACTCCAGTGAAGAACAGAAGGATTTATTTTATTAATTACTTTTTCTTTTGCTGTTACCAAATACCTGCCAGAAACATGTTGAGGAGTGGACACATGCTTTTGCTCATGGTTTTAGAGGGTTCAGTTTGTATGGCAAGAAGGGCTGACAGAGACCTTCACATGGTGGAAGGCCAGGTCTCGGGCAAATGGGGGATACCAGTTTTCTTGGCCTTCCCCATGGAATGTTGCTGCTCACTTTCTAGATGTATCTCCTGCTTGTCTCTAGCAACATTCTCAAAGATGCACCCAGAACTGTGCCTCATCAGTTACTAGGTATCCTTAAATACAACCAAGTTGACAGGTGATTAGTCATCCGCATGCCTTGTGTTCATGTTACATGTTGCACCATCATTGGAGTGGATGTCAGTGCATTCCGCGTTCTGAGGCCTTCAAGGTAGGTTTTGTAAAGTAGTGAAAAAGGTTCACAGTAAAGGAAAAGGGTCAGAGCAGGAGCCCTAGTTCAGTGGCTAAGAACGCTGACTGCTCTCATGGAGCACCCAGACTCAAATTCCAGCATCCATGTGGCATCTCATAACTATCTGTAAATCTAGTTCCAGGGGCTATGACACCCTTTTCTAGACTCTGCACGTATGCAGCACACAGACAGACATGCCAGCAAAAGATGCCCACACATTAAACTTTAAAAAAGTAATCTCAAAGGAAAAGAGTTAGCTGAAACGAAAAATATGTAAATTACTATGAAGAAATAAGCACATTTACTTTCCACCCTTGTTTTACGTGCTTTTATTATGACACATACGTGTTAGGAATTTCCACCTACAACTTGGCTTATAATTTTCTTAAGCTAAGAACCTCAAAATGGTTGTACAGAATGTATGTTAGTTTAGATAGTATTTCAAACCTTTAAGTTTTATCAAGTGGACCAATAACTAAAGAATCTGTTGGCATCTTGGTTTCAGGACCATAAGGTCTATAAAAGTTTCTTTCTAAATGCAAACCTATGATTCCTGTTCAGTGATAATAAGACAGGCATTTTATACCCAGATCACTATCTCAGAGTATGTTATTAGCCCAGAAACTTGCTGTCAAGAGGGTTTCATCAGTCATGGTTAAATTGCTCTGGGTGGCCTTGTAAGCATGATGTCATTATCAGGTGGGGGATGGGCTGGTCACACTGTCTGTAGTTTCACTAAGTTGTCCTATCAGCTCTCCAGAAGCAAATGAAAATCAACAGGTTCCAAACCCCCTTCAGAGCACACTGTAAATCTTTGTAACTTCATGGCCAAATGGTAAACCGCAGGACCACATGACTCAATTCCCTTGGGATAGTCATGTTATTCCTGTCAGGCTTTTCTTCCCTCATTCATCAGCTGGAGGCTTTCATCTCCTTTTAAAGTCATGGCCTTTCAAGTAGGGGTGAAATTACACCTGTCAGTAATAAATGTTCCCAGTGCTCTCTGTCATTCTGTCATTTCACAAAAAGAAATTAAAAGGAACTATATAGTCTGTTTCATATGAAGTTAGCAATAGTTTTTGTCCCTCTTCTATGGTACTTTTTCTGTCTCTATAATTATGCAGACTTTTTAGACTATTCACTAAATAGGGGGCATATGGAAATGCTGAGAAAATTAGCTTCTATGTGAGGGACCTATTGTGTTTAATAACTGTATTAGACTTCCTTGACAGAACGATTTAACACTATACACAATCTACATGTGCCCTTTAGCACATTTGTTCTGTTTATGTTTTCTGTGTTACACTCTGATAACTTTGTGGTTGCCCATAACATCATACACCTGTGCAGCCACCATTTCATTTACACAGAGAACAAAGTTAATGTTTTATCAAATCCAGGACACACCTGGGTTTAGACATTAGTGGGAATCTTGAGTTCAAATCAAAATTACAACTCCTTTTTGCACTGGTATTTGAACTCCATTGAGCAAATTCGAACATTTTGAGGGCTTTCTGTGGTGAAAAGTTAAAGAGGGAAAGGCTTTAGGAAGAATGAATGTATCATATGTTGACACTGCCACTCGCTTGGATAGAGCTTGCCTAAGAAACCAGAATGAATTTCATCTTCACTGCCCACACTAACCATTATCCAACATAAAATTCTTCAATTACAAATATATTTAGGTCAATCACCAAACTTACAAGGCATATATTTTATCACTGTTCCACAATTAAACTAAATGATTCAATGGAAAATTAAAAATAATTCACGATAGTCACGTTCTTAAAATCTCTTGATTTAAACTAAATGGGAGTCACATATGGAGAGGCTGGGGGAAACTAGCTTCCATGTGAGGGACCCATTATGTTTAATAATGGCATCAGACTTCCTTGGCAGAAAGAGTTAACACTATACACACTCTACAACAGCAATCTCTACACCTGTTCTGTTTATTTTTGTTTTGTGTTATACTCGGATAACTTTGTGGTTGCCAATAACACTGTTCCGTCCACATTGCTGGGAACTGAACTCAGGTTTTCTGCCTGTGCATCAAGTGCTCTGAACTACTGAGCCGTGCCTCTGGGCACTCCATACTGGTTCTCTTCCTATCTTCCCAATCAACTGAAAGGCAGAGCCTATATCTTAATCAGCAGGATGGATTAGCTCACTCTGTGACTAAAGAAGTCACCCCCAAAGTATGAATTACAGATTTGTCATTAGCTTGTTAGAGATATATAAATTTGTAATTTAGAAATTATTTTGTGCCCTGTAATTATAGTTTGTTGAAGAAAAAAATATCTACTGTCTTTATTTCAAGTTGAATTTGTACGATGGGATTCAAATGGACTGCTAAATCTCTATACTCATTATGAGAAATGAATCTCTTTTATGTGTCATAATTTTAAATAAACTTCTGTGCTTTTATTTAAAATGTCCTAATAATGCTTCTAACTAAGCAGAGGTTGGACTTAGCACTCTTAACGTTTTTTATTAAGTTAAAAAAAAAAGCCTCTGGAGGCCTAACATTGTAGCCTTGCTTCAGGTCTTTGTCCATTTACCTCATGGCTCTTAACAGGCTTGCTTATCTAGATATTTTTATTCTGACAAAACCGCGGGACTCCCTGGTTCTTCAAGAGGGCTGCACCCAAAGAAATACACCGTAAGAACAGCTGCTGTAGCTCACTAAACTTATTCTCTTTCAAAAGATAAGACCTAGCACACTGAAAGGAACAAGCACATTAGTGAGAAGCGAAGGACCGCCCAAGTAGGGACAGGAGGCTGCCTGTGTTCCCGAGTTGCCTGCTCTCACCACTGTGGACCCTATGGCTTCCCCACCACCACAGCCTCCAGAAGTACAGCCCTGATTTCACCAATATGCAAACCAAGGCCCAGAGAGAGTAGCGCCATTCTCACTAGGTTCCCCAGTGGCAGGGCTAACTCAGACGTGATGATCGGATCAACAGGGCTCACGTGTCATTCACGCCAGTCCAGTGCTGCCCGGTGTACTGTGTGATAGCAATAGATAGAGATCAGCCAAGCCTAACCGGGGTCAGCCGTGTGACCCTGGGTTTGGAACTATCCTCTGGAGACTGGTTGTCTCCTCGGCGCCGTCTTGCACTTTAGTTTTGACGCTCTGCTGAAATGCAGTCACATCGTCCACACGAGAATCATGTATGCTACCCCTGCAGACTAAATTAAGCAGTCTGGAATTGGAGGTCGGCCTGTTAATGTGTGAGAGCCAGCTTTCCCTCAGGCATCACCCCCCTTGACACATTAGGAGGGCGGTGCTCTGCAGCTGGCAGCATTTCACAATCCACCTGTCTCTGCAAAACATAGTGCTTGGGCAAACCATGATGGTTGTAGAGACAAATAATGGTGAAGTGTCCATCTTTCCTCACTTTATAACTCCCATGACTCTTCGTTGTCTTCTCCCTTTGCCATAGCAATGCAGTGATCATTTTCTTTAGTCTATCTTATAGATCACCCCTGTTTGTAATTAATTACTATGGAGTTAGGTTTGTTATTCGAAGCTGTAATTTGCATGCTTCTAACCTTTGTGTCAAAGAAAATTTTGTTTTTCATTTCTCCTCCTTTTCTATGTGATAAATCCTCCCTTTTCATGTTTCATTTACCCCAACAGAAGGTTGACATTGACTTTTATTGAAATGGGGTCTATTCTTTCAATGCTAGTGAAAAGACTGTGATTAAAATTAGCTGTAGCCTACAAAGTAAGTTTAAAGGAGTGATTGAAAACAAAAAGAATTTTTTTTTTTCCTGAAAGAAAAAAAATGTGTTCTCGGAGGTGAATGCATGTGCGTATTAAGGAGCTGTCCCCAGTATGCCATATTTAGTAGAGATGACAGACAGTCCACGCTGGCAGCAGAACAGCCACAAGTACAGAACTGCTGCTGAAAGGGAGCCCTTGATCTAATGCACATCACAGATACTGTAATTAAGGAAGATGGGTCTGATTTTACGTGGGTCATGGAGCCATGAGCAGGTACAGTACTGGAGAAGCGTGTTAGGAATGTTCTAGGAAACCTGGCTGTCTCCGAAAGGCCAGGGAGGCAAAGCCAATGTAGTTTAGTTGACTTTTCTTCTTGTACCCATTCCCCTTCTTATTTCCCTTCTGTCCTTCACTTTCCTTCTTCCTTACCCTTTTATTGAAAGATGAAATATCAACAACTGCTGCTAATGTGTCTCATTCTGAATGTGGTTACAAGTCTTGAATTTCAAAGAGTTAGTTCAAGTTTTTAAAAATGTTGTGAAAACGTTGCTTACACATGCTGTTCGAACACTGTTTGAAGCTGACATGTTTTGAAACAGTATTTGATCAAGAGGCCAAAACATGGTCTTAACAACATCAACATGTGGGAGACACCTTTGGATACGTTTGTACCAAAACATTGTAAATCAGCCTGGTTAACTATAGCGTTTCCCTTTTCTTATTGTTATATTTAAATGTTTAACGGCCAGGGCTGGAGCCATGGCTCGGTCTATAACATGCCAGCCATGCAAGCATGGCCACCTGAGCTGCAGGGAGAAGCTGAGCGGAGAGGCACATGTTTGTCATGCCGGTACTGGGAGCGGGGAACAGAGACAGGGGAATCCTCGAGACCCACAGGCCAGGCAATTTACCCAGTCTGTGAGTTCTAGGCTCCCTGAGAGATGGCTGGAGCGCGAGTGGGGTGATTCTGCAGGTGAAGGTGCTTGTGGCTAAGTCTCTGGACAGGAGGTCAACCCTCGAGTTTAAAAACTGACTCTCACAAATTGCCCTCTGAAATCCATGCCAACGATGGCTCCGCCCTTCCCATCACATCAAAAATAAATGCAAGTTAAAAAACATGTAGAGAGCAGTAGAAGACTCCCGATGTCAACCCTTGGCCTCCACAAACACACACCTGTATGCACACATATAGATACACGAGTACACATGCACACTACTAAATAAATAAATAGATGTCTACCTGCTTTTTATATTACAGATTTTGTAATTGGTAAACTGCATTAATCTTTGTGCATATTTTAATAGTATTCTTTTTTGATAAACTATTTTATTGCATTTATTCTTTCTTCTCTTTGTGTAGCCAACATACTTTAAATAATACTAGAGACAGAAGATACTAATATTTAGCAACATAGAACTTAGTTATCTAGACTTTGTGAACTCTGCCTGGGGCTTAGGAAACTATAGACAATCAGAGGAGAATGTGGAACTAGTGACTATCTAAGGTTATATTTGACAAATATTTGTGTTCCCTGGCTAAGCAAACAGTGATATGGAAGCATACTGATATAAATGCAAAGTAAATAACTATATGTTTACTTTTTGTAATACTTGTGTGCATTTATAACAAAAGTATTGTGCATTATTAGAAGTCAGACTTAAAGAACAAAGATCTGAGAATATTATAATGTTTAAGTAGGTGTGTCTGCATGACTAGGAAGCTAACAGCTATGCAGCCTGGTGTAGTCATGCATTACTGTAAGCAACAATATCTTAGGAGTACTTTGTCATTCATGTTTCACTGAGCAATTGCTGTAAGAACTTTAGGCAATATTGTTACTTTTAGTGAATGAAATTACTTCACAGTTTTTGGCTATCGGGAGTTTCTGGGTCCTCAACTTTCAAAGTATATTACTTTGGTGGTCATTCTTAGTTATATCCCTTCAGCTGTTAGACAACTGATTATATTCCCAATGGCAGATTACCTCCTTCCACCACCCTCCAGTGAAAGAGCTCTATTTAATTGTTCTACTCTACAGCACTCAAGATATTTAAGAAATCACTGCATCTAAATTATTACAAATATTATATCTTATTTCTACATAGATCTTTCACTTGTATGTCTTTATAAGCCAACTGTGCTTTTTTTTTCTGTCTATTTAGATGGTAGGACTAGAACCACATCAGGGCATCTCTACTTATGAACTTTGGACCTTCTCTCAGCCTGCAAACAGATGGAGTATTGGAACAAGTACTAATACTTAGTATAATAAATGTCTTTAAAATGATTATGAAGTTTACATATAAACATTTTCTCTATATTGAATTGTACGTAATTCACAACAAAATATGAACACAAGTATTTGAATAGCCTCAAGCCAAAGGGACCATTAAGATGTGCAAGTCACAGTTTTATTTTTCAAATGAAGGAATCACAAGGGACTGTAGCAAAGTGACTTTTCCAAGGTCCGAGTATAAGTGAACAGCTAAGTCGATGCAACCAGGACTCCTTCTACCCAGGTAATCCCCATCTTACCACACATTCTCCCGGGAGACCTGAGGGTGTGTGTTTAACACTCTTTATACTTCTCAGACTCTGTGAAGTGCTGGTGGCCTCACCAGATGAGTCAAATAAGAATTCCAAATACTCAATTGGATGCAATGGTAAGAAAATGAGCTGATAACAGAGGAAACACGGAGATGTCAAACAAGACATGTCAATATACGTATGTATTATATATAACATGCTGCTTAAGCATTTTGAATACCACATGTTTAATAAGTTAACAGTATCAGCAATTGTGCTACTGTAATATAATGGCATTGCTAATGGAAATAGATCCTTCCATCATACTTTGGAAAATTATCAGTGTCTATACAAACTCAAATGCAAGTAATTTTTGATAAAGTAATCCCCACAGGAAAAAAGAATTGCGTGAAAATATAAATGATAGCATTAGAAAGTCAAGTGGCAAAATATAAGAATAATAATAGCTACGTAGCTCACCATTTATAGGATATTTTTTAAAATAATAGACTCGTGATTATCAGTTGGGTCAGTATAGGGATATGACAGAAAGTTGATACTTCAAGGAAGGACTTGGGAATGCTTCTGTCATTTTTTAGCCATGTGGTTTTCATGGCATATTTTATCTTTGCCTAGAAATGCCCCTATAGCACCAGTAGCATGTATACAACAGTTATCAACTGCCTGTTATGCTGTAATCAAACTGTAGGGTAAGATTGTTGTACCATCAGGATAGCGACTAAATCAAAGCATCACTGACATGTTTGGCCAGCCTGTTAACTCACCTAGAATCTATTCAGTAACTACAACTGGAAAGAAAGATGTACCCAAAACAATAAGTAACACATATCATGTTCCAATGGAGAAACAGACTGTAACCTAAAGAGGTTTTATAAAATTTTATGATTTCCCAAGTCTGCAGAACAAATAAAGCTGAGATTACTGAATAGCATTGGTAATCTTAAGGGCGATAGATCAGGATATTTATAATGTACCGTGCACATAATGCATCTGTGCAATCTGTTAATGAAAGTTAGGCAAGGAAGAATAACCTTGACTTTTTCAGAAATTTGAAGACAAAATGACAGATAAAGTATGCTTCATAGAAATAAGTTATTAAGATGTGCACTATTAAGTCGGGTTTTAAAAGAAAATAAGATTTGCATCGTGTAATAAAGGAGAATAAACTTTTCTCAAACACTGACATGTTATTAAAATAAAACCAAGAAAGCTAAGAATTTAGGAATAGTCAATAAAATCTTTTCAAACCTTAGTCAAAAAATTTATATTAAAGGTGAGCCATTGATTTAAAAAAATTATGTTATCTATTGTGTTAGGGAAAAAAATGAAGATCTCCATGAAAGTAATTTACAGGTGAAATAGTATAAAACTAAATACCAAAGAATTTTCCAAGAAAAAAATTGAAATGCAAATCAAAGTCATGAAATGCTATGTAAAAGTAGTGTCAACTGTTAACTCAGCAGAGTCTAATATCACCTAGGAGATGATTCTACACATACAGTTGGAGTATATTGTTGATTATGATGATTGACGTGGGAAAACCTGAGCACTGTGTGTGGCATTATTCCCTTGACTGGTATCTTGTATGTAAAAATGCAGAAAGGAATGGAGGAGTGGTACTCATTCATTCCTCTTTTCCTCTTGACCGGCTATGATCGGCCAGCTGTTTCAAGTTAATTTTTGACACCGTGACTATGATGGACTGACTGTATTTTTAACTAGGAGCTGAAATATCCCTTTATCATTTTGGCCGTGTTTTGTTGGGGTATTTTATCACAGAAACAAAAAGCAACATATACTGATATAAGAAATATATTGTGCTTTTACCCACTTAACGAACTTGGCTTATTTCCATGATTTTTCTACTACTCAACTAAAAATGCATGAAATATATTTTTTCCTATCCAGTTAAAGATGAGGTGACAAATGACATTAATTTGCTATTAGCTGTGAGAGATCGAAGTTCAAATTCTTAATACTAGAAATGAAATAACACTTTTTAAGTATATGTGAAACTGTACTACAAATTCATTAAAATAGAGGATGTGTGATATGCATTTATGAAATACTAATAAGTAATTTTGGCTATCCACATTAAAATCAATCATGACCAAGGCATATTTAAAAGAATTGAATGTTTTATTTTATATTATTAGACAGTAAGCAATTGGATGTATATCTAACATATATATATATATATGTTAGATAACTAATATCACATTAAATATTTAGGAGAGATTGTCAGTCTTAAATTCAAATTTTATTAGGAATGAATCATATATCAAATTCATTGAATCAAAATGCCACAAGGTGGCAGTGGATTGCCCAAAGTTAAATAATTAAATAGAGCAATGAATAACCATCATTTTGAAGATGAAACTCAATCTCCATCTTATATTTTTAATAAACTTTTGGCTTAAGATATATTTATAATATATTATGCCATTTCTACCATCTTTATTACTTTCTTCAATACTATAAGAAGGAAAGACATAAGGCGAGAAAACCTGATTTTTATTATATATAGGGCACCTAACCAGATATCATACTTTTCTATTCAGTATCTAGAATATGGCTAAATAATTGTATTGTATTTTTTATTCTGGAAAGACTAAACTTGGTAGCATATCCTCTTTTACTTACAACCACAGTTCTGTTAAGAATGATGTACTCTAAAATCTATAGTCCTAAAGAAGCCAACAATAAGGAAGACCCTAGGGAAGATGCTCAATCCTCATTCAGAAGGGCAAATGTGATAGACATAAGAAGCAGGAGATGACAGGGAACAGGACAAGAGCCTACTACAGAAGGCCTCTCCACCGATTGAGGTATTGAGGCAGAGGCTGAGACTCATAGGCAAATTTGGGCAGAGTACACTGAATTTTATGAAAGAAGGGGGATATATAAAGACCTGAAGGAGACAGGAGCTCCAAAAGGAGACCAACAAAGCCAAAAATACTGGGCCCTGGTGGCCCTGCAGAGGCTGATACTCTAACCAAGGACCATGGATAGAGAGGACCTAAAAACTCTCCTCAGATCTGGCCATAGACTCAGTCTCCAAGTGGGTTCCCTAAGAAGGGGAGTAGGGCTGTGTCTGGCTTGAACTCAGTGGCAAGCCTCAATCACCTTCCGCTGAGGGTGCAGCCTTGCCAGGCCACAGAGGAAGACAATGCAACCAGTCCTGTTGAGACCTGGTAGGCTAGGGTCAGATAGAAGAGGAGGAGGGCCTCCCCTATCAGTGGACTAGAGGAGGAACATAGGGAGGGATGGTGGGGTTGGGAGGAGATGAGGTAGGGGACTACAGCTGGGTTACATAGTGAATAAATTGTAATAAATAATAAATAAAAAATTTTAAATGATGTATACCAAGCACTTAATAAAACTATGATAGTCTTCAGACACCTATTGTTGGCTATGACAGTTTGATTGATTTGCTGACTTGAAATACCTATTCACACATACAATGTTTCTTCAGACGTCTATAGGATTGTAGTTAGTATAACTGTTGGCATTATCTCTTTCTTCATTATTTAGGGCCAACCTGAAGTTGATAGATATGGTCATTATGTTGTTGAATTATTCATCTTCTATCATGGAAATGACTAATTTTCAATTCCCACAGAAACACATTGCTTCATAAGTGTAAAGTAGCACACATAGCCCAAAACATTGAGAGAGTAAAACAGCATAGGGTTGTGGAAACAGCTTTCAAATATGTGACACACAAGCCAATTACTTTGACATTGTTATTGTGCTTAGACTGAATGTTTGGCATTTTAATGAATTACATTTATGGGAAATGATGCATAAAGCAATCCATTCATCAGCACACTCTTTATTTAACACTTGGACAAGCAACACATGGCTGGGCATTTACTCAGTACTTTACAGATCTAAAATATTTGCTCGTAACAAAATATGACGTGTGGATGTTTATGAATAGGTAATCAATGCATGATTCCAGAGATAATGAAAAGAACAACTTGCTGAGAAGGGATGTCCTTTGAGATATCAGGATGACAAGATTTTGAGAGAGATGCCTGAAGCATAGACCATGAAGATTTCTGTGAAGACTGTATGACCGAGTACCACAGTGACTTAAAGATGTTCATGAAAACTGTTTTGAAATGGGTCTAGGGAAGTTTTATTTGGGGTTTTCTGTTTGCCCAACAGTTGGAGAGCCTTAGACTGTGTTACGATTGCCTTGTGGTAGCAGTTCAGTGTGTGACACCTTGCGGATGAGTGCGGATGAGGACCTTTGGTCCTGTCAACTTACTCTCACTTCAGGTAGTTTTTGGGGATCATCTGTAATCCACTTTAGACTGAGGGGCAATGTCTCCAGGTTATGTTTAAATCTGGTATAAATCTGTACCCTACATAAAATGAGCAGAGCAACTTTTGAATGAAATGTAATTGGGTTCAAATTCTGGTACAGAGGCTGTATAGCCATAAGATTGCCATTCATTAAATATCCGTTAACCTAGTCTATAATTTTATTTTAATCTGTTTTGTAAGAAAAAAAGAAAAAGGAAAAGAAAGAAAGAGCTTGGATATTCAACCAAATGAAGCTTCCATTTCTGTGACTGCTTATGCTAAATTCTGCCTTTAATTGATAGGTCTCCCACTAATCTTACAATCACCAAAGTGGCATCCCACAGAATTAGTGATACTCTTCCATTAATTATTTTTAGTGGAGTACTTCTAGTAGAGTCTTTCTCTCCTTCAAGTATTGTTTCAAATACTTGGCATATCATGAAAAAAAATGGAAACTTTCTAGAGTTTAAACAAAAATGAAAGGCCACGTTCATTTGCTCTAAGATGAGTCTAACTTTTCCACTTTAAGACAACTTCTTATCTTTTCCCAGTGCATAGACTTATTCTACTAGACATACTCAAATGAGCAGTTTTTTTTTAAAGAATTAAATACGAGATTTTTTCCCATTTTTATCTTATTTCTTGGTGGAGGATATACAGTGTTTGTGAAAATGAACATATACTTTTTAAAAATGTAATTTATTTATTTTTATATCAATCACAGGTTAGGTACTTTGCATTCCCAGGCATATCCCCCTCCCTTATTCCCTCTCACTCTCCCCATCCCTCCCTCATCTCCTCCCTGCCCCTCCAAGTCTACCAACAGGGGAGGACCTCCTCCCCTTCCATCCGACCCCAGATCATCTTGTTTCCTCAGAGCTGGCTGCAATGTCCTCCCCTGGGATGTAGCCAGGCTGTTACTCCCTAGCATGTATCGGGGAGGGTCAAAGAGCCAGCCATCGAATTCATGACTGAAACAGTCCCTGTTCCCCTTACTAGGGTCTTCAGTTGGACACAGAGCTACCATGGGCCACATCTGAGCAGAGGTTCTAGGCCATATCCATACGTGATCCTTGGTTGGAGAAACTGTCTCGTAAAAGACCCCTGTGCCCTGCTCAGTTTGGTCTTTGTAGAGCTCTTGTTCTCCCCAAGTCTTACTAACTTCCCCTATTTTTATTACTATTTCCCGCCCTCTGCTGAAGGCTTGGTTGTGAGTCTTAATATCTGCTTTGATACATTGCTATATGGATTCTTTCAGAGGCCCTCTTTGGTATGCTCCTGTCCTGTTGCTTGTTTTATCCTCCATTTAATGTCCATCCCATTTGTTCATCTAAACGAACATTGATCATACCAACCTGGGTCCTCCTTCTTGTATATCTTCCTTAGGTGTATAGATTTCAGCATGACCTTCCTATCCTATAGGTCTATATAAGTGAGTATATACCATATGTTTCTTTCTGCTTCTGGGATACCTCACTTAGGATGATTGTTTCCAGGTCCCA
>CM053743.1:16066165-16112043 GCA_028658305.1 Pachyuromys duprasi | reverse complement strand
GCAAATGTCCTTGTTGTGTGCTTGAGCATCTTTTGGATATATGCCTAAAAGTGGTATAGCTGGGTCTTGAGGAATCACTATTCCTAATTGTCTAAGAAAGCAGCAAATTGATTTCCAGAGTGGTTGTACAAGTTTGCATTCCCACCAGCAATGGAGGAGGGTTCCTCCTTCTCCACAACCTCTCCAGCATGTGTTGTCACTAGAGTTTTGATCTTATCCATTCTGGTGGGTATAAGGTGAAATCTCAGGGTCTTTTTGATTTGCATCTCCCTGATGGCTAAGGACGTTGAGCATTTCTTTAAGTGTGTTTCTGCCATTCTATAATCCTCTACAGTCAGTTGTCTTTTTAGCTCTATACCCCATTTTTTAATTGGATCACTTGGTTTCCTGCTTTTTAACTTCTTGAGTTCTTTATATATACTAGATATTATCCCTTTGTCAGAAGTAGGATTGGTAATGATCCTTTCCCAGTCTGTAGGCTATCATTTTGTTTTGATGACAGTATCTTTTGCTTTACAGAAGCTTTTTAGTTTCATGAGGTCCCATTTATTGATTGTTGATCTTAGAGCCTGTGCTGTTGGTGTTCTGTTCAGGAAGTAGTCTCCTGTGCCAATGAGTTCTAGGGTCTTCCCCACTTTTTCCTCTAACCGGTTTAGTGTGTTTGGTTTTATGTTGAAGTCTTTGATCCACTTGGACTTTAGCTTTGTGCAAGGTGATAAATATGGATCTATTTTCATTTTTATGCATATAGATATCCAGTTGGACCAGCACCATTTGTTGAAGATGCTGTCTTTTTTCCATTGAATGGTTTTGGCTTCTTTGTCAAAAATCAAGTTTCCATAGGTGTGTGGGTTCATTTCTGGGTCTTCTATTCAGTTCCATTGATCCACTATTCTGTTTCTATGCCAATACCATGCAGCTTTTATTACTATTGCTCTAAATACAAGATTTTTTAAAAATTGCCTTTGGATAACCAGATAAAATATTAATCTATGAGTTGAGAAAATTATTGTCTTACTCAAGCCTTATCTAAAATAAGTATTTTATTTTTAAAATTCTTATAGGGCAAATTTTAGGCTTTCTTTCCATTCCATTGCTTTCTTTGAGCCAAAATCATCTCTTGCATTAACAAAACTATTCTAGCTACAGGTTAGAAGAGTAGTATGTTGTTGAGCTTAAAGATGGATCATCATCAGGAGATAGAGGCAGACGAATCTCTGTGACCTGAAGGCCAGCCTGATTCACAGGCTCCAGGACAGCCATGGCTACACAGAGTAACCCTATCTCAAAACAAAACAGCAAAAAAAAAAGATAGATCACCATAAACATGGATTGAGCATCTGCTGCATGCCAGAAACTGTTACACCCTATACTCTAGTCTTATATAACCAGTGGCCTTTTTTTTTTTTTTGCTAGTCAGACCAGATGATATTGATTAGCATTGTGTCTAATTTAACAATGACAAAATATCCTTTCTTTAATAAAAACCAAAACAAAGAAATGAAAATCCATTTTATGGGAAAGACAAATATTTCCAAATAACAGAAAATCATGAAATAAAAAAAGGCAGACCTAAAGAAGGAATAATCCAGTGTGGATAGAATCAGGTGAAGAATAACTTGGACAAGACGTTAGATAAAGGCTCTTCTGAATATCTCTCCCTAGAAGGACACTTTTACATTGCATGCATCACTCCTCCTCCAACCCTAGACAGTGCAGTGCTGTGGATATCATCTGGAAGCAAGGGGCACATAGGACCTCACCATGGTGAATCCCACAGCTAAACTCAGGACTCTGGAAAAGGCACTGGTGCTGATGCAAGGGAAGCTGACAGGATGTGAAGGCAGAAAAGAAAGGGAGATGGAGGAGAGAGAGAATTTAGTATCTGTGCATGGAACTGCCAAATAGCAAGGTTAATTTAAAAAGAAAAATAAAATTGAAAACATTGGTGCTCACTGAGCTAAATAATGTAAAAGAAAAATACTGTGAGGTCCCTAACTATAGTTCTTTCTTCCACTGATACCATTTACAATCCCACTGTGGCTAATGCCCTACTGATGGTCCCCAATGCTATAAGGACTGAGCCAACCATAGGGAGTAACCCAGTAAGCAGGGTTCTCCACGGCTTCTGTTTCAGGTCTTAACACCATTTCCTGTCCTGACTCCCTGAATGATGGGCTGTATGAGAAAATAAACCCTTTTAAAAGTATGAAATTACTTTAGTGCTGCTTATAGATGTTTTTCAGTTTTTAATACCTGGGGTTCTTTAGTTCCAGCTTATCTCAAGCTTAATTCAAGTAGAATTAAGCTGAAGACAGCTTCTCCAGACTCTGTCAGTGCAGCCTTCCTCTGCAGGCTGTAGAATGAAATCTCCTGAGTGTTAAAATTTAGACTCTGTTTATTTTTCTCTTTTTCTTCCTCCTATAAACAGCCATTCTATAGCATGCAGCTAATTGCAGCCTCTTATTTGATTCCTTTGTTATTAACTGAAATAAAAAATGAAGAGAATATTTAAAATCTTAAATTATGTGAAAAATGTGCCATTTTATTAAAAGCTATTGTGAATTACTCCAAACAAAGGTGCCTGCAGTCCGGGCACTGTAGTGCTTGTAACCTAGTGATAGCATAGACCCTTCCAAAACTGACCGCGTGTGTAATATGAATTCCAAACTCCCATGGCCTCTTTATTGCCTCTAACTTATTCTTGTATGTGAAAGTGATAAGGGTGAAACATGAATACACAGTTAATAGATGTGTTTTCTTATTTTAATGTTTAGCTATCTTCCATTTGCCTTTAGACTCTTCCAGGTAGTGCAAATGTAACTTACTAGAAATGAATGTGGGTGACACATTTTAGTGTTGAATGTAATGACAAGCACTCATTTCTTACTTATAAAATTTTAAAAGTCATGAGCTCTTATCAAATTAATTTTGGCCATTATAAAACATAGGGCCCATCGATAATTTTTAAATTACAAATTTGGTAGTAATAAGTATATATTTTCTATAAGGAACTTCACATGTATTCACTAGTAGCTAAACCTTGAAAAGTAAATATTATCAGCATTCTTGTTCAATTAACAAAGAATCCCATAATATTATAAAAATGGCTAATTTTGTGAGTACAGTAAAATCATGTAACTATGGTACTAACATCTCTCAGAAAGTTTAAGAAACAAAGGAATAACAGCACATGCCTAGACCCTCAGCTACATGGGAGTCTAAAATAGTAGGACCATATATTTAAAGGCAACCAGGCAATTTAGCAGGACTCTGTTTCAAAGTAAAAATAAAAAGATCTAAGAATTTAGCTCAGGGTAGAGTACATATGCGGCCTAGAAAGTCTTGTGGTAGGTCAGTCTTCACCATACATAGAAGACAGATGAAGAGATGGATGGGTGGATGACAGAGATGAAGAAATAATCTCACATTCTGAAGTTTCATTCCTTCATAGGTACAGATGAGAATTAGAGAAGAAGAAAAGTAGCATTTGTTGGCAGAGTTGATCAGCTGCCTTTTCTTTCACATGTTCTTGACCTTAACGTGGGCTATTCTTGGAAATTTCCAATCTGATCTTAAAATTCTATCTGTGAGTGAATAAAACATTTCATTTATAACTATTTGGGAAAATTCTGTTTGGCATAAAACTTAATTGTCAAAGGAATGGGAAAAAAGATATTACAAATGGAATATTTTAACAGAAAAATCAGTTCCTAAATTTCAGCACTTAACTTCATATTTGCTCATAAATAGTCAAGTGTTATGTACTAGTGATTATAGAAATAACAGGGTTTGAAAAATTACAGCAACTTCCTTCATAATATAAATGAGATTGAAGTAGGTTAAGAGAAATGCATGGAATGACTAAGTAGACAGAATTGCTCTACATCAGTAGATCCTGGCACCCTGTGCGTATGATTACATAATACTATTTATGGAATGAACTAGAGGTATGAAAGTGATGTCTCTAGACCATATCTAGCCTACTCTTCATTTGTGCAGAAACTGTTCATTAATCCAAAGTCATGTTCATTCCCTTGTATAGAAAACTTAAATTTCTGTATTTATTCATAGAAAAGTATGTTTACTGCCTAGCAGGCATATACAATTAAGTATAAGCATACAGTACAAAAGTAGAATATTCAGTATACTTATCAAAGAATAAATTGGATCTCCAAACAATAATGGAGAGGTGGTCTTCCATAAACACTACAGTTGGCTATGTTATAGATTATTTATTTGTTCTCTAAAGTTCAGGTCTTTAAGACCTGCTGTATTTTGTTCACTAAATGTAAAATGGCGCTGCTATGAAAGGTCTCTGAAACAGATAATATCCCCTAAATTGTTCCTCAAAGAAATAAAGGGGGATTTGCCATTGTCAGCAAGATGTAATGGGTGTAATTGAATGTACAGTAAAAAGGAGACATGATGGACATGCTTTTTTTTTTTCTCTGCAAATGCCCTTACTTTGGATAGAAATGGTTGTCAGTGAGTGTGCATTCCCTTGACAAATTATGCTGTGCTACACAATAGCAGCATTTGTCTGTGGTCTGTGGACCTCGGACATTCACCATTGATAGGACTTTTTCCTGTACAGGTAATAATAAGGTGGTCAGTCAAGCAGCCAAAAGATCAGGTTTAAAGTTAAAATTAAAGAAGAATTCCCAGCACTATAGCATTTCTTGTTAGGTGAAGCTCCCACCAGCCAGGCTAGTTTAAATGTCACAAGTATGCAAATGAAACTATATGGTTGACATGAAAGATACATCAGTAAGGTAGTGTATTCCACAGAACAGGGGAGAACAGAAACGTTAGAACAAGACTGTTAGTGACTTAAAAGAATAATTAATGGATAGCATGTAACCTCTACCATGTTCTCTAAAAACACACGTTCCAGCAGGTCAATGAAAGGCCACAGTGTCTTACTCTGTAGGACCTTCCTGGGCAAACCACATTTAAAGTATAAAATAAGTCCCTTTTACTTCTTTTTGAAATACAAAGTTGACCGTCATGTCTAATTTAAAAAACCATGGTTTATTTATGACACTAATTCAAAACAATTAAATTATACTAACTGTTTAAGTGTGAGGAAATAGCGACTGCAGGTAATTTTGGTGTGCTTGGAGTTCAGGAGATCTGAACCTCAGAAATGAAGTGAAAGAGGCACATTATCAGAATTGTGCAGCAAAATATGATCAAGAATTGTGGATCAGAAACAACTGACTGAAGTCTCTGGGCCAGCCCGATTTACACACACACACACACAAACTCATACAGAAAAAGAGAGAGATTCTTTCATTCAGTTTAAGTGTTGCTCAGTGGAAGGGAATTAATTTATAACAATGAGCTCTAACTAAGGAACATTCAAAGGTTATGGTCCATCTTATTAATATGGGTATTTTCAATGCTATAGGCTTTGAATCCAATTTAGTCATTTTAGGTTTTGTCATAGATCTCTGTATGAAAATGGAAGATTGATTTGAACTTTTCAAATGAAGTAGTCTTGGTTCAAAGAGAGGTGAGAAGAGACTGATTCAGAACAACAGAACTGACCAATTGGAGTGCTTAAGACATTTAGTCTAAGACCGGAGAGTCTGAAAACAGTGTTACGGCTCACAGCTTCATCAACTGGATGTCAGGTATAGCCTCTGGATTTCCAAGGTGATTCCAATCCTGAACGGAAACTTTTATTATTCTCCTTTAGTTTCTATTAAATTTGGTGTCCAGCAATGATATCACTATGAACATGCGACTTAGTGTGTCTACTGAAGATGGGGTAAGGTGGGGGAAACTTTGTACTCCATATGAAGTGACTTTTCAGGGGCAGATTCTCGTGAGAGGTCTTTAGTATGAGACATCAACCCCTGTAGAGGGCAAATGGTAGTTTTGTGGGCCCCAGATGGTTCTGATAAATGTGAGATATTATAAAAAGGACCGTTTTGGCTTTGGCTTGCTGTTTCACGATGTGTTCTCTCGCTCCTGCACACTGTGTCCTAAACATCTATTACTGTGAGCTAAAGAAACCTCAATGAATGTTCCTAGCCTCTCATATCAACAGTGGAGAGCAAAAACAAAGTTTGGTTCTGCTTATATGAGGTAGAATTATGATGAGTAAGAAAGAGAGAAGTGGGGAGGTACTGGTTAATGCATAGAGTTTCAGTGTAGGAAGATACAAGCACTATAAAGATGGCTGAAATCCAGTGATGGTGGCAAACAATATGGATGTTCTTAATGCCATCCACTCTTACACTGCAGCATGGTAAACTTATGTTGTGACTACTTTCATCAGAATTCAAAACAGCAAAAAGCCAGTGGACCTGATGTGAGATCCTTCTGGTTCACTGTGTTGGCCTGCTGATTAGCATGCACCATGCTATGGAGATGGGAAACCCGCAGCTCTATCTGGAATTCCATGGCTGTGTCGGGACTGGCAGGAAATGTGACCTGGCACAGCCAACTGGGACAGGCTGTTCCTGTGATAGCTTGGCTTTCCTAGCGTGATGTTTATCCTTTTTTCATCTGTATCCAGGTGAGCCTCTCTGGGGACCTGACACCAGCTAGTCTGTAAACAGAACAGTTCTCAGCAGAGTCGCATTGTTTAGTTGACTCAATAGCCACTCTGACTCCTCTTCATTCGTTTTCCTCAGTGTGTTCTGAGGAATTCACATACTCATGTCTCAGGATTAGTCCTGGGAATGTCATAATTCCTGCAAAGTGAACTCCAGCGGTGACAGTAGACGTCACCTGCAATGCCCCCTGGAGCTGGTTCAGGATAGTCTATTTTTGTTCTGTGTGTATTTCATTGTGAATTATTTTCTCCCTCTTGTGCATATGCCACTTATATTCTGTCTCAGAGGGTTACTCAAGATTAATTAGTGTCCCCTGTGTATAGGAAATGACAACATCTGTAGTTTATCATGGGAAAACATATCAATTTACTTTGCACAATCAAATCCAGATGAAAATATTCCATGTTTTAGTGCAAGTGGTAAAGGAATATAAAAAATGCCATGTCCCGGAATTAGTCTGTGTAATATCACTATTAATATAGAATTTTAATATCAGTTAAATTACATGAGTTTAAGTAATTTTATTATTCAAACTCATTATCTTTGACATCCAACAATTGGAAAGTGGTTGAGCAATTAGAATATGTCTGTACTTGGAAAACTGGTGAGTTATTGAAGAATAACCTTATAGCTGTATTCACTATATTCTGGAACTTTCTAATATTGCTGCCCAATGAGGGCAGTCAGTCATACAGTAATGTGCTAACTGTGATCCTTAATTGCATAGAACCAAGCAAAACATATGCTTTGGAACTTCTGGAGGAATGGAGAAGCTGAGTCATGAACACTTGTTTGTAGGACTAAGAATGAAATAAGTATGGATAAGTTATTATCTTTATTTTTAGAGACATTTCCACCATTCAACTGATGATAATGAATAAATATAATTACTTCATATTAAAAACTAAAGAGCAAAAGAATTTACAATTTACACTCAGTTATTCTACTAGTGATTCTTCCAACTAAAAACGATAATCTTACTGACTGTGCATATTCTTCTGTGTTCTTAGGAACTTATTTTCCTCTTCTTGGTTCCTCATATAATTGCAGATATGTTGGTAACTGGAGTAGAGAGAGAAAACACTTGTCATAAAGATTTTATAAAGATAGGTCAGATGGGAAGAACACTCAAAGAATCCCCACTTTTGTTCCTTGAGTATATTTTGAATGGTATTTGAAGTTTTTACACTAGAAACAGCTGCTTTCTCTGTAAGGTTCAATGTGTGACTCTGGGCTCATTGCCTAGCTTCACATGGCAATATTTTTCAGGACTCAGTATGAATGAATGAATTTTAAAAATTAATTAAAAATTTTTTTAAATTAATTCATTCCATGAAAAAAAAATTAAAGAATGTTCAATGCCTGTAGCAAGTGTGACTTTGTGCTGCTTTGTTTTCCATCATTATAATCTCCACTCTCCTTCCCAAACCCTGTGTCTCCTTTCTTGGTTACAGAGATGCAATTTTAAAGATCCTTTCTTTCTTTTTCTTTCTTTCTTTCTTTCTTTCTTTCTTTCTTTCTTTCTTTCTTTCTTTTCTTTTCTTTTCTTTTCTTTTTTTTCTCTATCAAAACACTTCAAGCATTTGTAAAGCAAAATTCCTGGTCTTTTCCATTGCTTTTTTTCCAACATCTGCCACTTCAGTGAATGGTATAATCACTCATCCAGCTGTGCAAGGCTAATTCCATGCCCAGCAGTGGCTTTCCTCATCCTCTGTGCTCTATTCTATTGGGTCTTGTGTTTACCTCCATTCGCTACTATCACACTCATGGCTGACCAGTCTACCTCATTTTCTAAAGCCAAAGCTTCCATTATCCCCTGACTGTTCCATGGAAAGTCATAAAGTTAATCTCAACACTTCTTTGCTTTAAATTTGTCTCAATTTCTTATCAGCCTTAGTATTCTATGTCCAGGAGCACCCTAAGCTGGGCAGAGCTCTCTCCTATCCCTGGACTTTGGAACACATAATCTCTAGTTCAGGAGTTATTTATCCCCACATTACTGCTTCATCACCATATCAGTTGCTAAACTTTAAGATCTTAGTTCCAGTATTTTTTCAGAAAATACTTTTTAGACTAGACAAATTTGCTTTTAGTTCTTATTGTTCCAAATACCTTTATTGTAAGGCAGTGTACCAAATACTTTAGTTATTGCAATAAATGAAAATAAATATTTCTTTGTTTGAGTTGGTTTTTTTATTTGATAGTAAAAATTTCAAATATTTCACTTAATCGTTGTGTTTCTAGTGATGTGTATAGCCAAAAGTACTAAAAGGGCTCAGTAAATACTTATTGAATAAATGAGTGGAAAGACTGATACTCATGGAAATTCAAAAGTTTATCAATATTATTTTGACAATTTGTAATTTGATAGTGTTCACCATATAAAACTAAGAGAGGTGCTCATTCAGAGGTTGAGATCTATTGAGTAATAATGTAAAGATAAAAATATTTGGCCTTCTTTGTTGAAGCATTTGACATTGAAAACACATGCTTGTCAATTCCCTTAGCCCTTGTTCTCTATTACCTGGGAATGTATTCTGAGATTACCATTATTATTTACTTTCATTTATTTTTATGTATGTTGTCAAATATAAGTTTATGCATGTTTTATAATTATTTCTGTGTGCTGACATATAAATACTACCTTGTCTGAGAATCTCTTACTTTAAGAATATTTGTTTTCCAAGCAACAGGACAGGAGCATGCCAAGTAGGACCTCTGGGGGGCGTCAATGTAGCGATGTATCAGAGCAGATATTAAGACTCGCGATCAAGCCTTTGGCAGAGGGCAAGAAGTGATGATAGAAATGGAGGAGGTTGGTGAGACTTGGGGAGAACAAGAGCTCCACAAAGACCAAACTGAGCAGGGCACAGGGGTCTTGTATGAGACGGTTTCTACAACCAAGGATCATGTGTGGATGTGGCCTGGAACCCCCGCTCAGATGGGGCCCATGATAGCTCATTGTCAGACTGAAGACCCTAGTGAGGGAAACAGGGACTGTTTCAGTTATGAACTTGATGGCTGACTCTTTGGCCCTCCCCCATACATGCTGGGGAGTGACAGACTGGCTAGATCCCAGGGGAGGACATTGCAGCCAGCCCTGAGGAGACAGGATGAGCTGGGGTTGGATGGAAGGGGAGAAGGTCCTCCCCCGTTGGTGGACTCGGAGGGGGCGGGGAGGAGGGAGATGAGGGAGGGAGGGGGAGGGTGGGAGGGAATGAAGGAGGGGGCTATGCCTGGGATGCAAAGTACCTAACCTGTGATTGATATAAAAATTAATAAATTTATTAAAAAAAAGAATATTTGTTTTCTAAGCCAGGCATGGTGGTGCACACTTGTAATTCCAGCACTCTGGGAGGCAGAGGCAGGTAGATGTCAGAGAGTTCAAGGCCAGCCTGGTCTGCAAAGTGAGTCCAGGACAGCCAAGGTTACACAGAGAAACCCTGTCTCGAAAAACCAAAAGGAAAAAAAATAAAAAGAATATCTTTGAGTCTTACTCTAGGAAAATGACACAAAATTCAAACTGAACCCAAAACCAAGTCTCTTACTTCCTGGGAAATATATTGCACATGCTGTGAAAGCAATCATCAGACACACGTGGAGCCTTCTGAAATGCATCCATTTATTGACAATTCCTCGTCTTAGTCCTTTCACTGCTCTGAAAGAATGTCACAATTGGGGAGACTAAGCAATATTTGGCACAGTTCTCAAAGCTGTGAATCGGACAGCAGTGTGCCAGCATGGTGTTGTTCTTAGAGAGAATGTCTCAAATGACTGGCTTCAATGTGTTTCCAAAGGACAGAAGGATTTCTCCTCTTGGAAGAATACTAAGCCTATCCTGGGGCCCCACCCTCTTTAGCTAATTAGCTCCAAAATCCCCTACCACCAGGTTTCAGTTTTGGCTTTCAATACATAAATTTTTAGAAAGCCAAATACTTCATCTGTAGCACATACAGAAAACACACATATATAGATACATTCAGTTTTGAGAATTAATAATGCTTTTGATATGACAAAATATCCCTTATGCCTACCTATATAGTAAATTATTTATTTTTATGGTTTTATTGTAGTTCATTATGTGGCTGGGTGATCATTTGTCCCATCACCTACTGGTGCTGACGTGAAACTTGTAAATATGCCTTTTTATACTCTGAGCACACAATGATTATATACATTTCTGCAGGAGAAATTAGACAAAGAAACTTTCATCCTTTTTTTAGCTATTATGAAAACTCTTTCCATCAAAGTTATTTTTGTTGTTGTTGTTGTTCATGAGACTAAGAGCCCAGAAATGGGGCCCTGATTTCTTTGGTAATATGTGGTGCCCTGGGTTGGGGTCCCTGGAATTTCTGGTAGCAATCTGACAAAACTGAGAGTTTGGGATTTTGATTTGGCTATCATCTAACTTGGAGGATAAGGAATTAACAGAAAAGAGTCTCTAGCAGCCAGCTGGGAAGCTGCCTCCTCTCAGGTTAGTGCTGAGCTTGGGAGAGGTGCTTGTTTCTGTTACTTGATGCTCTGTCTCTTACATGTTGTACTTTCCATGTTCTTTATGACTCAGGGTCAAGGACTGTTCTCATAAACAGTAACAGGTGAAGCTAGGACAAATGGTTTGTGCAATTATATGCACACAAGGTTTTCTTAGAACCTGTGTGCTCACTGTAGCTGGAGTGCTATTGATTTTTCTGTTAAGTGTCTAGAATTAGCTGGACCTTGACACACATGCTTCTTTCAACTGTTTCGCTTTCAGGACACAGATTTTTAACACACTGTTTACTGAGAAGACAGCATCCTTCCTAAACGTGGAAGCGTCTTTGAACCATGAGTTAATGAAAATGGAGGATTTTAACTGCCAAACCACAACAGTGCCTCCAGTGTCCATCAGTGTGCTTTGAGCTGGTGCAAAGGCATGTGTTTTGCATCTGTATTAGAGAGGCTAGCCTTGACATTCCTTCATCCCATGCAATATTTGTTAAATAAAAGGAAAAGAAAGAGGCAGGCATGCTTCACCCAGATGTGATATTTAGTCAGCTTGGAAATTCTTCCCCTCGGCCTTCCTGTCACTATGCAGTATTCACCAGGACTGGCCTCCTGCATCCAATTAAAATCGATGATTGCTGGTGACTTATTATCCAGATTTCTAATCACTTAATTACAATAGACCTACTGTGCAGAACAAGAGTACTACAATTTATTCTGATGGAAGCTTTATTCTTTGTTTCTGGTTTACAAAATCGATTTAATGACCTCTATTCTATGAGCTGCTGGTATTTGTAAGTATTTTTAAAGGGTAAGAAAAACCCCAAATCTTTTCCCAACTTTTATGGGAAAATAAGGTCATGTGTCAAAACCTGACCATGTTTACTTTTGCAAGCCAACACACATTTATTCTTATTGGTAGAAACCACTGTCTTCTTTCAGTCTAGGCTTCATAGTACATAGAAAATCTCCAAGTGAGTTTTATGCTTTCTATCTCCCCTTTTCTTTCTTCCCCATTTCCTTTCTTCCCCCTCCCCTCTTCCCTTTTCTCTTTCCTCTTCTCTTTTAGAACCATGAGTCATATTTACTTCTATCAATGAGGTGGTGTTAATGAAAAACTTGTTAAGATTGATTAAAGTTTAAATGTAATTTCTAATATGATGCTATCGGGATACTTTTGAAGTATATGGCATCAAACGGAAAAGTTTGAACCAATTAACACAATTACCATATCTTTCCAAAAATATTGGAAGTGTGTGTATGTGTGTGTGTTTATATTCAGTGGAAGAAAACTCTTAAGAATAAAGTTTACTTCCAAGGATTATGAACACTTATTCCTCAACTGATACTAAATATTTAATACATTACATTCAGTTGTTCTGGGGAAGATTTTTGCCTAGTTAAGAAAGTACTGATCTTCAAACCATGAGATAGTCAGTCTATAAAATAGTATTATGAAAAGCTGAGAAACATTTTGCAAAATATTTTTATATTTGTTAATTTATAAGCACAGACATATTATTTCTTGGAGAAGTTAGGCCATTAAATAAACTTTCTCTTTTAATTACCATGCAATGCTTGATCTTCTCACTTTTATTTAACCAAATGGATAAACTGTATCTTTGTATAGATCACATATAAAATGAAAAATTCACTTTTGTCCATTTGTCTTTATATAAATTTTTAGAACTGAAAAATAATTTCATTGTATTAGATCAGTACTGACTAAAAATAGAGTTTACATATCTTACAATGTATATATACATATATGCATAAAATGTGTACATATTCATCTTCATGTGAAGATGTAGGTATATGTGTCTAGCTGGGCACATTGACATATATTTACATGGTGAAATAAAAATACTTTAAAATATTTTCAAGTAGCTTTACTGGTTGAAATATATAAACAAATGTTTAGAGTCTGCCACTAAATAACCCATATTCCATAAAGGAACTAATATTTTCATTATGCTTCTGGACCTTGTATCATCTGTGACAAGTTGGGAAAACTGGTATATATTAAATTAGTCAATGTCTGTCTTCTACATACTTTCAAGACTCAGTTAAAAATTAGGTTAGATGTGTTAGGTCTCCAACACATCTGTTTGGTCATTGCTCTTGTGACTATAGTTTTAAAAAAGCATTATTTTATAACAAGTCTTAATATAGTATCTTAGGAATTTAGAAATATTTAATGTTATTCTGTATTTTGAATTTATAACAGAAGGTCATATATTTTCAAGTAATTAGTATGCAAGGAATGCTATAAATCAGTACTTAGTGAGTTCCTGAACTATTCAATGCCTCCATATTTCTGAAATCCCTGGCTCTGATATCTGTAGCATAGTTGCTTACACTAAGTAATGCAGGCTTCCTGCCCATGCACTCTGACTTCCTCTGGCTGACTTGCATGCTCATCAGGAGACACTTATATTTATATTCAAAGTTTTTCTGTTAGATGTTCTTGTTACTTTTCTATTAAGTTTAATGATTAATTCTTCATATAAATGAATCATATATATATATATATATATATATATAAGGTATTATAGAAGTAGGTGAATAGACACCATTAGAATATTTGAAAACTTTTTATTAAAATTGTGGTTGCAATGGGCAGAGGGAAAATGGTTGTAAAAATCTAGATAATTATCAAGATTAAGTTATTTCTGAAACTATGTATGCAGCAGCTCTATTCATAATAGCCAGAAGCTGGAAGCAACCTAGATGTCCTTCAACAGAGGAATGGATTCAGAAATTGTGGTACATTTACACAATGGAATACTACTCAGCTATTAAAAACAAGGAAATCATGAAATTTGCAGGCAAATGGTGGGAACTAGATCATCTTGAGTGAGGAAACCCAGACACAGAAAAACACACATGGAATATACTCACTCATAAGTGAATATTAGCTATATAATTTAGGATAAACATACTAAAACCTATAGTCCTAAAGGACAATAAGGAAGACCTAGGGAAGATGCTCAATCCTCATTCAGAAGGACAAATGCAATAGACATCAGAAGCAGGAGAAGACAGGGAACAGGTCAGGAGCCTATCACAGATGGCTTCTGAAAGACTCTACTAATCGAGGTATCAAAGCAGAGGCTGAGACTCATAGCCAAACTTTGGGCAGAGTACAGGGAATCTTATGAAAGAAGGGGAGATAGAAAGACCTGGAGGGAACAGGGGCTCCAAAAGGAGACCAACAGAGCCAAAAATTCCTGAGCCCTGGTGGCCCTGCAGAGACTGATACCCCAACCAAGGACAATGCATAGAGAGGACCTTGAACCTCTGCTCAGATGTAACCCATAGACTCAGTACCCAAGTGGGACCCTAGTAAGAGGAGCAGGGACTTTCTCTGGCAAGAATTCAGTGACCTGCTCTTTGATCACCTCCCCCTGGGGAGTGCAGCCTTGCCAGGCTACAGAGGAAGACAATGTAACCAGTCCTTGCCAGGCTACAGAGGAAGACAATGTAACCAGTCCTGATGAGACCTAATAGGCTAAGGTTAAAAAGAATACCTCCCCTATCAGTGGACTAGGGGATGGGCATAGGAAGACAAGAGGGATGGAGGGAGGGATTGAAAGGAGGCAAGGGAGGGGGATGCAACCAGGATACAAATTGAATAAATTGTAATAAATGATAATAATAAGAAATTTAAAATATTTCTGAACTATCTCTAATTCCTGACATGTCACAAAGGGATGGATACTATTTTTTTTTATTTATTCAGAATGGACTGCAGTTGTGTAAAACATATAATAAATTTTGAAGACTGACCATCCTCTGATGTCAAGATCATGGCCATCATTTAAAAATGCAACTTCAAAGACATTTGCTTTTGTTACATAAACCATTGTTTATAGCCTTTTGAAGATCCTTTCTTTGACACTTCTTGTAAGAATTTGACAAAGCAAAGTCTAGTTGTTTCTGGGTAAGCAGTCTTTAATGCTTCCAGAGGATGCATCAAAAAAAATTTCCTGAGACTGAAAACCAAGGTTTTAAAAACCTATTCCCATTCATAACTTTATTGTTTGAGTCTATCACCTAGATATTAAACAATGTAGGAAAAGTTCATAAACAAGAAACCTAGTAAAATAGTATAGTTGATCACCAAGAAGACAAATGTTCTGATATCCATACTTCAAATGTCTTGTACAACAGCCTAAAAGTTTTTTTCCTGATTTAATACATTTGTAAAAGTTATGAAGATGAACCTACATGAGCACTTTTGAAGTATATTTTAATATATTGAGGATATACACAAATGGTCAACTCCAGTTCCATCATCAAAAAATGTTTCAGTTATTCTAATTTAGTGTACAAAAATGACTTAGAGTGCACAAAAATGATAGTGACTTTGCCATAAGCTTGCATGAAACATTATTAAGGACACCCTCTTTACAAAGGAGATTACGTATAATGAGCTCAGTTTCCACTAAGCAGTTGAAGGACAGGCATGTCACCAAGAAACTGAAACTTAAGGGGCCAGGACTATGAACTATCAAAGCACATGCAAACATAAGGACCTGAATTTAGTCCTCAGAATGCATATAAAGACTGGGCACTGCATCCCTGAAATTCCAACACAGGGATTGACACTGAAGGATCCCTGAGCATTGCTGGCCAGACTAGCCAAACCTGCGAGCTCCCAGTATAACTAGAAAACCTCTAACCCCCCAAATAGATCAGACAGCACCTAAGGACAATGACTGATGTCAACTCTGACAACCAAGTATGTGCACACACAAGGAACTAGTGCTCAAACCTTAAACCATCCCACAAAATAATGATCTACGTTTTAGCTAACGGCTTCTGGGAAATGATAGTTTTCACAGAAGAGAACACTGAGGGCAGTACTTGTGTTGCAGTGCTTGGCTCCACACCCAAGTACAAGCAAGGAGACCTAAATGGATTTAGTGGGTGTTAGATTAACAAAATCCTAAGAGCACATGAAGTTGGAAGAGAAAAAGATTGGGGAGGAACTGGAGGTGAGGGGAAGGTAGTGGATTTAACCAACACAGTATATAAACATCTGAGTATTAACTAAAGGAAAATGTAAGTTGAAAACTGAGCAATTTTCAAGCAGACTACAAGAATTACAATGATTTTAGAAAAGGTGTGCTTCTAGTTGCCTACTAAGACAAGGAAAACGGAAGCAGTTTTAGAGGGGCCAGAAATTAGTCGGTTTGGGGAGGGGCCTGTAGAAAGGTAAAGGCACCAACAGGTAAGGTGGTTTTCCAAGACACTGATAGTCTTGAGTTTAAACGTGACAGAAGTCATATACTTCTGCAACATCCATTTGGCTGCACATAAGAGATAACAGAACCTCAGAAACAATAATTCCCCCTGAGCGAAGCGGTTTCCCATGTGACAAGACAGATCCTCTTTACTGAGAATGAATATTTAGGGCCTGTTCACAGACTCTGTAGTAGGAAGCATATAGAGGAAAGGCACCTACAAATACATTAGAAAATAATTTATTGATCCCATAATATCTTGGCTTATTTTCATTTTCAAATGATTCTTAATGGTTTTAAGTTATTTCATTTAATTATTTATTTTATCATGCATGTTAAATCTGTATGTGAGTGTAAGCACACAAATGTCATAGCATGTTCACAGAAGTAAAAAACAACTTCTGGGAGTCAGTTATCTCCTTTACACCATGAGTTCCAGGAATCTAATTCCCAATATCAGATCTGCATGGAAAATGCTTTTATATACTGAGCCACCTTGTAAGTAAAATTCTTTTTGGATTCTTGAAGAAATTGTCAATTGGTGAAATTTGTACAAAAATGTTTACTACTCACTACTTCATTGTTCCACCTCCCTTACTTTCAGAAATTCCATCACCAAGTTGGTATTTAGAAAGTATTTCTCCAATTTAAGTTAAAAAGTTGAGCTTTCAAATTGAAAACTAGAAATTATCCCTAAATAAAATATGAGAATAAAGTATACATTTCATCTTACTGTATAGAAAATGTTGACAAATTGTATTGTCACTAAAGGGCGACTAAAATTGGATTTAAAAATATTTTTGAAGACTCCAAATTGTTGTCATATGTTTCAGTTTAATGTGGTTTTAAGAAAAAAAATGGATTCATTAGGCATTTGGGAGTTTCCTCTATAAATCACTGAAGAATATGTTCTTTTAAAAATGGACTTTCCATTCCATACATGATATATTGGAAAAAGAAGTAAAATGTCATCATTTATTCAGTGTTGTACTGGCTTTCAGGTGGGTGGTTATCCTACTAAGTAAACAAAATAACTACAAAATTGTTTCATAGTACAGAAACACCCTATTTTATCTATATGGAATATGAAAATAAGAACCCTGTTCATAAAAATAAGTTAATGGGTGTTGAGAAGGCCAGTTTTTGCCAAGAATTGAACATATTGAGCAGCTGCAAATGTCAGTTGTTAAATCAAAAACTTTAAATTGGTGTGTAACTTCAAAAAATGGCAGAAACATCAACTGCAGTAACTGTGTCCTGCCATCCATAAGAGGAAAAGTGAAAGGTACCTAAGTAGATTTCAGAACATTAATCAATCTACTTGGGAACAAAGCTGACTCACATATTTACAGATTTGTAGAATCTCTTTAATGACAGCGGAAGGAAGGCTTTGAAATAATTTGAAAGCAGATGAATTTCCCCCAAGAGAAACTGAGTTAACTGATGGCTTTTGCCACTTGTAGTTAGGGCTGTGTCTTAGGAGGAGCTCTGCTGTGTGTTTGCTTCTAGTGAAACCCTTTGAAGCAGAGGCGTTTTAATTGGCTTTTATTAAATATAGATTTTTTCCTCACACAATATGCCCTGATTTTGGCTTCTGCTCCTTCTACTTCTCTCCTTCCCTCCAGATCTATCCCCTTTCTCTCTCTCTCTCACTAGAAAACAAACAGTTTTCTATGGAATAATAATAAAATAAAGTGTAACAAGAGAAAGAAAAACTAACATATTATAAATGAACAAAACTTACAGAAGGATAGAACAAGGCACAAGAAGAAGAAAGGCACAAGAAACAGAGACACATTAGTTTGCACATTCAGGAATCCCAAAAAGCCACTAAGCTGGAAGCCAAAATCTATATTCTAAGGACTTCTGGGTAAAAAGAGAGAAGTAAATAATATATAACTAAAATGAAATGAAAATTTAAGAAAAACATACCAACAAAAAGAAAAACAAAACACAAAGGATGAGCCCTGACATGACATTGTGAGACAAAGGACCTCAAAACATACCCCTGAGTTTATGTTTTGTTGCCCATCTACTGCTGGGCAACAGCCTATCCTCAAGAGTAGTTGGTTTTCCACGTGAAACTCCCTTAGGAAAAACTAAAATATCATTTGCAAGTAGCTATCAATTGAAGATGGCTTCTGGATTAGTCACTGGCACGGGGGTGGGGGCTGAGGAAGAGGGGAGAGGAAGGAATGTGACTTGTGCCCAACATCTCCTTTGGGCTCTAGAGCCCCACCTGGCAGAGGTATTGTGAAGCAGACTTTTCAACTATTTCAACTTTTCTTCTGTGTGATCAAGAGTTGAAAAGTGATCAAAGAATATGAAAGGAGACTACTGGAATTCCAGGGAATCCTAGTTTCCATGGAGTGACTGTAGTCCCAGCTCAGCCAAAGGATCTGCTAAGTGGACATTTTCTGATAATTTGTGAGGTTCTGGGAATATTTTAATGTTTTGAGCATCTATTGATGTGAGGCACATTATAGGAGCCACCCAGCTGGACATGATGGTGGTCTTCTCTCATCTTAGTGCTTGGAGTGTGGCTGAAGGATCAGAAACTCCAGGTCAGCTTTGACTGCATAATTATTTCAAGGCAAGCCTGAGTTTTATGAGACTCAGTCTCAAAATACCTAAAATAAATAAGAAAAAGAGTCAGGTATGGTGGCTTGTGCTTATAATCCAAGCACTTGTGAGGCTGAAGATTGCTTGGAGATCAAACTCTCCCCTTGAGTTGTTGGCCAGGGAAGGATCAGAGGACCCCCAGGCAATGCAAATTATTGGAATCACTCATGGATGGCCAGCAGAATTAGACAGTGAAGCCATATTGCTGAAGACAACACATGCTCTGGATATAGGACTCTGAAAAGCTATGCTTGAGCTGAACTGGAATTCTTCTCTCTGTTGCCTATACTTTATAGTGTTTGATGGCCCTGTGCAAGCCACTGAGGGGGGAAAGTCATCACTCTCAGTTGGAGACCCTGTGGTCCAATATTGAGCTACCTGGTAAGACATGCCCACTGGTGAAATAGCAGCATGAATATGCTGAGGTAACCAATGGCCACAATTGCATTTGTGACCTGCTGCATAGGTGGAAATACACATTTGGTACTTAGGACTATGGGGGAGAGAATTTATCCCTTATAGAATTTGCAAGAAGCCTGTACCTTAGAAACTCATATGCATTATGGAGGATTCTAATACCAGTGTTTGTTGTTGTTGTTTGTTTTCTGTTTGTTTTCAAAATTGACATGGCCACCTAGTTGTTGACACAGGCATGGAAAAAAAGTACATTGGGTAAAAGAAACTCATTAACAAATGGTGCTAAGAAAACTGCATTTCCACACATAGACCACACACAAAACTCACCTCAATATATGCCATATACCTTAACCTGAAACTTACATGGATAATACACTTCAAGATATAGGCACAGCAGAGTTTTTGGATAAGGACTGTAAAGCCCAGGAAATAATTACCAAAATGTTTAAAGGACATCACCTGAAGTTGGATAGCTTCTATATGGTAGTAGAGGGAAAAGACTGTCCACAACACGGGAGAAAATCTGTGTAAATTGAATGCCTACTGGGAGATTAATATCTAGAATTTGCACATAAATAAAAGATTACACACCAAAAATTAATAAATCTCAGGAAGCAGGCAAAATGGATCCAAAAGATAGTTGACAAAAAAAGTACAAATGGCCAATAAATATTAAAAAAAGATGTTTGGCATCATTAAATGAATGGAAATGCAAATCAAACTACACTGAAACTACGACTCATCCCAGCGACAATGTCATCATCAAGAAAACAGATGGCAACAAATTCTGGTGAGGATGTCGGAAAAGGGGAACTTTCATACACTGCTGATGGTAATGGAAACTGATGCAACCACTATGGAAATTGGTGTGATGTTTCCTAAAATAGCTAAAATAAGTCTACCATATGGCCCAACTATATTACTCCTGGGTATATGTAAAGAGGAATCTATACCAACAAATCATAAAGATACTTTTACACTGTGTTTATTATTTCACTATTCACAACATCCTTTAAAATATAGAATTGGACTAAACATATGTCACCAGAAGAATGAATAAAATATATGTAAAACAATTTTTTAAAAGGCCATAAATTAGAAAGAGACCAAGGGGGTGGCATATGGGAAAGCCTGAAGGAAGGAAGAAAAGGAAAAGAGAAATAGTGTGATTGTATTATTTGCAAAAATAAAAAAAAATAATTTAAAATAAGTTTAGTTAAAGAAATAATAAAATTATACCATTTGTGGGGAAATTAAGTATACGCTGTCATTTTAAATTGAAATAAATCAGACTCAAAAAGAAAAATGTTCATGTTTTCACAGATACGTGAAATACAGATAAAATAAGTAGAGGGGGGCACAGTGGAGAGGAAGGAGAGGAAGGCGCACAAGGGGAACAAAGAGTAGCGTGTTCCTTTCCCTTGCAGGGCTGAGATTTTACTACATATTTACACACACACACACACACACACACACACAAGACATGAAAGTAGATGGAGATTAACCAGAAGAGAAAGGGAATATATGGATGGTGGGAAAGGACGGATGGTAGGGAGGAGTGAATATGAGCAAAGCGCAATGATACATGTGTACAAAAAAAAAAAAAGTAATTTAACTCATGATTGTGTGAGTTAAAATAAAACAAGTGAAAGCAATACGTGAACCAAAAAATGAAAGGAAAAAAAAGACATTATCCTCCCCCGCCCCCCCCAAAATGTATGTGTAGGTGGTTCTGAAAATAAAGAAGAAACAATTCCCAGATGATTAAAAAAAAAAAAAAGCTACATTTGCACTAGATGAAAACCGGTACTATCATTAAGTCTCTCAAAACATTCAAGACAAATTAGACAGTGATTGTCACAACATTTTTATCTGATGAGAACTTGAAGCTGACTGCACATGGGTGCCAGTAAATGTTTCCCATTAGAAACGACACTGTACATTTTAGATGAGGAAATCGTGTTGGTAATGGATGCGGAACCTCACTCATGCCAGAAATGCTTCATCAAGTAGATTCTCTGCATGAGGTAAAATTTCACCAAGTTTAAAACTTTTATGAACAATATGTTATAGAACATATATTTTGATATTTGGCAAAACTATAGAGAAAAGGGATAAATGAAGAACATAAATTTCAAGCTAGTAGTTACCTCTGGGAGAGAAGGAACTGGGTGTAACTGGGGAGGGCAAATTGGGGGCAACAACAGCCCTGGGAAAGCTAGGTCTGGTGGTGGTTATGTGGGTTTTTAAAAATATGATCCCTTGTGCTTCTAACGGACATTGTGCATAGGATTTGTTTGAATGAGATATTACAGTATTTTAATAATTCATGTTGAAAAGAACAGAAAATGCCATGAATCCTGTTCTGCTTTTACAAACTTCCTATGAGCCCTGGTTTCCTTTCCTCCTAGTGATTCCAGACCCTGTGGTCCTCTGGTGCCTCTGCTGCTCACTTACTCCTCTGTGATGGTGGTAGTGGTGGTGAGCTGAGCCTCCAGATCGCCTCATTTCAGTGTACAACTTGCCTATGCCTTGTTTTAACAGTCTTGCATCCATGCTCCACGATTTCACATCGCCTGTAGAGACAACCCTTCCCCACCTTTTCTCCCTACTCAAAAGCAAAACACTGCTCACTTTCCTTCTCAGCACTCAGTTCTCATCTCTGAGTGTTAACCTATGGCTATATTTGCATCACAGGTTGCTAACCCCCTGATCCTGGGTGAAGGTTATTGCAAAGACCACTGCTCAGTGATGCAGGTGCGACACAGGAACATTATAAGACCACTCTGTGACCTCCCCACCTCTCTGTTTTCATCCATGATGTTTTTGCTTCTTATATCTCTCTTCCATTTTTTTACTCTGTAGATGCTTGATGGTTTGTTCTATAGTTTGAGGCTTTGTTTTGACCAGCTAGATTATGTGTGTGAGGAAACAAGATCAGATAGCTTTGTTGATCTTTTTTTTTTTGGTTGAAGATAAGACATATTATATGTTTTTCATACTATATAGTCTTATCACCCCTCCCCAAGCTCTCCTGGGATCATGCTACCCAGATATTTGGTGGAGTCAGCCCATTTAGTTCCAGGTGTTCCACTTTATGGGTTGTCCACTTCCCTTCCCATTGGAATCCATGCCTAAATAATAATAATAAAACAAAATAAAATAAGGTAAAATAAACAAGCCAGAAAATGGAAAAATGAACAAATAGAAGAAGCCAAAGAAAAAGCACAGGATGAGCAAATATGTAGAGAACACACATGTTTATATGCATAGCGATCCCTTAAAAATACAAAACTGGAAGGCATAATACAGAAAGACACAAAAGAAAAAAAAATGCCCTCACAAATCCCTATGGGTCAAAGAACTTCTAAGGATGCCAATAATTTAAATTTTGTGTTAGCCATCTACAGGCATGGGGCCTGGCCTCAGAGTGGTATGTATCCCCAGTGAGACTCCATTAGAGAAAACTAATTTTTGTTTGCCAGTGGTTATCAATTGGACATAGCCCTGGGGCTATATTTACCTCTCCTCTCGGTAATGGAACCCAATCTAACAGAGACCCATGCCAGCCATGTGCATGCCTCTACAGTCTCTTCAGTTCATGTGTGTGCTGGTCCTGATGTGTTTAGAAAGTCTGCTGTCCTCCATCCTCTCTGGCTCTTAGAATCTTTCCACCTTGTCTTCCGCAGGTTTCCCTGATCTTTGAGGGGAGGGATCTGATGGAGATATCCCATTTAGGATTGAGTGTTCCAAGGTCTCTCCTCTTTGCACATTGTTCAGCTTTGGCTGTCTGTATTTGTTCCCATCTACTATTGGAAGATGCTTCTCTGATGGTGGCTAAGGGAAAACTGTTCTGTGAGTGTAGCAGAATGTCATTAGGATTCATTATATGGCTGTTTCTTTAGCAGAACAGTAGTATTTCGTTTTCCACCCTGAGTCCCTTTCTTGACTATTCCACCAGTTCAATGGATGAGTTCTATCTCATGGAATGCACATTAAATCCCATCAGCTATTTGTTGATTACTCCAACAAGCTTTTTGTCACTATTGCAATGGTACATTTTGCAGGTAGGACACCATTATAGGTCAAAGGCTTTGTAGCTGTGCTGGTGTTTTTACCTCTCTCTTTTGGTAGCATACAGAGTACCATCAAGTTCTTTGAACACTAGTTCATAGATCTATATAGTGCAACTTGTCTTTAGATACTTTGTGACTTCTTTCTTCAACCTTCTCTACTCCTTTTCTTCTACCATATCAATTCCTTAACACTAGATAAGAGAGAGGAAAATAGAGAGAGGAAAGGAATGATTTCCCTGAATAAAGTCAGGGGTTTGGAAAGGCAGCAACATTGTTAGACTACTTGCTGATTAGGGGGTGTCAGATTCCTTGGGGAAAGTTTGATATTAACCATCAGGATATCTAAATTCCTCTTGTTTCTTCTTTGTGCATGGCTACTTAACAAACCACAACCAATAGCAACCAATAATACCCATGCCTCTCGAGGGCCTAGCATTTATATACCCTCTGAAAAGTCCCCAGAATTCTGAACATCACAGTTGCAGAAACTGTCTGCAGCTGGAAAAATCATGCCTCTGCTAGAGCATGAGGCAAATCATAGTCAGATGCTACAAAACAGCCCCATATCCCCATACTTGGTGTTAAAATGAAAACATATTCTTATAGTATTTCTGTGTTTTTTTTAAAAAAAAGAAACCAAAATTCCAAAACTGTCACTACCTGCAGGCCCCAGCTCAACTTCTCTGTGTTGAATAAGTTGTGCAGGTGTTGTTTCTAGCAACAAGGCTACATGGCCAGTTTGTGGCAAGCAACCAGCAGCCTTGGCAATAGCCTGGGCTGTTTGGACCCCAAACTCAATTATATGTAACTCATTGCAAGCACTGGAAGCTTTCTCTGGTGACAAGAGATGTCCATGTGGGAGTTTGTCTCTTTCATCATTTAGCAATATTATTCACATTGTCTTCATATGCATATATTTTAGGAAGCTTCTACTGTGTTAGTTTCCATATGACCCTTCAATGGCCCTTAGCTGTCTCTTCTCCTGTTCCCTTCCTTGTCTCCTCTTCCTTCTCCCTCCCAATTTAATCTTCCCATTTCTGCCCCTTCCCCATCCATCATTAATGATGTATATTTTAGTGATCATTATGTCACACACTCAGCTTTTTTCTACACAAAGCAAAGAGTATAGTCCATGTGTCTGATGACACCAACCTGTTTAAAATCATTGTGTCCCTGTATTGTCATCATCAGTGTTATCAATATACACGTCACATAGCAGGACAGATGAGCACGTGGGATACGTGAAGAAAATCTTAACAATTTTGTTTCTAATGTTTGACTGTAACTCTCCTTCACAGTGTTTTTTATTAGAGTGGATACTCACTAAAGCATGAACATTTTCATTTTTTCTTTGTAATGGGCTTAAAGCATACAATGTTTTAAAACATTTTTTCCACTGAAGTTATTCATAGTGTCCACTTGAGATGTTAAACTCCAATATTGAAAAATTATTTAATAATTAAAGGCACTGGACTAATGGACATTATTTCAAGGGTGCAATTTTTGAGGTCACTACATTTGAGCTATATGCACTGTTTTCTTCAGACTGTAGTGAGCCTGATCAAAACATTTCACAGTGTCAGTACACTAGAAAATCATGACCGTCTTCTGAGAGCTGAGCTTAACGAAGAGAAAGATATGGATTTCCTGCTAAGGTAGATGGCAGCTATTCTAGAGTGAGTGTAACTTACTCCTAGAATTTAGTAAACACTGCGGTTCATGTTGGAGAGTTCTCTTGGATATTTAAAACCCTACACAATATAATGTGTTTCTGATGCTTGAGCAACCTTCCCCATTTTATCCTCTGCTTATTACAAGAATCTAATTATATAACATTTTTCCGATGCAAATTGATGCTTTTTGAGTGTCAGTTGAAAACTGAAACGTCCATATGTGTGTCCCTCAGACATGTCAGTTTTGCATTTCCTGATTGCTTTGTGTGATTCTAACTTTACTGTTGTGTTATTTTAAAGAAAAAAGGCACCTTCCTATGTTTAAGTAAGAAGCATTCTGGACTTCCTCTTCTCCCTCTAGTCAGATCTCCAAGCATAAAGCTGTTTGGATAACGGTGATTATTACCTACTTAAAAATAACACCCATACAGTTTGTATGCTATACTAAAGTCTTCATTGAAACTGATTTTCTTGAGTAGTTATTTTCTGCCAAGTAAGTGATAATTTGTCAAGTATGCTTCTATCATTTCCAGTAACCTAACTTTTTGCAGAGCACTCTTTAGTATAAGGGACATAAAGAAGATTTATTGTGACATAAAAGACTGAAAATTTCTGAAGGTAAATGATCTCCCTTCAATACCTGGCCAGTGTTGGTGAAAAAAGTCAATTAAGAGTACGTGTTCTATGCTGGAGAAGGTGTGGAGAAAGGGGAACCCTCTTCCACTGCTGGTGGGAAAGTAAACTTGTACAACCACATGGTATATACTCACTTATAAGTGGATATTAGGCATATAATATAGGGATAAACATACTAAAATCAGTACACCTAAAGAAGCTAAGGAAGAAGGAGGACCCGGGGTAAGATGATCAATCCTCACTTGGAAAGACAAATGGGATGGACATTGGAAGGAGGAAAAAGGAAATAGGACAGGCGTCTACCAGAGAGGGCCTTTGAAAGAATCTACCCAACAGTGTATCATAGCAGATGCTGAGACTCAGCCAAAGTTTGGGCAGAGTGCAGGGAATCTTATGAAAGAAAGGAGAGATAATAAGACCTGAAGAGGACAGGAGCTCTACAAGGAGAGAAACAGAACCAAAAAATCTGGGCCAAGGGGTCTCTTCTGAGACTGATACTCCAACCAAGGACCATTCATGGATATAACCTAAAATCCCTTGCTCAGATGTAGTCCATGACAGCTCAGTATCCAAGTGGGTACCCTTGTAAGGGGAACAGGGACTGCCATGAACTCAGTGGCTGGCTCTTTGATTACCTCCCCCTGAGGGGCGTGGGGGGAGAAGCCTTGCCAGGCCACAGAGGAAGACAATGCAGCCAGTCCTGATGAAACCTGATAAGCTAGGGTCATGTGGAAGGGGAGGAGGACCTCCCCTATCAGAGGACTTGGGGAGGGACATTGGAGGAGATGAAAGAGGGAGGGTGAGGATGGGAGGGGGTGGAGGAGGAGTCTACAGCTGGGATACAAAGTGAATAATCTGTAATTAATATAAACAAATAATTTTTAAAAAAAAACATAAAAAGAATGTGTGTTCTGGAATATCCACAGGAATATATGTCATGTGCACTAAGCCTAAGCCAGCGAGATGGACACTTACAACACAACTGGCATGAATGAGTCCTGAAACTGTGTTGGCTTCATAAATATTTTCCTCTTGAGGAGCAAATGGAGACCAATCCTTCCTCCAAGGGCATGGGAACATGTTTCTTTTCTTTTACTATTTGTCCATGTTATTTTCCTGAAACTTTTGAAAGGGTGAGTGGGTACTTTAGCCTGATGACACAGCCGTTGAGAAGACCAGACATAAAAGAAGCCTAACATTATTCTCAAAGCAAGCTTGAGGCTGAAATTATGTGGGTGCTAGCCACTGGAATTACAAACACGGGTCCTCAGGAAGAAAGCCGAAAGCTGCCAGCTTCTTTTTAGCAAACCTATTCATAGTTATTACAAAGAAACTTGGCATTTGCCACACCTCTTCCACCACCTCTATTGCGATGTGGACCCCCTCCCTCTGCTCTGGTTGAGTAGTGTTTCTTGATGTTTTGGGGTGAAGGTAGAAGTGGGGTGGCTGGAACTCACCTTAATGTTCTCCCAGCTCTCTGAATGAGCAGCTGTGCTAAATTGCTCAACATCATTTTGGATTCGCAAAGGTTGATGTTCAGGTCCAATGAAGATAAAAAGTATAATTTATCTCTTTGGCTATCTCAGTTTTTTTAGTGAATACTTTTAAGGCTTTAACAAATTGATTGCAGCATGATACTAAGTAAAAGAGTATACTGTTGCCCTGTGAGCACTAATACGTATTTTCAATTACTTCCTATGTGCTTTGGAAATTTCTAGAAACCTCCTATGAAAGATAGAGGATTTCTTGCTTTTGCAAAATTTCTTAGCAATTATTTTTACTCTCTTCTGAGTCATCCTTTTTAAGAAGTTGTTTGATCATAAAAGCAAGACTACTCCTTGGGTATCTCTTTCATTGATGTACACACGTTGTCAGTGTGTGTACAACTCAGTGCTACAATAAAGAGGACCTGTAATAAGCATCAGATATATATATATATATATATATATATATATATATATATATGACTGTGACCTCCAGATTTCTTCTTTTTCCTCATTGCTTTTGGTATTTAAAGTCCTCATGAATTTTGGTTATTAGTTACATTTCTTGTTCTCCCCTTGTTCAGCCATTAAAGGGTCTACAATTACAACCACAGTTAATATTTCAGCCCTTTTTTGATCAACAGAATGCCACTGTAACACAGTACATATTATTAAAAGCATTAACGATATCAAAACCACACGAGATAGTTGTATTATGCAATGGAAAGAGCCTTATATTTAGCCCGCTCTTTTTCCCAAGGGAAACTGAGGAGTGGATCTCAGAGAGAGGGTGAGTGATGGGGCACTAGAAGAGTGGGCAGATAGGAAACTGAGATCAAGTGGTGTTGTATGAGAGAAGAATAAAAACAAACACCAAAGAAACAAAAAAAGAAATTTTAGAAATCTGGTTCTGAACTGTAGCAAGATGTTTAATTCTTCAAAGCCTAAATTCCATAATTCTTACAGTCATGGAATTAAAGTGGACTGCCCATATGATATGTTCCAACGCCAAGCTCTTATGAAAAGTATAAATCCTTAGAACTAGGCCTGGCACTACAGGCCTTACCCTCTTTCCTCTATGTATCCTAACTTTAACAATTATGAAATTAGCCTCATTTTCTATGAAAGCACATTATATGTATTCTTTCTTCATTCTGTATATGCACCTTAGTGTTCCATCCATTGGGAAGCCAATGGCATAGTTTAACAAAGGATGATTAAGGACAACTTGGACACAGGAGCACCAAGAGATGTGAGTCAAGCAAACAGGATAAATCACTGAGACTGATTTAGAACTGAGACCAAAAAGTGGGACCAATGAAGAAAACGTGTTTGAAAGTGTAGTTCTGGATACAGGATGCTGAGGAAGACAGGCTATAGGCATAAGAACCAAAATGAGGGCCACACATGTCTTGAACTGCCCAGGGACCTAGATCTATAAAATCAGACTGAAGAATTGAAAGGGAAGAGAGAAAGGCCATATTCTCTGAATTTCCCAATAACTTAGCAGATGGAAGATGTGTAAGTCACAAAGTGTGATCTTGGGCGGAGACTACCTAGTAGTACCCCAGGAAGTCCCCTAAATTCAATACTTTATTTTGGAAATACTTAGACATATGGAGATAGGAGAGTGGCTATGTTTCACTTCCAAATCCCAAGTAGCACAGGCAAAGCTTCCCTTAAAAGTCAAGAAACAGCTGCCCAATTCTTAGGTGCCTGGTCTTCTGCTGGAGCAGGGTTGGCTTGACAGGAGATGTGCTCTTAGAGAAAATAGACTCCTCTCCAGCAGCTAGCAGTTGCCAACAACTGTTTGACTACACATGAGGCATCATGCCCAACTCGCTTCTCCCTGCTGGTCTGTGGTAGGATTACACAGGCCTGCAGCATGCTGTTACAACCACTGTGAGTTCATATGTACATCTGTGCTCCTTAGTGCAGCAAACCTTGCTTCCTGGCCACTGTGCTTGATTTCTTTAGGTTGTCCTAGAATTCTCATCTCCGTTACATGTCAAGAAGAACTGAAGCTAAAGCTTAGTTGGCTCTGCTTGAATGCCAGGCTGCGACAACTGTGCACAGTTGATGCCTCCAGCGTCATTATCCTGCCTGTTCGTAGGAATGCTGAACATGTCGCCAAGCACGGCCCTGGGACTCCTGGTCAAAAGTCTCCCACTGTACTGCAGGAGTTTGTCAGTTGACATCTGTGCTGATTTATGGCTTGTGAATTACCTCTCATTCATCCTCTTTTTCTCCATCTGGTCTACAGATTCTGTCAGTTCTCTCTGTTCTGCAACACCACGTCCATCTCATTAATCCTATAGAATGAATTCTCTCCAGTGTAGGTTGATGTGATGAAGGTAGGAATGGAAGTCTCTAACGAATGTCATGGAAGTGTCAAGACTCTGTAAGCTATAATTTACAGACTCTCAAAACTAAGAATGTCTCAAAAGTTCCAGTAATAAATTCTCTTCTGTAACACAGATTAGTAGTTTTATTCAACTCTTATTTCTGTATAGATCCTAGCCCTTTGAGACCAAATCTGGTGCCAGCAATTACATTTTCATAAGGTCAAAGGTCCATCATTTAGTCATTTGATACAATGTTTTCCTATTTTGTCATTTCCAAAGGATGTGTAGGAGAGAAGACTGATACTAATTTTATAACATAAAATTTACAGGTGTACCTGGAAACTCTGCTCCTTATTTTACTCAGTTACTGTAGGTCTAACAACACTTAACACAAAATCTCTTGAATGTATTTAAAATGTATTTATTTGTTAATTAATGACTTATAGGTGTTTATTATTTAATTGTTTATAAAATATCTTGGAATGTTTATATGATATCAGGCTTGGAAAATAGGAACAGTGCTTGTCTTGAAAAATAGTAACATTGCGTTGTGTTTTAGATGTGTGTACTTTTATATTTTTAATTATATGATTGAATTTGAACTATTTCTGAGAGTTTCATTAACAGTGTATGACTTGCATTGTCCGTTATCATAGCTAACTCAATTTATATGTGTGTATATATTAATTAGTATAAATTGTGTTATCATGAGAATCTAGTCCACTTCCTCTTCTGTATTATTCATTTTCTTTTCCTGACTTGTAAGGTGTGCTCATTAGTTATAGTATTTTAATGTTTGGCCAGTAAGTCAACTTTTAAAACTTTTGTCTATCATTGACTTCAAACCTATTTATTCAAATTTACCTTCTAAATGATAGCTAGTAGCTTAAAGTATTACCTTCTCTAAGAACTGTTTCTCAAAAAACTTGCTAGGAATAGCTGTACATCACTGAACTTTTGCTGAATTATGCTGTATCTTTTTTTTTTTTCCTATGGTGTAGCTGACTGCCACGCAGACCTTTCTTACATGCATGTTTATTTTAATTCTTGCTCTTTACATCAAAATGGCTATTTCAAAATTTCCGTATCAACTAGTTTGCCTCACTAAAAGTAAGATTTCACTAAATAATCTAAATACAGTTTTATATTTTGAAAGATTTTTCTGAGGTATGAATTGATCATATGGCATTTACACTCAATAAATATGTGTTTAAATTGCCTTTGTTACATCAGGGAAATCTAGTAATTCTATTTTATGTATTATAAAAGTTTCTTTTCCAAATTTTAAAGATTATACATTAGTTCTATTATCTTAATGTTTTCATCAAGATAATATTATCTGAATCTTTTATTTTTACCTAAATCTATATCTTAGCTCTTATACAGTAGATTAGATGTATCCATAATGTGTCCCTAGTGCTAGTTTTTAACAGCATAAAAACCTTTTTAAGGGTCCGGGAAATAGCCCATTAGTAAAGGACTTGCCCAATAAGCAAAGAACCTGAGTTGATCCCCAGCACCATTGTAAAGATGCTGGCTGCACTGAAGATGTCTGTAATCCAGCACTGAGAGGCAGGGAGAGGAAAGAGGAGCCTGTGCTTTGTTGGGGAGCCATTCCACATGAACGAGTACACACATTCATCGAGAGACCTTGCCTTAAAAAGTAGGTGAGAGAGCAACTACAGGAAGAAACATAATGGTGATAACTATTTCCACACATGTGTGTACACGTGCACACATAGCTACCACACACAGCCACATATATGCACACAAGCACACCGACACTTGAAAACATTTTATTGTAACTAACACTATAATAGTCCTTTCCTAAGAAAATAGATATGCTATTTTTTCTTTTGTCTATTTACACTTTCAACCATTTCTCTGTCCTGTAGGTGAGAGTGTGTATGTGCCAAAAGGTGGTAGCAATGGAAAATAAATAGAATTCATAAAAGAGCATGATTCACACACACACACACACGCACGCACACACATACACACACACACACATACACACACCCTCACACATTGGTTCCCAGGAAAAGACAAAATACAACAGAGACAACAATTATCTTCATAATTTTACTGGTCGGTATGAGTTTGTGTGATTATAATTTAAACAATATTAGAAACTCATTTTGGATTTGGACCTGACTGTTACTTTCTAAAAGCATCAAACAAAATAAATCTTAAAACTAAAGTTTAATGTTCTTAGCAATTCAATCCACCTTTGCACATTTTCCAGATAAAAAAGATCTGGGTTTGGCCCCACACAGCCACCTAGCATTCGTTTGGCGTTTTCATCACTTAATCTACGAAGTTCTTGTTCAGCACATAAATTTTCCAACTGTTATTAAATTTGGGTTACTAGTTTCTCAGATTTGGTTTGAGATCTCCGAGGGGAAGTAGTCCAGGACTTCAACATTAGCTACCCAATGCATAATGTCTGCTTTCAAAACAATGAGCTGAGAAACATGACCCCATGCTTGGGAATTGAAATCTTGCCAGTTGCGCTGAAGTGTTACATTCATTATGTCATACCACACACATCTGATAAGGCATGATGCTGTCCGATAGGTTCTTGTGTACAAAAACTCTATAGGTCAAGTAAAGAGCTGTTTCTTATTTAATAACTCAACTATGCAGGTGCTAATTTGGACCATATGCGGGACAACACAGAATCACGCCACTCCACAGTAAAATGGTTGTATGTGTGATATTTGGTATTAAGCGGAGTTTTTTTTTTTTGATTAATTAAGGTGCTTATGCTCTGGTTAATTTAAGCAGTACAATTCAGTTGACATAACTTTGTAAAAAATGAAGCTTACACAAAACTGTCATGAGGCCTATTTTTCCTCTGTTCCTTTTCTTCACACACCCTGAGTTTTTGAAGCTCCCTAAGGACCAGTTCATTTGAGAGAAACATATTGGACACTGGAAAAGGCCAAATTAGAACTGAGGCAGCAATTGACTCCCTCATTAAATATGCCTGCCTTGGGATCTCCACAGTGGATCTGGCACAAGGAATACTGAGTGATTCAGGTTCTTAATATTTTTCATCTTCTTGTGGGAACTAACCTCGAAGAAAGGACCCTAGAGGTAACGCGCTAAGAACCATTTTTACAGTTTAATTGCAGATTTATACTAAACAAGCAAGTATAGCTTACATGTTGAAGATTAAATAAATCCATGGCAACTTTGATGGCAATTTCATTTTAATGCTGTTAGAATCAAACTCTGAGATTTTTTTTTTTTTTAGATTCTATCCTGTCTAATGAGATTCACATTTCACACCGTTTTACCTTCTTAGCTGCTTAGACAAGCCCCGCTCAGTTGAATTTCCTGTTTATCTTTTCTGTGAAGCTATGCTACCAAGCTGCTTTTATTTGTCTTACAAATATTATTCTCTAACGTCTTAGAAAATATCATGAGAATTAAATCATTCTTTTGTTCAGTGTACAAAAAACTACATGTAAAACAACAACAACAACAACAACTTGTCGTCCTCTTGTACACAGAGAAAGCTGCTGTGGCTGTTACCATTTTGTTGTTTAGCAATATGAAATTGCCATCAGGCTTATGGTGAAGTGATAGTACATGGACCAACACCCAGTTCCAAGGAACAACGATGTTTAGATAAAATATAAATATCAAATATGCCTTTGCTACTCAACCAAGAAGACGGTGTTCATTCTTTCCTTTCAACTTCTGAGTTAGCTGAACCAATCTCTTTACAACTCATTTCTGTGTTACGTGATACTTATCTCTTTTAAGACACCCACATTTATCGTTTTTGTTAATCTCAATGAAAACCACTTTGTAAAATTTATTCTCCTTAGATAGAAAATAGTTTTGCTTCTAAAATAAAACTTGAACCCCCTGAGGGAAAATCAAGGCATCCCACTGAGTGGCCCAGCCTACCAATCAGCTTCTCCCTCACTGCTCAGGAGCATGAGCGTTCTCTCTAGAAGTTTGGTCCCTCTGAAATTATTACATCAGCTCTCTTGAGTTCACCCAATTCAATTGCTCTGGAATGTGCTCCTCCTTCCTTTCTGTTTATTAAAACCCCATAGTTCACATTCCACGTCAGACTCAGTTCTGTCGCCCAGTACCTTCTCAACTCTGAAACTCCCAGAGCTATTTATTGTGGAATCCCAAAATTTCATACCTCAAAGGAGGTTTGCAAGTGATCTGTTTTAATTTCCTCATCGCATAAGAAAAATGAGATCCATGGAAGATCAAATGACTACCTAACTATTGAAGGAAGTTATACAAAGAAGGGAATTCACAATGAGATGAGAATCACTGTTGTAAACTCATGAGCTCTGGGTTTGAGTCTTTCATCTATCACCTACAAAGCATGCAGTGGGTTTTTAGAAAATAATTTGAATGTGTTATCCCAATGAAACTGACAAAATGGAACTCAAAGACTATTTAGGTTATCCATCTAAAACCTGAAATTTTGGATACCATCACCAGGACAGTTACAACAAAAATATCGTAGAAAATACACCTATTTAATTTAGTAGATTATTGCCCTGGGACTATCTTAAAGTTAACTTAATTATTGAAGAAAATATTTCTGCAACTTCTCCTAGTATCAGTTATATAGAAACATTATAGATAGCTTTTACTTGAAAAAATTTCTGTGTGTAAATCTGTCACCAACCTTAAAAAACTTTGGTGCTTCTGGCTTGCCACAACATTGTGGAAACACAGAAGTTGTGGTCTGAGAGCCTCACAATGAAGAACATTCTTTGGAATCTTCTTTGTTTGATCACCGCTTCACAACACGCAAGCTTTGTATTTTTTCACCTGAATAAATACAGCCCTGCATTTCACCCTCTGAGGTCAGTGCATACATCTCACAGGACAGGCATTCTTGGGCTCTTTGCTTGCCAATTCCAATAAAAGGAACAGGCTCAGCTCTCGCGAGCCTAGCTGAGAGTGAAGTGCTCTGTGTTTTATTATTTTTTCCTGTTTTTCAAGGCTAGCTTCTTGTCAGTGGCAGTTTTATATACAATAATGTTCTCTTACTAGGAAAGAACCATGTCTATGTACATTCAGCTCCACGCTTCTTTGATTAGCAACATAGCTGCAGTCCAGATCATTTGCCAAGCACTCTGACTTTTTTCATTACTGCTAACAGGTGTGCAGAAGAGTGCCATATTTGCACAGTGTTGCAAATCCCATTGTTTAAAAAAATGTCGTTAAATTATAGCCTGGATGAAACAGTCTTTTTCAAATGTCTAACTTTCAATAAAAGTCATATATTAACATATCTTCTAATATCAATTGACTAGTGGTTTCTGGTACTGGGGGTTTTGTCTGTGATTTTTGTGGGTAGCATGGTCATCCCAAATGGCTTAACTTCATTTGTGTCTTATGTATGCATATATATATGTATAGGTATGCACATAAATCTATATGTATTATGTATAATTTTAGGTAAATATAAAATAAGATAATATGATTACTTGTTGCTTTATCAGACATTTCGGGTATTATTTTTTCATTTTCCTACTCCTTCTGTATCAGCCCCCCTCCCTCCTTTCTAATCAGAGCCCCCTGTGTGTTATTTCATTTCTCACTTGATGTCACCTGTGCCTTACTTTATCTATCCTATGCACCCACCCCCACCTGATACCTTCATACATTTTTGCTTTCTGCAATTACTCCATATTGTATTTTCACATCTGAGGATGTGGAGCTAGGGACCAGAGATGAGAGAGAACACATGGTGTTTGTCTCTATGGATCTGAGTCACCTCACTCTATATAATCTTCTCTGGGTTCATTCACTTACTTAAAAATTCCATGATTTCCCTTTTCCTTATTGATGTGTATTCCACTGTGTATGTGTGTCACAGTTTCATTACCCATTCATCTATTGAAGGACATTTTTCCAGTTCAAGCTGTAGTGAGTGAATGAATAATTCTGAACAAGTATCTGTGGAGTGGGATGTTGGACAGGGTAGTTCAACAAAACAGAGTAGTTACTCCCAAAACAATATAGATTGTTGATTAAGTCACTGTTTGCCTCTCAGGATTGAAAGTAGGTCTCTATTGTTGAAGACACCATGTACTTAGAATGCAGTATTTCGCTGATGCAAGTTGAATGCTTGCCTCTGACCTGAAAGATTCTATCCTGCAGCTTAGCTTCTACGGTTCCAGAAAGCACTACGCAAGCTGCCAAAGGACGAAAGCAACTTAATTGGCTTACCGTGCTGCAACACCTGTGAACCATGAAAACTGTAAACATAGCAAGATATACATCCTGAAAGATTCTATCCTGCAGCTTAGCTTCTACGGTTCCAGAAAGCACTACGCAAGCTGCCAAAGGACGAAAGCAACTTAATTGGCTTACCGTGCTGCAACACCTGTGAACCATGAAAACTGTAAACATAGCAAGATATACATCAAGGTGCAAAAAGTGGCACTTGAGTGTCAGTGGCAAGTTAAGTCTGTTTGAACTTAAGGACCACATAACAGAAGGGAAATCATGCCGGGTACTGACTGAAATGCTGGTCAGCCTTGTGAGGCTAGTGTTGTCATGGACCTTTGAAAACAATCAACTACCATCACTTTCCTAGAGGAACATAATTCCTTACTGCACTGTAAACCTCATCTTTATACCCACATATAAGCTTAGCTGCCAGTCCTCGTTAAAGAAGTCTCTTTTTACAGAAGTTGGGGGTTATCACAAAAAACCACAACTGGACATAATACAGAGATCAACGAATCATAGGGCACCCAGCCCCAGAAGATGCATCTATATCAGGCAGCTATGGCTCAGGGAATGTCACAGAAGAAGAGATGGGAGGATTTTAAGAGGCAAATTGCCAGGAAGTCTGTGATGAAGTTTCTCAGAGAAACGATTTCTCTCCTACCTCTCCCAGGGATGCATCCTCTTATCGATTCTCCGATGCAGAGCTGTTAGCCACGATAATATATACACATACGCAACAGACATATGGACTCAGAAAATTATGTGTGTGTGTATGTTCACATACATGTGTATATGTGTTTATGTAAACATAACAACAAAAGGAGGAGACTACATGAGAGTCAGGGTCCATGAGCGGGGATCCAGGGAAGGTAGTTGGGAAGGGCTTCAGGGATCTAAATCTAATTAAAACCATTTTTTAAATGTCGATTGTAGACAATACTCATGGTTACCATTAAATATTTCATATCAATCACAGGATGGAAGATGCAATTGTTTCTTCTGAATATGTCCTGAATTTGATACTTTGAGAAACCATTATGGTAGAATTGTGTATAAATTTGAGAACTTTAAGCAGAAAAATGAAAGCTTTTATTTGCATATTTTAAAAGGATTTTATAATCAGACATATTGTTAGAGTCTAACAGGACTGATTGACTGTGGACCTATCTTATTGTAGGGTGGAGCAGTTCATTAGGTTTTTCCAACAAATCCTATATGATCTGTAATATTTTGAAATGTTTCCTAGTAGCATCATTAACATAAACCAAGTATGCTTTAAAAGCCAAGGTAGATGTATAGGTACAGATGCTTTTCATATTTGAGTACATAGTATTTCCATACAAAGTTCATGCCTCATATTTGTTTATACTTTGTATGTTTCTGGATGTCCTAAAAATTTCTTTTTTTTTTTGGATCCAAAAAGGCATTGGCATAGCTTTCAAGTGTTTATCTATGAAGTGCTGGAAAATTCTTGTTTTGTTTGAAAGACCTAAGCTTTCTCACACATAACTCAGGGAAAGGTGTGTCTAGCAGCTGCAGAAGATGTCGTATCCATTACCCATATGGACAGTGTTATGTTCTATCATACCTACATTTCTAAAATGCAAAGTGGGATTAACTGGATGTGAGCATCTGGATGCAGAAAGTTTGAATTCCCTACCGCTAAAACCCCAAATTAACCTCTCTTGATAGAGCTAGAATCAAGTGCATTAGAAATCAACCAAAGGAAACTAAATATAATCTACTGTAAACTAATCCTCATATATATGTATATACATATATTTAACTTTAAAATGTGATGGTGTCTTAGATACAGTATTTTTAAATAAGCCATTTGTTTGGAGAATACATTGGAGAGATGTTGTATTTATAAAAAGCAAGTATAGCCTTTCTACAGTATATGGCAGATGCACACCCTATGGAAGGTAGGGGATGGAATGAAAATGCCAGTTAAGAAACAGGGCAATTAATAGAGGGATGCAAGATTGCTAGAAACCAGAGAATCTGCCCACATCATCATCTTCTTTCTATGTAAACTCTCTTCCTACTCACAACTACCCTTTGTGTTCTGAATCTTAAAGACATAGAAAAGAAAACAGAACATATCCTAAGGGAATAGAGTAGTGACTAAAACTTAGCCCAAAACGTGTTTATAAAAAGTGATAACCAAAACAATTTGACAACCTATGAGCGAAATTTTTACTTTGATGTTTATGTACTAATTTTAATTGGTATTAACATGTACATATTTTAAGTAAGCAACTAAGAAATGATAGATATTGTGTTCTTGAGGAGTCCAAGCCAATATGTTAAATTTAAAAAGGACCTGATTTGACATTATAAGAATTCTGGTGTCACACTGAATGGTGGAAGATTAAAGAACAATACTCCTGATTGCTTACAAAATTGAAATGCTGTTTCTGTCTGTGTGACTGTGGCAAACCCCATGAATCTCTGAGATACAATTCCTTATCAAATGCAGAAAAACAGATTTCACTATGAAGGTTAGGGGAGATAACTCATTTGAAAACAGTGACATAAATTTCTAACATATAAAAAAAAATACCCCAACTTAGTATCTGCTGCTCTGTGTCAACCACAGTAGCCCTTTGAGGCTGAGACTGGGTCTCATTAGAATCCAGGCCAGTGTCCAGGAGTCCGCAAATGCTTTTGAACCAATAGAGGTGGATAAATACATGAATATGTTCACTGCCTTTTAATTTCCTAACAAGTCAACTTAATTTGGCTCTCTCTTCCATTTATGTTCTGCACAGTAAACATTTATAGGTGTTTCATATGCTAAACACTATTTTGGGTCACACAAGCATTGCCTTTAAAGAAGTTTTGCTGTGCTGCAAAGTATCTGCATCGCAGGTAGTCATGCAGTAACAGATCATTTGCGCTTGAAAAGCTACCATGCAGTTTATATCTCTGGCAGAACTTGAGTTTTCCAAGGACCTATAAGTGTGTGGGCATCAATGAAGCCCCTGAACATTACTTCTCATGTCTGTGCGCTGCCTTCTTTATTGTAACAGCTTAGGCTTTTAAAGTCTCTAACAGCCATGGCCCATAGAGAAGTAGTTGTTCCAGAATACAGTTGATTTTTTTTTCAAATATGCTTTTAGTCTATGTTCTAAAAAGGATCTTCATTTGCATTAGTGAACATGGTGGGTTGTTTTACTAAGCCATGTGGGCCTACTGGAATCTTGCTTAGCATTGCTTCTTTGCTGCCCCACTAGACACTCCGACCCTCCTGCTGCACTTCCACACTGCACAGTTGCCTGATACGCTCCTCAGAATATCATAGGGGTGATTCCAAAAGGAGGTTTCATGATTCTCCTTTACCAAATTCTGAAAGTCCTCACAGCAAACAGGCAAACAGGAGGTGCTTTTCCTGTAATTTCTACCTGATTATAGAGCTCCAAAGAATATTGGTAGCTAATCAAGTTCACAAGAGCAGGTCAAGAGATGGCCACTGTGGTATATTTGATAAAATTCCCAAGCTCTACTATCTAGCAGTTTTAAACAAAGATAAGGTCCTTTGCTAAAATGTTGAAGAGATCACTGGCTTTCCTAAATACAATATTTCCAAAATCTAATTGGTCACTATAGTTTGGAAACTGAAACTTTCTTAGTTTGGGACACCAAGTTTCAATTGTTTCAGAAAGCTAGTTCTTCTGCTCATGACCCTAACATATTGCTGAACTTTAGCTCTAGATGGTCTAGGCTTAACTTTGGATCTGGAGTCACCTTGCTGTTCCTGTGGAGAGAGATGCGGCCAGGGTGAACTTTGATCAGGAAGGCAGTGTCTGTGCTGAAGTTATGTTTCCATCCTGAAAGTAACGGAGAACATTGAAAATGGAGAAGTAACTCAGGAGAATTTACCACTGGGTAGGTCGGATTAGGGAAGCTGCGCTAGAGGACACTAGAAGCAAAGAATGCTACATCCATGTAGGTGAGACAGTGAGCATTTGAAGAGGTCTGGTTGAAAGGTAAATGAGAATTAAACAGAGCAGACTCTGTTACTAACACAATAAAAGTTGAAAAAAATGGGAGATAATGTTACTTCCATTATGGATGCCAAGGTGCACTCTATATAGTAAGGATATTAAATGTTTAGGGTACAAGGCAAAAAACCCACACATTTTATATTATGTAACTATGGCAATTTACATGAGCCTTTCTTCATCAGATGTTAATAATGATAATTATCTGATAAGGCATTTTGTGAATATTGATTTATTACCTGTCAGTGCCTGAAGTGTAACAAATATTTAGCTTTAGTAACTAACATTGTTTATAGTTAATCTGATAATTCCTGTAGACTTAATATCATCAGTGGGATAGTGGTAGTTCTTCTAACTAGTGTAGATATGGAAAAACCAAAGCATTTTGAAAGCTGAAGAATTTTTAGACTTACCTGAAGACTGAAAACCTGTGCTATTGGGAGAGCAAAACCCAGCATGAAGATGGGCCCAGAGCTCTAGAGCAGTGATTCTCAATCTGTAGGTCATCACCCCCTTAGCAAACCTCTATCTTCAAAAATATACATTATGATTCATAACAGTAGGAAAATTAGTTATGAAGCAGCAACGAAAATCATTTTATTGTAGTGCGTCATCACAACATGACAAATTGCCTGAATGGGTCACAGCATTAGGACAGTTGGGACCCACTGCTTCGAGAGACTCTAGCTCGGGGAGAATGTAAGATTACCTTCTAATGCCTGGTGTCCAAAGCAGAGACCAAGGTAGGAAGCCACACTTGAAACAAGGTTTCATATCACAAACACATAGAAAAGACGTCAAGATAAGCAAGACATAATCAGAGAGGGAGTTGCTTTTCAAAATCAGTTTAATGTGTTATATTTGGTTCTTGTAGAATGAGTTTGTACAAAGCTAGAAGAAGTCAAAGAAAAGCAACTATAAGGAAATTGATAACTAGTACATATTAATGATTTGCTAATAGTAAATATGTATTTTGCCAGCCAGTTAAATGCTATAGGCCGAGAATCATGAAAGCTGGTGGTAAATCGCTGGCTGTTAGAGGCAAAGCTGTCTTACATCACCTTGCATCTAGCACCAATAGACATATGCATTCAGAGTACTGAGCAATGTGTTTTCTTGCCTCCGATTCTGGGAATAAAAGGATAAGGGATTGTGCTCTTCCAAGGGTAATAGTGGCTGAGAATTGAGAACATATAAGGAAATAAGGAGGGTTAAGTAATCTTTGAGCTAGGTTTTAAGGGAAGATAGCTGATGAATAAGGGGAAAGAGAAAAAGAATTTTTCACAGCTCAGCCCTTGTAAATACAGACAGGAACATATTTTTGCTAAAATAATCGGAGATATAACATTAAATTATCAAACACCTACCATAAAGCCAGTTTAGTTAGATTACTGTCTTTTCAAATGTATTTTAATATGCCACTTCCATCTCTCCTGGTAAGAAGTATTTTAAAGTTACATTTAAAGGTAATGATTTTATGGTTCATTTACCAACACCAAGTTTAGACAGTAAATAGAGTAAGAGTTATCACTTCATTCTCTCTTTTTTTAAAAGCAAATTTTAAAGCATGCTTAATAAGGTAACTGAAATAAACCATCTTACAACAAAGCTGGTGGTATTTAAAGTTGCTTGTACATACCCCTTTTCTCCCTGTAGGCACACAGTATCTTCTTGAGTCAGGTCAGGAAGAGTCCCTATTGATCCAAACCAGGCTCATGAAACAAAATGTGTGTTTCTAGTTTTTATAGGCAAATGGTATAGAATGATTATAAACAATGAACATACCATGATGATACTATCATTCAACTTGTTTAAACACACCCCTAGCCATATGCCAAATATCTGCCATCTTGTGAGGGAACAGTTTATGTTCTTTCTATGTGGCCAGATTTTGTTCCCTGGAGATTTGATGCTATGAGGCAGAAATTCAATTTGTGTGTGGTTAGGAGTGATATTAAGTCCTAGACATTCTGCCAGAAAGTATCTCTCCAAACAGGTGGGGAACTCTACAGTGATGCAGAGGAGAGACATAAATAGATTTATTTCTGTTGTATTATTTCAAAATCCTTCTAAAGCTTTCTTCATCTGTCCAAATAAATTAGAAAGTTCTCAGATTACTTTATATAATAGAAGAAATTTCAGTGTCTATAATGAATCTTTGTAAATTCCTTACATCTATTTGATAAAACCTTATTGGTTTATCTAGGGTGTTTTATTTTGTTAAAAATTAATTTACTATTTAAACAAATGTATAGTGTAGAAATTTTCTCTCAGGAATATTTAGGATGTAATAAAAACTCTCTGCTTTTCTAGGTAAGTCTGTTACCTAAATACAAGAGAAAGAAATTCTGTACTAAATGTCTGAAAAGTTGAAATAGAAGCAGGGTAATTTGCATATCTCTAGTGGGAATTAGGTCATTTTTTTTAAACCTTCTCAGAGAAGAACCTGCACATTTTTTTTTTGTTTATCTCTGTTAAATTGTTGTTACTTGAGTAAATTCTGGAATTTTCCTTAATATAGTTCTTGGCCATTTGCCTCATATCATATAATGTGTAAAAAAGGGGGAATGGGGGTCTCGGCAGATGGTATGCATTCTAAAATGCAGGCATATTGATCTTTACAGTTTGTTTATATTAGTCGTTTCAATCTAGTCAATTACTAACAATGTTTAAAGCCTTTTGTCATTGTAATAAACAAATCTCAGCCAAACACAAAACTGTGCTAACCGAGTCTGCATTTGATTCATGGAGTGTTCCTGTAGTGGGCTTGGAAACGATGATGTCATGTAAGAAAAAGTACTTAGTTTTCAGAGAAGATGCTGCCAGTAACTGTGCAAGCCATCCTTCATAGTTATGCCAGCATTGGACTCTCACCCTCCAATGCACTGACTTACTGAAACTTCTGAGGGCTCACCAACCCCTTCACATCCTGTCTGTCTCACATAGACATCAATGGGATCAATGGGATTTGGCTAATGGGGGCATGAGCGAACCTTTGTGCTGTTCCTCTTCACAGAGCTGAAACCTCTCAGTCTCGTTTGGTCCTGGCCCTGCCAATACTGGCTTCTGTAGATAAATTCTCTGTAACCTCAGAGAAGATGTCAGTATGCAAAGGCCAATGCAGAGAATGACCTGGTTTACCAATGTATCAGGTTCAAGATGTCAAAATGTTGTTATGCTCATTAGCTGCCTGAAGTCATGGTGAGAATAAGCAGATTTTCAGTCTCTTTGCACTAAATAATAGCACCTATTTGGGTCTATTTTTGTCACTAAACAAGAGATCTGAAACTGGATAGCATGGGAGGAAAGATATATATTGAGTAGAACATGTAAGCGTACATGGTACCATATCAAATAAGGACAGAGACATTTACTTCAGACAGAGAAAGAGAAATGAGTAGCCAGAAATGAAGGTGTGGTGAGCTAAGAAAAGTCAGCATGACAGCGAAAACCTGGAGAGGCAGGAGGACTCAGAGAGGCATGCCCACCAAGTACGCAGAGACATACCTGAGAGTGTGTGCCTGGAGTGAGCCCATGTGGCTTCAGGGACTTGACAGAGAGTGACTCTTCCAGTGAAGGAGGTGGCAAGGAACACGGAGATGATGCTATGACAGGTGAAAGGGAAAGAGGTCAAGTGAAGTCAAGTAGAATGCATGTTCTCAGGACCTGACTGCTGACAGGAGAAACGCACTGTTGCTCATGACCCTTAGGAAGAGGAAAAAAACATTCTGGAAGAGCTATCGCGGGACGCAAAAAGCTGCTGAATTAAAGGGTGCAAACTTAAGTGGAAAAGCTTACTGTTGGGATCAGATGTTTACAGATGATACAAGCTACACCTAAGGAACATCATACTTTGTTCGTTTCTAAAAAGAAGAAATGAAACATTTCTGTACCATTTCATTTTATAAGCAAGTTCCTGATAGATTCAGCAGATAATGAGCTAAATGATATGTCTGTGTTGTTCTGGAGGTGATCTAACATTCCTGAAATTTCAGACACAGCTGGCCTTCAAACCTGTAATTATAATAAAATGAATGAATATTGGTTGCCATAGCTCATCAGTATTCTACCAACTCTGACTATTTGAGAGTGAATGCTGTCTTTAGACGAAGCAAAAGCTTTTCAGTTTTCTGTCTGTTCTAGTTTATTCTGTTTCATAAAGCCTTCATTTAAAAGCTTTTATATTGTGAGAGTTGTCACTCAAGAAGAATAAAATCTATAGAATATATTCTTTTCAATAAAACTGGTCATTTTTTAAAATTTATTTTTATTTATTACAATTTATTCATTGGGTATCCCAGCTGTAGCTCTTTTCCTCATACCCTCATAATCCTGCTTTTCCAACCTCTTCTACTCCCATGCCCCTTCCCAAGTCCACTGATAGGGGAGGTCCTTCTCCTATTCCATCTAATCTTAGCCTATCAGGTTTCATCAAGACTGGCTGCATTGTCTGCCTCGGTGGCCTGGTAAGGCTGTCCCCACCCCCAGGAAAGGTGATCAAAGAGCCAGGCACTGAATTCATGTCAGAGAAAGCCCCTGTTCCCCTTACTAGGGTCACCATTTGGAGACTGAGATGCAATCGGTTATATCTGTGCAAGGGTTCTAGGTTATCTCCATGCATGGTCCTTGAAAAGACCCCTGGGCCCAGATATTTTGGATCTGTTGCTCTCCTTGTGGAGCTCCTGTTCTCTCCAGGTCTTCCTAGCTCCACCTTCTTTTATGAGATTCCCTGCACTTTGCCTTAAGTTTGGCTATGAGTCTCAGCATCTGCTTTGAATCTGTTCTGGGTAGAGTCTTTCAGAGGCCCTCTGTGGTAGGCTCCTGTCCTGTTCCCTGTTTTCCCCCTCTTCTGATTTCTTTTTTTTTACATTTTTATTTCATATTAATCACAGGTTATGTACTTTTTATCCCGGCCGTAGCCCCCTCTCACATTCCCTCCCTATCCCTCCCATCCCTCCCTCATCTCCTCCCTGCCCATTTCCAAGTCCACTGGTAGGGGAGGACCTCCTCCCCTTCCATCTAACTCTAGCTTATCAGGTCTCTTCAGGACTGGCTGCAGTGTCCTCTTCTGTGGCCTAGCAAGGCTGCTCATCCCTTGAGGGATGTGGAGGTTGAAGAGCCAGCCATTGAGTTCATGTCAGAAATAGTCCCTGTTCCCCATACTAGGATACCCACTTGGATATTGAGCTACCATTTGCTACATTCAAGCAGGGGTTCTAGGTTATATCAATACATGGTCCTTGGTTGGGGAAACAGTCTCATAAAAGACGCCTGTGCCCTGATATATTTGGTCCTTGCAGAGTTCCTGTCCTCTCCAGGTCATACTAACTCACCCTTATTTTATATGATTCCCTGCACTCTGCCAAAGGGTTCATTATGTTTCTTAATATTTGCATTGATACACTGCTAGGTAGACTCTTTCCAAGGCCCTCTGTGGTAGGCTCTTGTCCTGCTACTTGTTTTCTCCTACATCCAATGTCCATCCCATTTTTCTTTCTAAGTGAGGATTAATCCTCTTACCCCAGGTCTTGTTTATCTTCCTTAGGTGTATAGATTTCAGTATGTTTATCCTATCTTATAGGTCTATATAAGTGAGTATATACCGTGTGTGTCCTTCTGATTTTGGGATACCTCACTCAGGATGATCGTTTCCAGGTCCCACCATTTGCCTGCAAATTTCATGATTTCCTCATTTTGAATTGCTGAGTAGTATTCCATTGTGTAAAAGTACCACAATTTCTGTATCTGTTCCTCAGTTGAGGAACATCTGGGTTGTTTCCAGGTTCTGGCTATTACAAATAAAGCAGCTACAAACATAGATGAGCAAATGTCCTTGTTGTGTACTTGAGCATCTTTTGGATATATGCCTAGGAGTGGTATAGCTGGATCTTGAGGAATCACTATTCTTAATGATCTAAGAAAGCCCCAAATTGATTTCCAGAGTGGTTGTACAAGTTTATATTCCCACCAGCAGTGGAGGAGGGTTCCTCTTTTTCCACATCCTCTCCAGCATGTGTTGTCACTTGAGTTTTTGATCTTAGTCATTCTGACAGGTGTAAGGTGAAATCTCAGGGTCTTATTGATTTGCAT
>CM053743.1:16045247-16066065 GCA_028658305.1 Pachyuromys duprasi | reverse complement strand
GCTGTTGGTGTTCTGTTCAGGAAGTAGTCTCCTGTGCCAATGAGTTCTAGGGTCTTTCCCACTTTTTCTTCTAACCGATTTAATGTGTCTGGTGTTATGTTGAGGTCCTTGATCCACTTGGACTTTAGTTTTGTGCAGTGTGATAAGTATGGATCTATTTTCATTTTTCTGCATATAGACATCCAGTTGGACCAGCACCATTTGTTGATGATGCTGTCTTTTTCCATTGGATGGATTTGGATTCTTTATCAAAAATCAAGTTTCCATAGGTGTATGAGTTTATTTCTGGGTCTTCTGTTCGGTTCCATTGATCCACTATTCTGTTTCTATGCTAATACAATGTAGTTTTTATAACTCTTGCTCTGTAGTACAGCTTGAGGTCAGGAATGGAGAGACCTCCAGATGATCTGTTGTTGTACAGGATCATTTTGGAAATTTTGGAGTTTTTGTTTCTCCATATGAAGTTGAGAATTTTTCTTCCAAGGTCTGTAAAGAATTGTGTTGGTATTTTGATGGAAATCGCATTGAATCTGTAGATTGCTTTTGACAGAATAGCCATTTTCACTATTTTAATCCTACCAATCCATGAACAGGGGAGATCTTTCCATCTTCTGATTATCTTCTTCAATTTATTTTTTCAGAGACTTGAAGTTTTTCTCAAACAGATCTTTCACTTTCTTGGTTAGAGTCGCCCCAAGGTACTTTATGTTATTAGTGGCTATTGTGAAGGATGTTGTTTCCCTAATTTCTTTCTCAGCCCTTTCGTCTTTAGTGTACAGGAGGGCTTCTGATATTTTTGAGTTGATTTTGTATCCAGCCACTTTGCTGAAGTTGTTTATCAGTTGAAGGAGTTCTCTGGTTGAATTTTTGGGGTCGCTCATGTATACTAATTTATCATCTGCAAATAGTGATACTTTGGCCTCTTTCTTTCTGATTTGTATCCCCTTGATCTCCTTTAGTTGTCTTATTGCTCTAGCTAGGACTTCAAGTACTATGTTGAAGAGATATGGAGACAGTGGGCAGCCTTGCCTAGTCCCTGATTTCAGTGGGATTAATTTAAGTTTCTCTCTGATGTTGGCTATATAGGCTTGCTTTATATTGCCCTTACTATGTTTAGGTATGTGCCTTGTATCCCTGATATCTCCAAGACTTTAAACATGAATGGATGTTGGACTTTTTTGAAAGCTCTTTTGGCATCTAAGGAGATGATCATGTGGTTTTTCTCCTTCAGTTTGTTTATGGTGGATCACGTTTATGGATTTCCCTCTTCTGATTTCTGTCCCATTTGCCTTTCTGAATGAAGTTTGATCATCTTACCCAGGGACCTCCTTCTCGTTTAGTTTCTTTAAGTGTACAGATTTTAGTATGATTATCCTATATGTCCAGTGTCAACTTATAAGTGACCATGTGTGTCTTTCTGCTTCTGGGATACCTCACTCAGGATGATCTTTTCCCACCATTTGCCTACAATGTTCATGATTTCCTTGTTTTTAATTGCTGAGTAGTAGTACATTGTATAAACGTACAACAATTTCTGTGTCCAGACCTCAACTGAGGGACATCTGGGTTGTTCCCAGATACTGGCTATTATGAATAAAGCTGCTATGAACATGGCTGAGCAAATGTCCTTCTTGTATACTTGACCATATTTTGCATATATGCCTAGGAGTAGTATAGCTGGATCTTGAAGAAGCACTATTCCTAATTGTCTGAGAATAGCACCAGATTGATTTCTAAAGCAGTTGTACAATTTAACATTCCTACCAGCAGTGGAGGAGTGTAACCCTTTCTCCACATCTTCTCCATCATGTGTTGTCACTTGAGTTTTTGATCTTAGCCATTCTCATGGGTATAAGTTGAAATCTCAGCATCGTTTTGATTTGCATTTCCCTGATGGCTAAGGACCTTAATCATTTCCTTAAGTGTTTCTCTCCCATTCGGTATTCCTCTATTGAAAATTCTGTTTACCTCTGTGCTTTGTTTTTTAATTGGATTTCTTGGTTTGTTGGTATTTAACTTCCTGAGTTCTTTATATATTCTGGATATTAGCCCTCTGTCAGATGTAGGGTTGGTGAAGATCCTTTCCCTGTCTGTAGGCTGTCATTTTGTTCTGATGACAGTGTCCGTTGTTTTATAGAAGCTTTTCAGTTTCATGAAGTCCTATTTATTGATTGTTAATCTTAGAGCTTGTGCTGTTGGTGTTCTGTTCAGGAAAGTGTCTCCTGTGCCAATGAGTTCAAGGCTCTGCCACACTTTTTCTTCTAACAGGATTAGTGTATCTTGTTTTATGTTGAGGTATTTGAACCACTTGTTTTAGGGCCCAAAGTTCGGTCTGTCGGTTGCTGTCCAGTCACTGCTGTCCTGTTCATCTGACAGTGCCAACATCTTGGATCCCCCTCAAAACTAGTCATTTTACTAGTTTACATGAGATGGGGAAACTGGATAAGGGCTCAGCTGTTCTGTGCATAAAGTAAGGCTATTGTCTTTCAGCTGCACTGCCGACTCAAGTAGAAATTGATGATGACAATCAACTCAGGAATGGTTCAGGCTTTGGAGACAGTATTAGTGGTTTTGCTTTATAAAGAAGAAAGAAACATAATCTGTTCTTCATGTGTCACACCAATTGCATTACATAAAGCTGTAATAACTGCAGAACTAAATTGACCCCAACATTTACAATTGAAAAAAGAGCTGAGCAGAATCAAGAATTCAAGGCCATCATTGGCTAAAAAAAGAAAAAAGAAAAAAAGAAAAAAATTATTGAAAACAGCCTTGGCTGTATGAAGTCCTGTATTAGGAGAACATTGATTTAAGAACAGGGTTGGAGGCTAGAGGGAGGGCTCAGCTGTTAAAAGCTCTTACTTTTCTAGTAGGATATCTAGATTCAGCTCCTAGCCCCCACATAATAGCTCAAAACTGCCAGTAACTCCAGTTCCATGTGATATGACCCTCTCCCGTGACATCCACAGGCTCCTGCACATACGTGCTCTACATGCATGCTTGGGCCCCAAATGTACATAGTAAGCCTCTCAATACTCCTTAAAGAGTTTAAACATCAAACACACAGAGACACACACACACTCTCACATACACAGAGACATTCACACACATGTGAGCACAGACACTCATACTCACACATACATGAGCAGAGGAGAGTTGATTATTTTTCCTCTGGGCAACTCCAGGAGGATAGATGCTCTGTCTTTTTAAGGTCACTGAGAGACCCTGGTTAATAGAGTCTCATCCCCAACACGTAGCTTCCAATATTACAGAGCCGTTTCCTTCCAACAAGAGCCTGATGAAGCCTGAGGTCCGTGGCATACAGTTAGGTTTATGGGCCAGCTTGTGTAGTGTCACTCTTGTTTGTATCAACAATCCAGTATCTAGCACTCTATCTTCAGAACAAATGTAATCTTAAAGGAAACTGGAAACATAATTACTCACGTACCCAGTAAAGGGGGTTTGGGAAGATTGTGCTCCATAGCCAGTTCTGTACCGACTTCTGAACAGGAATTATGGCAACAGCTGCCCACAAATAGATCTCCTAGCAAAGCTGGCCTCTGTCTAGCCTGAATCTCAATAAAGTGGCTTGTGAATACTTACCAGTTTCCTTCTTGTTAGCTTTCCTTTGAGCCCATTTTAAAATTAGCAAACATTGACTAACCTGATAGCCAACAATTGGAGTCTGTTAAGTATAATTAGAATCTGTTTTCTCATTGCCACTTGTGTAGATGACATTGAAGAACACAGTTGGGTAACATAGGACTCTGTTGTGATTAACAAAGGACACAAAGCTTTGTCTCCCTATATCATTAAGGAAGCAGAATTGTTCACTTTGTGTGTGTGTGTGTGTGTGCTATTGCTGGGATATTAAGCAAGTGGTAAAAAAAACAAAACAGGTTTCTTAAGCAAGAACACAGAGCTCCCCAATGTGTTTAGGTGCTAATGTTAAGGTATGGTAACATAGTATATGGCTAGAAAGGAATGTCCAAAGTTCAGTCTCTATTTTCTTCATGATAATAACTTGATTTTAGAATGCAGATGCTCCTAAGTAATTCCAGTCTTTTAAAAACTCAGCATCCTCGTTAGCCTGTGTTGTTCTGTGGTCAGTAGTGTGTCTCAACCAACTATTGCTTATTTTTCTCATACTTAACAGTTAGATTTATGTGAACATATCTTAAAACATTGAAAATTTAATTAAAATATAAGATGTTTCCCAAAACCCTGTATTGTGTAAGGATTAAATCAAAATATCATTTATATTAATCATGCCCTCAACTTCAAAGTTTCAAAGAATAAAGGTTTTTAGTTTTGTTTTAGTTTTAAATCAAACACAAGGCTTTTGGAAGAAAATGAGATTTTGAATCATATTTGAAACTTTTACTTTTTTTCACTGAACAAATTTTCTATATACAAATAGGAAAACTCCGTAAGAACTGTGAACATCAACACTTGAAATGAAAACAAACAGAGTACATTATATAAATTCAATAATGCCCCTCTTCTGGCCATGCCTTGCCCCTCAGGTGCAGACCAGGTAAGTCACAACAGGAAAGAGCCCCACATGCATTTTGAACCCTCCCATTCCCTCAATTCAGAGCCAAAAGATCCAATATGCTCACACTACCACCACCAGCAGCCACCACTGCCATGCCCCGGCCCCTACCCAGGCAGGTACTTGCTGCTGAAGTACAGGCCATTCCAGTGATCACCTCCTGGACCAAAGGCCATGCTAACTCCCAGAAGTCCAGCCCCCAGTTCTGATGGAGACTTCCTGTTGTATCAGAGGTCATGCCTGCCTCCAGAAACAAACCACAACAAAACCAGAATACCAAAAAGGAAACAGAAACCAAGAGGAAAAAACAAAACAAAGCACTTATCTAACCAAAACAAATTCAGAAATCAGCTCCTAAGCTTACATTCATCCCAAACTCAGATGCCTAGATGACACTGTAAGAACCCAATCAACAGCACCCAGGGAAATGAGGCATCATCGGGACCCAGCTATCTTAATACAGCAACCCCAGAATATTCCAACACAGCGAAAGCACAAGAGAGCCACCTTAAAACCTAGTTTATGAAGATGCTACAGGAACTGAAAAAGGAAATGAATAAAGCTCTTTAAAAAATCTGGGAAAACACAAACAAACAATTGGAGGGAATGAATAAATTATTTAAAGAAATCCAGGAAAACACAAACAAACAATGGGAAGAAATCAATAAATCCCTTAAAGAAAGGCAAGAATAAGCAAACAGATGAAGGAAATGAATAAACTGTTCAAGACCTGACAATGAAAACAAAAGCAATGAAGAAAACACAAACCGAAGAAACCTGGAGATAGGGTTCTATATATCTCCTCTCCTCAGAGTCCACCCACAGATGTTCTCACCTGGCCAACAGGCGAGCTCACAGCAAAACATCACATGCCCTCTCACAAGACAGCCTCAAGCAAAACATCACATGACTCAATGGAATCTTCAAAGATACTAGAAACTTCCACCATATAAACAAACTGAAAAAGAAAATAAATCATCATCTCATTAGACACTGAAAAAGCCTTTAACAGAATTCAACTCCCATTCATGGTAAAAGTCTTGGGGAGATGGATGAAGGGGACATACGTAAACATGATAAAGGCAATTTATAGCAAATCTTTATAGCCAAAATCAAATTAAATAAAAACACAAAGCAATGCCACTAAATCCAGATCAAGACAAGGCTGTAGTCCACCATAGCTATTCAGTATAGTTCTTAAAGTTCTACCTACAACAATAAGAGAATTAAAGAAGATTAGGGTGATACAAAATGGAAAGGAAGAAGCCAAAGTATTGCTATTCACAGATGATATGATAGTATACATAAGAAACCACAAAAAGTCTACCAGGGAACTCATACAGCTAATACACACCTCCAGCAAAGTGGCTGTATATAATATTAACTCAAGGAAACAAACCAAAAAGAGTAGCCCTCCTATAAAAAAAAATGCTCTGAGAAAGAAATCAGGGAAACAACGTTTTTCAAATTAAACACAAGTAATATAAAATATCTTGGAGTAACTCTAACCAAACAAGTAAAAGAGCTGTATGTAAAAAACTTCAAGTCTTTGAAGAAGGAAATTGAAGAAGTTATTAGAAGATGGAAAGGCCTCCCATGCTCATGGAGGGGTAGGGTTAACATAGTAAAATGACCAGCTTACCAAAAGCAATCTACAGATTCGAGGCAACCCCCCAACAAAATTCCAACACAATTCTTTACAGACCTTGAAAGAACAATACTAAACTTCACATGTAAAAACAAAAAACCCAGGATAGCTGAAACAATCCTACACAATAAAAGAACTTCTGAAGATATCATCCTTTGTGATTTCAAGCTGTACTACAGAGCAATAATAATAAAAACCACATGGTATTAACATAAAAACAAACAGGTTGATCAAAACCTAGATATAAATCTGCACACCTATGGAAACCTGATTTTTATAAAGAAGCCAGAATTATACAATGAAATAAAGGAAGCATCTTTAACAAATAGTGCTGGTTTAAATGGATATCAACATGTAGAAGAATGTAAATAGATCCATATCTATCACCCTGCACAAAACTCAAGTCCAAGTGAATCAAAACCTCAACATACAACTGGATACAGTAAATCTAATAAAAGAGAAAGTGGGGAATAGTCTAGAACTCAGAACAAGAGACAGCTTTCTGTGCAGAACACCAACAGCTTAGGCTCTAATATCAACAATTAATAAATGGGACCTCATGAAACTGAAAATCTTCTGTAAAGCAAAGGACACTGTCAACAGAACAAAATGACAGCCTACAGACTGGAAAGATAGCTCACCTCTTACCCTGCCTGGAGCACCAGGAATTAGAAGCTGGATGGCCCAAATACCTAGGATAGATCCAAACATGACTGGAAAAAAAAAAAGCAAGAAACAAATGTCAATAAAACGGTGATTCCTAATATTTAATGCTTCTGCTATACTCATAGACAGGAGCATAATCATGATCATAAAGGCTTCATCCAGCAACTGATGAAACAGATGCAGAGACCCATAGCCAAACATTAAGCAGATCTCAGGGAATCCTGTGGAAAAGGGAAAGGAATGATTTCAGGAGTCATAGGGGACAAGGACACCACAAGAAAACCCACACAATAAACCAACCGGGCCTCATAAAGTTTCACAGAGATCCGCCATTCTGTTTCTGTGCCAGTACCATGCTGTTTTTATTACTATTGCTCTGTGGTACATCTTGAGATAGCTCCAGATGATCTGTTGCTAGCAGCTTTATCATAATCGCCATAATCTGGAAACAACCCAGATGTCCCTCAACTGTGGAATGGTTACAGAAATTGTGGTACATTTATGCAATGGAATACTGCTCAGCAATTAAAAACAAGGAACTCATGAAATTTACAGGCAAATGGTGGGATCTAGAAAAGATCATCCTGAGTGAGGTATCCCAGAAGCAGAAAGACACACATGGTATATACTCACTTATAAGTGGATATTAGGCATACAGTATAGGGATAATCATACTAAAATCTATACACCTAAAGAAGCTAAGCAAAAAGGAGGACCTGTGGTAAGATGATCAGTCCTCACTTGGAAAGACAAACAGGATGGACATTGGAAGGAGAAAAAAGAAGTAGGACAGGAGTCTACCACAGAGGACCTTTGAAAGAATCTACCCAGCAGGGTATTGAAGCAGATTTTGAAACTCATAGACAAACTTTAGGCAGAGTGCAGGGAATCCAGTGATAGAAGGGGGAGATAGAAAGACCTGGATGGGACAGGAGCTCCACAAGGAGAGCAACAGAACCAAAAAATCTGGGCATAGGTGTCTTTTCTGAGACTGATACTTCAACCAAGGACTATGCATGGCGATAACCTAGAACTCCTGGACAGATGTAGCCCATGGCAGCACAATCTCCCAGTGGGTTCCCTAGCAGGACTGTCTCTGACATGAACTCAGTGGCTAGCTCTTTGATCACCTCCCTCTGAAGGCGGGGAGTAGCCTCATGAGGCCACAGAAAAAGACAATGCAGCCAGTCCTGATGAGACCTGATAGGCTAGGGTCAGATAGAAGGGGAGGATGACCTCCCCTATCACTGGACTTGGGGAGGGGCATGGGAAGAGATGAAGAAGGAAGGGTGGAGTTGGGAGGGAATGAGGGAGAGGACTAAGGCTGGAATACAAACTGAATAAACTGTAATTAATTTAAAAATTAAAATATAGTTTCACAGAGACTGAACTCACATGGACCCTGCAATGAGTCTACCCAGGCCTTCTGCATGTATGTTCTGTTTGTGTAGCTTATTCTTTTATGGGACTCCTAACAGTGGGCACAGGGGCTGTCTCTGACTCTTTTACCTGCTTTTGGTACCCTTTTCCTCATACTGGGTTGCCTCCTCCAGCCTTAATACAAGGGAAGTTGCCTCATCTTATTGTAACTTAATATGCCATACTTGGTTGATGTTCCTGGGAGGCCTGCCCTTTCTGAACGGAAATTAAGGAGGAGTGGATATGCTAGGGGGCCAGGCAGAGGGGAAAGACTAGGAGGGAAAAGGGGAAACTATAGTCAGGATGTAATGTATGAGAGAAAAATAATTTTTCAAAATTCAATAGATGCAGTATGTGGTTTTATGTTGAGTAACACAAAATTGTGTGTGTGATAGAGTGATTGAGTGTTTACACGTATGTATGTGAGATGTTTTTGAGTGTGTGTACATTGCATGCATGTTTGTGTATATAAGGTGTACTTGAGTGTGTCCACATGTGTATATGTAAAGGGCTCTTATGTATGTGAGGTGTGTCTGAGTGTATATTTGAGTGTGCATGTATTGTTGACACTATTTAACAAGTCTGTAAGACTTGGTTTCTTTCCTTTGCTTTGTCCTACTATGAGTTTGTTGGACAAATATTTATTCTGTGCACTGAATCTAATTAACTCTAAATCTTATTTTCTTCCAAAACCTTGCTTATTTTTTGAAAATGCTTTGGTTTGGGGGAGATATATGATCAAAAAACTGATATTATAATTTATAATAGCTACGGTTATCTTTATTTAAGAAAATTGATCTTGGATCGTAACAAACACAAGAATTAATTGGAGTCTCCCCAAGTCCACTAATAAGGGAGGTCTTCTTTTCCTTTCTTCTGATCCTAGTCTATTAGGTCTCTTCAGGAGTAGCTGCATTGTCTTCTTCTGTGGCCTGGTAAGGCTCCTCCCCCCTCAGGGGGAGGTGATCAAAGAACAGGCCAATCAGTTCATGTCAGAGACAGTCCCTGTTCCAACTACTATGGAACCCACTTGGACACTGAACTGCCATGCGCTACATCTGTACAGGGGTTCTAGGTTTTCTCCATGCATGGTACTTGGTTGGAGTATCAGTCTTAGGAAAGACCCCTGTGCTCAGATACTTTGGTTATGTTGCTCTCCTTGTGGAGATCCTGTCCTCTCCCTATCTTATGATTTTCCACATCTTTCATAAGATTCCATGCACTCTGCCCAAAGGTTGGCCATAAGTCTCAGCATCTGCTTTGATAGTCTGCAGGACAGAGCCCTTCTGAGGCCTTCTGTGACAGGCTCCTAACTTGTTTCCTGTTTTCTTCTTCTTCTGGTGTCCATCTGCTTTGCCTTTCTGGCTGGGGATTGAGCATTTTAGCAAGAGTCCTCCCTCTTGATTAGTTTCTTTAGGTGTACAGATTTTAGTAGTTTTATCATATATTATATGTCTATATGAGTGAGTATATACCATGTGTGTCTTTCTGCTTCTGGGATAGCTCACTGAGGATGATCTTTTCTAGGTTCCTCCATTTACCTGCAAATTTCATGATATCCTTGGTTTTATTTCTGAGTAATATTACATTGTGTAGATATACCACAATTTCTGTATCCATTCCTCAGTATTTCTTATGTTTATTTTGACACCCACCTTTGTGGAAGCTAGAAAATTGTATGGGTGAGTCAGTACTTTCTTTCCACTATCGACTGAACTTTACTTTCTGAGCCATTGACTTCCATAAAGTGAATATTTCCATGTTGACATACTTAACCTTAGTATTATATGAAAGTTCAGGAAATACTGCTTCTGAAATGATTGCTTTTTGCTCTTCACATTTCATGTTTAATTTAAATTGTATCACAACATATGGAGACCTTGACCAATAACCTCAGCTCTTATTTTTTAAGCATAAAATATGTGAATTTTATATCAGGGTCTCTCTAGCTGTGGATTGTGAGCCACATATGGCATATTTCTTGTTTTTAAAAGGCTCATTGTGTGAGTATATTTTATATGTTCAAATATATTGAATTGAATACAAATCAAAGAAAGAATACTTAACGACTTTAGAAAACTGTATATAAATTTTAATGTCTAAAAGTAAACTTATGTTAGAACATTGTTATGATCATTTGTTATGGATTACTTCTGGCTATTTACATACCATAAAGATAACACTACTACTGAGACATTATATGATGTCATAGCTTCTCGTGACTGCTCAGTCTGCTACCAATCTCAGTGACACGGTTATAATTGGAGTGTCTCAGATGCTTCTTGTGTTCATGAAGGAACCCAGGCTAAACCCTGCATTTATTATACATTGGCTTTGTAAGCCATGCTAAACTAAAACAGCATACATCAGAATCATACGATACGACCAAGTGCTTATCGCAGTTTTTCAAAGGTATACTAGTCAAGAAAAGAAACTAGGGAATTTAGCCTGAATATCTGTTTTATCAGAATTTCTACATAAAATTAAAAAAATTACAGAGACACAATGTTCCTGAGTTGCTATTTGGTTAGTCAATCAAGAAACACATTTGATGATTTGAGTTAATTGAAAGATAATTGATTATAGTGATTGAAACCATTTTTCTAGTGAAGGTAAACATGTTAATGTCTATTACCATGTGCTCTCTCTCTCTCTCTCTCTCTCTCTGTGTGTGTGTGTGTTATTGGGGATTGAGCTGAAGATTTACATATTCAAGGCAAGCAATCTATGACTGAGTTATATCCCTAATTCAGTTATGACCTTTGAGGTGAAACATTAGCTTGAGTAATTGAGATTGTTGAGAATAATAGCAGTAGTTATTATGTGACTTATTCACAGGAAGTGTGGATAAATGTCTCTTTATTTGGTGGCTGAAAGACCAAAGAGACAATTCTACTTAAGAGATTTTTAGTGATCCAGTGAATTTGTTGGGAATACATACAAATATATAGGTGAGGGGTTACTGCTGAGAGTATGAGTTGTTTGGTGAGTGCTGTATTGTCAAAACCGCCTCGCCTTGTATGACAACCTTGGAAGCTGCATCCTTGGAATGCCCTACACAATATGGCAGCTCAGCCAACTGGATTTCTTCTTTTCTTAACAATAATTGAGTGCTTTTAGAGCCCTCAGAGGGACCTTATGACTCTTGCAAATTTTAGGAGCTTTTTGAGTTTGGTAAGCTTCATTTCCTTCCTGAGCCTCATAAATTTTGTTTACTTCCTGAGCCTCATGAGTCTCTGTCTTTCTTCCAGAAAGGAGCGCTTCAATTCTGAAGAAATAGCAGAGTAGTTCATTGAAAACTGAATAAGGGGCTTATGGTGATTTCCATGGCCCTGAATCAGTCAACAAACATGTCTGACAGCTGCCACGCATATTTGACAAGGCACATTTGAGTATAAAGTTACTGAAGAATTAGTCTGTACAGAAAGTCTCCCCAAATTAAAAAAAAAAGAAAAACTACTTTCAACTGAGAAGACTACCTCAATGGAACCTGAAGTGGCATCAACTAAGATGTTACAACTTATGGTGTCAAAATATGTGAGGAAAAATACACTGTGTGGGGAAATGTTGAGAGGGATTCAAGGTATTCTTCTAGACCAGGAATTTTGTAATGAACAGTCTTGCTTCCTGTGTGCTACTTGACAAACTGTGTTTGTTCATACTTACCACCTTTGTTAATCCCAGGATGTTTTTTCACAAGTAGACACAATGTTTTACATTTCCTTATCATATAGCCCCTCTTCTGATTAGCACTGATCAGGGTTGATCACATTTTTAACTTCAAACAGAAGAGGAAGAACTACTCTTAACACCATTCTAAAAGAAGAAAATCAGCTTTTCTTCAAATCTATTAACACTTCCTAATAGAGTTAACTTAAACTTATGAGAAAGTGATACTTGAGGGTAAAAATTTTTATTGCCTCACTTAACAGTTTACAAAATTTTGAATCAAATATGTTACTTTTCTAATGATCTGTAACAGATTACCACAAATGATAGCTCAAAACAGCATTCATTTATTAGCTCAGAGTTTTGTAGGCTGAAAGGAAGGTATCAGCCAGGCAAGTTCTCACTGAAAAGCTCTAGGGGGAAATCTGTTTCCAAGTTTATTCTTGTTGGAAAGACGCAGTTGCTTTTGATTGTGGGACAGGAGATCAAGTATTTTTCTTGCTGGCCACTCTCCATGGGCCGTTTTGAGCATCTCAAGTTTTCTCACATATCCTCCATATGGCCTCTCCATCTTTAAGTTCGAAACAGCATATCAAATCTTTCTCAAGATTAGAGTCTTTGATTTGTAGCCTCTCAGACTTCTACAGTAAATTCAAGAGTCATGAGGTACCTCAAAATTCTGGTCCAGTCCCAGGGATGTGTGTGTGCATCATTTTATGCAAGGGCAACAACAATTCATGTGCCATAGTGACAAAGCCTAGAACCTTCTATGGAAACTATGATACTTATTCAGTTCTTATGAGAGGTCATCTTTTAAGTCACCTTAGAATTCTTTCTTACTTCATAAACGTCATGTCAAGCTCATCTCATACTTTTATGTATGTCAACGTTAAAATGAAAAGCTAAATCTTCATGACATTCAAATCTGTAACACATGTATTTTGTGATCTCAAACTATAGATCCACATTGGGATTAGGGGGATGGAACTAGAGTGGAAGCACAAAGAAAATTTCCAAATATGCTAAAGAAACTTATTTATGGGTGCAGTTGAGAAGCTTCCACATAAGCTTCCATCAAAAATGATTAATCTACAATGTCATGGCATCCTAAAAGGAAAATATCAAGAGAAATGTCTTCCAAGCAGTGAACATGCTCAATTAAAATCACTTTCTCGTGAACTTATGCAAGTACTTGGAAATGCTTGTGTGCAAAAGTGTTTTCAAATGGGAAACATGAACAGTATAGTTTAAGAACAGGTTAAGAGTTGAGTTTTTACAGTTAATTTTGGTGTACCCTGGAGTACCAGTTCAGCAGTATGTTATTCAAAAATAAATGAAATATTCCCTTTATGTTAGCAACCTATAGACACATATCTGCATGTTTATTGAAGATGCTATGTTTAGGGCTGGCTACAGCTCACCCTCACTGGGAATGACTAGGTGATGCCTGTCTTCAACCTTTTCTTTTAACTATTGTTGTGTCTATCCATCTTTAACCTTTAATTCATCTTAATTATAAATGACCTACTATGGGAATTTAGCAATGCAAATGATTTCTGTTAACTGTGCAATATTACATTACATTATATGAGAGTTTGTTAAGGTCTTATATAATTTTATAGATAAAGGACAACTCTGCATCTATAGAAACATAAACAAGAATTTATTAGTTAGTGTTTCCATCAATAACTATTTTCTTCTAGTTTCAAATGTGAAATTAAATGAATTTTATATTATTTCTGAAGTTAATTGATTCATAACTTCTGAAGAAAAACTCAGCATCACAGAAATTAGAGCAAATCTTTTAAAAGCACATGGGTAATTTTAACTATTTCCATATTGGACTTCAATTTTGGAAATGTATTCTTCATGACTCCTTAAGACGTTTTTGTTCTTCACGTGAGGACTTTGTGCGTGTTTTAACTAATTTTAAACCACCATTAGTTTGTTGTTCCATATTCTTATAAAAAGACTCTGAAACTTAGGTCCAAGAAGCTCATTTACTACCTCCCGGAATTAAACACATAGCTCTTTTCCATAGTTTTCCTACTTGGGCATGGCCTTTTAAAAATCTCTCCAACATCCTCTGCTTCACTGATGACTGAGAAACTATTCAGCATTTATTGAGTACCAGATCCTGTATCATTCATGCTGTCACAGTACATGGTGAAAAATAAAGGCTTATTTTGTCTTCTCATAAATTGCATTCAAGTTTGGGAGGCAAAGTAGGCACAATGAAACTGAATAGACTGAAAAATGTAATATTTGTAGTTCATGATATTCATTTTAAAATGCTGTTATTTTCTCTAAGACAAACAGTATTACAGATATCATAAGTGAGCTAAAGTTCATGTTTTCTCTAACACTCCCATTCTACTAGGAAAAAAAACAAACAAGGAATGTAAAAATAATGGATAATCAAGATCTCTTATTTTAATACATGTGGAATGCTTTCCTGGAGACGCGGTGTTGTGATTGAAATGATGGGAAGCTGTCATGCAAAACAATGAAGATCTTTTTCTAACTAAAGGGAATCATGTGTACAAAGATCTGAGAAAAAACTGGTTTTGTTTAATGCGGTATTCCTGTAGCACAGTACTCACTTACTCAGCTTGTAAAAGCATGCTGCATAGAATATAAGGAAAAGAACATTGAAAATGAGGGAAAGGAAGACTATTCAGGACATAACATGCCACAATTCGAATGATTTATTCTCTATACAAAGATAAGCCATTAACAGATGTTACGCATGGGGTGATATCATGGGTTTATGTGCTGAGAAAATCCTTCTTCACGGCAATCCTACCTCCCACAACCCCACATGGTCCATACCTTTGCCCAGTAGTCTGACAAAAAAGCCCTTCTTCATCCTCCAAACACCCCAGCGCCCGTCTGTGTTCCCTGTCTGTACCTATGTGCATGATTCTCCTTTGTTTTAAAAAAACCTTATTTTTCTCGTGTTTCTGAAGAAACTTTCCTCAGTACCCACTAAGACTGAATCCTGCCTTTAACTTCCTTCTTATAATCTCTTTCCTGAGTCTCCTTTTTCATTTAACATTTTATTGATTCTTCGTGAATTTCCCAGCATGCACCCCAATCTCACTCATCTCCTTGTCCCTTCATATCCGCCCTCCACCATTGCAACCTCCCCTCCCAAAGGAAAAACAAATCTTGCTGCCTGCGGAAGCTGTAGAGTATCCTGGTGAGTCGCACAGTATATACCCCTTTGTCCACACTTCTTTACTTGCAAATGTTCACTGCAAGGAATCATTGGTCTGGTTGGTGGCCTCTGGCTTCTGCTACACTCTCAGTAGAGCTCTTCACTAGTACTCCTCTCGGATATCCTGCTGTTACTCTGTGTGATGGAGATCGTGCAGCTTTGGATCTGTAGGACCAGCTGCTTCACGTGCAGCAACAGTTCATCAGTGGGGTAGATGGTAGGATGGAACAACTCAAATCGTTAGATTTGGGCCCGGATGGGAGCTGAGCTGGCCAGCCTGCCAGCTCTCCCCACCCACACCACCAGGGTGAGGTCTCCTGCACTGCCCCATCCCCACTTCCTCATCCAATGCTGCAGTCGGCAAGGGGCAGAACCAGCTCTCCTGCTCTTAGGCGCTTGGGACTGACTTACCTGAGCCCAAACCAAGAGGGCCAGCTCTATTGTGCTGCCCAGGAGGGGTACAGGGTGCACCCTAGCAAGTCCTACAGCAGGTGAGAGGCAGGGCCAGTTTCCCTGCTCTCATGACTTCAGGGTCAGGTCTCCTGCCTGCTATAGCTGAGGAGGGATGAGGGAGGGTCATCTCTTCCTCACTCATGCCACCACATGGCATTCAGGTGGTAAGGTCAGTTCTTCCAAACTCACACGCCCAGGGCTGGCTCACCTGTGCCCCTGCCACAGGGTCAACTCTACTGTACTGCCCGGGTACAGTACAGGGCTCACTCTCCGAAGCGCTGTAGTAAGTGAAGGGCAGAGCCAGCTTTCCTGCTCCCATGACCTGGGTCCAGCTCTTCTGCTTGCCCCAGGTAGCAATGGGTGAGGTGAGGAGGGCAGATGAGTGGCAAGGGCAGCTCTCCCACACTTACTCCCTACGGGCTGGGCCATGTGTAGGTCTAACAACCAACGACAGCTCTACTGGGTTTCCAGGGCAAGGGGAGGGACTTGCTGCCATGCCTTTGGGGCCAGCTCTTCTAGGATGCCCAGGTGAGAGGTAGGGACAGTTCTCCACATCCCTCAGACATCAACATGGCCCCAGGTGGCAGTCCAGACCAGGGACATCATCCTGGCCTTTGACAGCAACAGATTCTGCAGCTGCAGAGCCAAGGACCCAGACATTGCCTTCAGTGGCAGCACAAACCAGAACCTCACCATGACATTAGATGATTTCGCAGATTACTCATATCCAGTGTCCAGCTCTGACGCTCTTCATTGTGGCCACATCATTCTGCTTCTCTTTCTCTCCCATCTCTCCACCACTTACTTGCTCATCTTGGTGGTACTTGAGGCCTCTGGGTGTCTGGGATTGTCTCCTGTGTGGTCTCAGGAGTGCTCTTCCCACCTGTGCCATGTGGTACACAGCAGCTACCTAGGTGTGGCCTGCTCACCTAGGCATGGATTTTCCTGAGTCTCTTAAAACATTTATTTTCCCCCATTGAAGCAGGCTATTATAGCTTTGATGCAGATAAATTTTCTTCTATCCCATGTTATACGTTTGTGTTAATTACTTTTCTTTCCTTTTATTGATTAAATTATTTATTTACTTTACATCCCAATTGCAATATTCCTGTCCTCCTTTTCTTCCAGTCCCTCCCTCTCGCCTCTTCTTTACCCATCCACCTTTCTCCTCTTCTGCTCAGAAAAGGCCAGGCCCCACATGGATATAAACCAGCCTTGGCATATCAAGTTACAGTAAGAATAGGCACAGAGGTGATACAATCCCAGTTAGGAGAAAGAGAACCAAAAGCAGGCATTTTAGTCAGAGACTTGCTCCTGCTTTAGGAGTCCCACATGAAGACCCAGATGCACACTGCTACCGATGTGCAGAGGGCCTAGGTCCGGCCCACGCATGCTCTCTGGTCATCAGTCCAGTTTCAGTGAGCCCTGTGGGCCCAGGTTAGTTGATTCTGTATGTTTTCTTGTGGTATCCTTGACCTCTCTGGCTCCTTCAATCCTTCCTCCCCATCTTCTACAGGATTCCCCAAGATTCATTTAATGTTTTTTTTGTGGGTCTCTGCATCTGTTTCTATCAGTTGCTGGGTGAAGCCTCTCAGATGTCATTTATGCTAGTCTCCTGTCTACAAGTATAGCCGAATATTATTAATATTGCCATAGGTGGGCTCCCTCTCATGGCATTGGGTCTTAGGTTGGGCCAGGCATTGGTTAGCTGTTCCCTCAAATTCTGCTTCATCTTTTACCCCTGCCCATCTTGTAGGCAGGATAAACTGTGGGTTTTGTATATGGGTGGTATCCCCACCCCTCCATTGGAAGTCTTGACTGTATACAGGAGATGGCTGTTTCAGGCTCCATATCCCCCATTGCTAGAAGTCATAGAAGTTCATGCTCATAGATTTCTGGGAGTTTCAATTTTCCTCAGTTTCTAGCTTATTCCACAGATGCCCACCCCCAATCCATTTTTCTCACCCAGTACTCTTTCCTTTTGTTCTGCCTTGACCTCATCCCTCCTGTTCTCCTCTCCACACCCTCCTTTGCCTAGTTCTCTCTTTCCATCTACCCTTTGATGTCTAGTCTATTTTCCCTTCTCAAGTGAGATTCAAGTGTCTCCTCTTGTTCCTTCCTTGCTACTTAGCATTTTGGGGTCTGTGTTTTGTAGTATGGTTATCCTGCACTTTTTGACTAATTTCCACTTATTAGTGAGCACATAATTGTAGTCACCTGTGACCACCAATAGTAACCACCCGCACAAGGGGCTGGGAATTAAAAGAGACCGAGAACACTAAGGAGGGACACCAAGACAGTGCTCTGATCAAGGTGCCATCTTTATTACAGACTAAGCCACTTATATAGGCAAAACACAAGGGAATTTCCAAGTAAACATAGCCAAGCAAAACAGGAAACTTAACCAAGCAAAACAGGAGGCTTACCCAAGCAAAACAGGAGGTGTCTGCTGAAAACAAGAATAGCAAGTCGGCGTGACTTGTATGTACCACATTTTCTTTACCCATTCTTCAGTTGAGAGACATCTAGATTGTTTCCGGTTTCTGGCTACTTTGAATGAAGCTGCTATGAACATAGTTGAGCAAGTGTTCTTATGGTATGGTGAAGCTTATTTTGGGTACATGTATGGGAATAGTATAGATGAGTCTTGAGGTATATCTATTCTAAATTTTCTGAGAAACCACCAAATTGATTTCCAAAATGGTTATACAAGTTTGCACTCCCACCAGCAATGGAGAAGTTTTCCCCTTGCTCCGCATCCTCTCCAGTTTCTAATAATTTGAACATGATTTTCTAATTACACACTTAGAATATTATTCATATTAACATACTATGCTTCTTTCAATGTGCCTGACACTTAAAAAGAAGTCAGAAAATGTTTGCTGAATAGAAGAAAACAGAAAATAGTTTATTTACTTTTAGAGATTCGGTTATTATTATGTTATATGGTAACCTTGGTTTCTAGGAGTCTCTCTGGCAAATTTACAAAATTAATCATTTTCACTATTATAAGCGTAATGATTTGGGTACATGTTTTTGTCTCAACTTTTGATTTGCATTAGTAATCCTAATTAGAGTAGTTAAAAATGCTTTACACATTCTGAAATTTAACTATAAATTATGGAATATTTTATAAAGTACAATGACTGAAGCTTGTACATACATGACCTATCTACTTGTAATTAGGAACATTAGGACAGGAGCCTATCACAGAGGCCCTCTGAAAGATTCTACCAGCAGGGTATCAATGGAGATGCTGAGAATCATAGCCAAACATTGGGCAGAGTGCAGGGAATCTTATGAAAGAAGGGGGAGATAGAAAGACCTGCAGGGAACAGGAGCTCCACAAGGAGAACATCAGAACTAAAAAATCTGGGCCCAGGGGTCTTTGCAAAGATCAATACTCCAAACAAGGACCATGCACGGAGATAACCTAGACCCCTTGCTCAGATGTAGCCCAGGGCAGCTCAGTGTACAAGTGTGTACCCTAGTAAGGGGACCAAGGGCTGTCTCTGACATGAACTTACTGGCTGGTTCTTTGATCACCTCACCCTGGGGGGAGTGCAGCTGTACGAGACCACAGAGGAAGACAATGCAGCCAGTCCTGATGAGACCTGATAGGCTAGGGTCAGATGGAAGGGGAGGAGGACCTTCCCTGTCAGTGGACTGAGTGATGGGCATGGAAGGAGAAGGAAAAAGGGTGGGATTGGGAGGGGACAAAGAAGAGGGCTATAGCTGGGATACAAAGAGAATAAACTATAATTAATACAAAAAATAAAATAAAAAATAACTAACTATTAAATAAAGTAATAGCATGTATGTCACTCACTGTAATTCTAGTGGTGATGAATCAGCTAAGATGACCCTTGGAAGCAGAAAAATTCAGAATCTCTGAGGGGTGTTTTGAAGTTCCTTATATAAATCAGAAATCTTTAGTTATTATCCATGAGGGGCAAAAGTTAACTTTTATATTTAAGGTTAAAACTACTTGTTCTAAATCAGGGTATCTAGAGGCAATATCAATAATTTAAAAAACTATGATAGCTTCACTAGGATATCAGTTCCCAGCTGCTTGCCATCAAACCCAACCCATGGCATTGTTTTCAGTTAGACTATCTGAAGGTTTTGTTGTTGTTTTTGGTGTGTGTGGGATTTTTATGGCTTTGTCAGTTGGTGGATATACAAGTTTTTCATGCTAGAATTCTAAGTTTCTTTCCCTTTTGGGGTGTGTGACAGCTATTCTTGGTTGTCACCTTGACTATATCTAGAATTAACTAAAACCCAAATGGCTGGGCAGAGCTCTGAAGGATTTTTTTCTTAATTAAATTATTTGAGATGCAGCCCACTTCAATTTAGATCTTTGAGGTGAAAAGACCCGCCTTCTGCTGGCCTGTCGAAAGGACAGGGAAGAAGCAATCTTGCTCACTTTCTTCACCTGCTTGGTCTTGCTCTCATTGGCAAGTTCATTCTCTCACTCCGTTAGATCATACCTTTTTAGGAACCCAGCATAAACTGAAAATGAGCTGAGACAACCAGCATCATAGACTGAACAACTACTGGATTCTTGGACCTTTTTGGTAGACAGTCATTATTGTACTAGCTGAACCACAGCCTATAAACCAGTCTAATAAGTCCCATAAATAGGTAGGTAGGTAGATAGATAGATGGATGGATGGATAGATAGATAGTTGATAGATATGTAAATGATAGATAGATAGATAATAGATGGATGGATAGCTAGATGATGGATAGTTAGAAAGATAGATAGATAAATAGATAGATATGGGATATACATAATTATATATATACATAGCATATTATATATAATATATTACACGGTTATAGTCTTATATTATTACATTAATATATAATATGTTAATAAACAATATATTAAATATATAATATGTATGGTGATATACTCATCATTTATTATATTATCATAATATAAATTTATAATATATGCATATGTGTATTATATTTTGAATATATTATGAATAATATAGTAAATACTAATTATATAAATAATATAGAAAATAATATACATTGATGCAAAAATACTAAATAAAATACTTGCAAACCGAATCCAAGAGCACATAAAAGATATCATCCACCATGACCAAGTAGGCTTCATCCCAGGCATGCAAGGGTGGTTCAATATACGCAAATCCATCAATGTGATCCACCATAT
>CM053743.1:15988111-16044747 GCA_028658305.1 Pachyuromys duprasi | reverse complement strand
GGAAGGGAAGGAGGTCCTCCCCTGTTGGTGGACATGGAGGGGGCGGGGAAGAAGGAGATGAGGGAGGGAGTGGGAGGGTAGGAGGGAATGGGGGAGGGGGCTACGCCTGAGATTCAAAGTACCTAACCTGTGATCGAGATAAAAATAAATAAATTTTTAAAAAAAACAAAAAAACAAAAAAACAACAATAATTAAATAAATAATATAGAAAATAATATAGTAAATAAATATTTATTATTCATAATATATTATAATAAATATTTTAAATATTTATTATTTATTATTTATAAATATTATAAATATTATTCATATATTATTATTCATATGTATGTATGAATAATATATATGAATAATATATGAATATATGAATATAATATATGAATAATATATACGAATAATATATGAATATAATATATGAATAATATATATTCATAATATATGAATAATAAATAATATATGAAATAAACAATATATAGTAGTATGCTCAGTCTTTATTATATTACTCCTAATACATATTCATAATGTATGCATATGTGTATTATATTATGAATAATATAGTAAATACTGAGCATATAAACCTAACAAAATCTCTTTACACACACACACACACACACACACATACTCACACACATACACACACACACACACACTATTTAAGTTCTATTCCTCTAGAGAACCTTGACTAATACAGGGTAGCTAAAACATAAAAACATGATAGCTTAGGTTGCCGCTGGCCACTGCTCACAGGTACATGCATCCACACACAACACCTGGTATAGTTCTGGTCAAACTTGGTGAATTAATTTCAATGTTTGAGTTTTTTTCATTTATTTTTGGCAGTGATAAATACAGAAGAACTTTAATGAAAAGCCTTAAAGGTTATATACTCAGACTCTACCTAGTTCCTGTGCCTTCACACAAGCCTCCATGCTGGCTTACCTGGTCCCTGACTGCCTTTGAATTTGATACCATTCCTACCTTTCCTTTTAATTCTCTCTTTTAACTATAAATTCCATGTATATGTAATATGATTGAATGATAAATAATATCATCTTATTTTCTCTACTTTCATGTGCTTGGAATTTCAAAAGCACACTTTTAAACCTGAAAACAATTTATAGAAAAGACAACATAACATATTATATGATATAGCATATATAATACAATATAGCTTATCATTACATATAAATATATAGACTATTATATAATATTTGCATATATATATATTTTTTATAGAGGAGGAACTGGGGCTTCAGGTGTTAAATTGTTTCTCAAATACAACAGAGTGGTAAGAGCCTGGGGTCAAAGCGAAACCTTCCTGTCCATTTTTGATCTATTCTGTTGCTGTAACAACAGAAAATGTAGTTTTACAAAAGGACACATTTATCTTGGCGGAAGTCTCATCCAGAGTACCATATTTTGGGATTATGCTGGAAACTGCCACATTGCTCAAGATGGAGGTAATTCAAGATTCTGCTCTCTTAACAGACTAATTTGTCACTGAAATTATCAATATAAAATTATATTTTGTTTGCATTTCTAAATTCTTTCTGCCAAATTCTAATGTTGATGAGGAGACATTACTTACCGAGTTTAAATTGAACCATCGAGTTTTCCTACAAAACGTGGAATTATGGTAAGCCTCTGATGGGCTCGGAGTACGCTTACAGTTACCATTACGTGATAGGCAATGAGCTTGTTGGAGACCAATGGTGCCAAGTCCCAAGCAACACACCTCATTTATTTCAGAAGTTTTGTAGTTACTTCTCTACCACTGTTCTGTCCTCAGGGCCACCCCTCCCAATATCTGTTCCTTAAATTGTGTCTGGGTAATAACTAAGAATAGTGGAAAATGCATTACTGTCGGCACTATAAAGCTAACAGCTGTGATAGCTGTGTTACAAAGTTGTGATAAAACTTGATTTCTTTTTTACCTCAAGAAAAAAAATGTCTTCAGATAAGTACTATTCCTGAATCTAGTTATGTGATAACACAAAGTAAGATAAAGGCCAACTAACAATGACAGCATTTCTTTGCTACTAGCTTAAGCTTGAAGCATTGGCAGGATAAAAAATTATCTTGTTTTGACCTGAACAAATTAAGCTTGTAAATCCGTAATGGTGACTAATTCTGTGATCCATACCAAACAGTTTTGCATTAATTTCATCACCAAAATATAAAGCTACAAACTTCCAACTCAGCATCTAAATATGTTAGAATAGATCTGAGGCTACATAAAAGTTCAGATCTATAAATGATTTATTATGCCTGAACTCTATATGCTATTTTTTAAAAAAGAGAAGGGTTTTTTGGGGGGGAATCAAAGCCACTGTTTAATATGTTTATTATGATATGTATGTTTATTCAGTTAATAAATGTTAAATCATAAACAGATTCAACAAAATTTGTACTGTAAGTACAACTATATATTAACTATAAGTACTACCATATATCAACCATTAGTACTACCATGTATCAACCATAAGCACCACCATATAACAACCATAAATACCACCATGTATTTACCAAATTCTTTCAAAAAATCTGGCAAAATACCTGAGGAAAAACCTCCAAGAAGAAAGGTTATTTGGAGAGTGCAATCCATCATTTGGGGAAGGAGCAGGTAGGCAGGAGCATGAAATAGCTGTTCGGTTGCATCTATACTCAGGAATCAGGGAGAAGGCTGACATTCAGTTTGATTTCTCCTTGTTACTCAGTCCAGAATCCTGCCCATAGGATTATCCCACCCACATTCAGGGTAGGCCTTCCTGCTTCAGTTAACCTAATCTAGAAACTCTTAAAGAGATTCTCAGAGATTTGTTCCATGGGGATTCTAAAGCCCATCGAGTTGATGACCATGAAGAACCTTCAAGGAGGGTAACCCTTCCATCATCTCAAACATAGGAAGCCTACTCTATAGCCATACAGGGTTGTGTGTTAGATATTAGAGAACAGTGGTGAGCCAACAATTGAACAGGAAGTCAAAGGAGTGCAGGATCTGGCTTCTGAAGGATATGAACATATTAATCCAAAATAGAATGAGTTGCATCATGGAAATGAAAATCCTGAGAAAGGTCTATAGATGAATTATCACTAACGGATCTCTGTAAAAAGGTACAAAGCACCTAGAGAGTTGAACATAAGCTTGCAGGGACTCTTGTTAACTGGACTGAGTATTGTAGTGGGCCAAGGAACTGTCAAACAGAGAATTACACATGGAGTTTGTTGGCTGTGCCTCAGACAGCACTGTGTAGTTTTGTGAATTATCCGACGTTAAGGCAGTATTTCAGAAAGAATGGAGATGATCTGAACTAAGCTGTTCTCACTCCATTATAATCCATGCAATATCATTTTTTAGATATGGGAGAAAATATACTACAGGAATCGCACAAAAACGTCACCAACAGTAACATTAGTGTCAGGATCAGTGACAACCAGAATTTATGGAGCACTGACTCTGCACCAGGCATTCTACCAGGTTCCTTCCATGCCCCAGTGCAACTGGACTATGCAGTGCAAGTCCTCTGATTATCCCTGTGTTTAGAGAAACTCAGAGCTAAGCAGTGCATGAGAAAGGACAGGAGTCTGTTTGGGAGCTATGAATTTAGCTAGTATGCCGTGCAGTGAAGCTTACTTGTCTTATAACTTACTTAATTTATAACTTTAAGCATTCACAATGCAATGAAGAAATGATCTTCAAATAGGATTTGAATGTATTTCTCTTCTAAAGAATCAGAAGTATGTGAATTTTGGGCTGATTTTGCCTTTGTGCCAGGGAGGTATCTAAGCATTCAGTTTGTAGCTATTTTGATTGATGTAGCCTTCAACACCAAAGGACAGGCTTGCTCACTCCCTAGAAGAAGTAAGCTAGTGAGCACATGGTATTATACTTGAAAGAAAAGGTCCCCTCCAACGTGTCTTGCCACTGCACCTTTATTTTTTGTTGATTCTTTTTTTTCTCCCTGCAGTCTTTTTTTTTATTAATTTATTTATTTTTGTATCAATCACAGGTTAGGTACTTTGCATCCCAGGCGTAGCCTCCTCCCTCATTCCCTCCCACCCTCCCACTCCCTCCCTCATCTCCCTCCTCCCTGCCCCCTCCAAGTCCACCAACAGGGGAGGACCTCCTCCCCTTCCATCCAACCCCAGCTCATCCTGTCTCCTCAGGGCTGGCTGAATGTCCTCCCCTGGGATCTAGCCAGTCTGTCACTCCCCAGCATGTATGGGGGAGGGTCAAAGAGTCAGCCATCAAGTTCAAGACTGAGACAGTCCCTGTTTCCCTCACTAGGGTCTTCAGTCTGACACCGAGCTATCATGGGCCCCATCTGAGCAGGGGTTCCAGGCCACATCCACACGTGGTCCTTGGTTGTAGAAACCGTCTCTTACAAGACCCCTGTGCCCTGCTCAGTTTGGTCTTTGTGGAGCTCTTGTTCTCCCCAAGTCTCACCAACCTCCCCCATTTCTATCATCACTTCTTGCCCTCTGCCAAAGGCTTGATTGTGAGTCTTAATATCTGCTCTGATACATCGCTACGTTGACCCCCCCAGAGGTCCTCCTTGTCATGCTCCTGTCCTGTTCCTGCAGTCTTTTAAGGTAAAAGTTACCTGAAGTTAAATCAAATAGATTATTGAGTTTGGGTAGTTATTGTTGGTCCTTCAATGGCTATTCCTCTAGGATCATTTTCATATGAACATGAGGGCCAAAAGGAGTCAAGAGGCAAAGCCAGAGAGAAGCTTTCAAAGTAAGTAGAAAGCATCTCCTTTTGAAATTTATCAAATAAGCATCATATGTGATGATCAGTCAGATCTCACAGTCAATGGATTTTCTTCAAACTCCATCCTTCCATGCAAGTTTGTGGTGATTGTGAAACTTGTGTGGTGAGGTTGCAGGATCAAATGTTCTAAGTACATGATGAAGTACCAAGATGCATGGGCAGTTAGAGATCTCAAGGCCAACTCTGAAAATACCCTGAGTTCTATTATATCACCGTGAGCTTGAACTAGCTGAGTCAATTTCTGAAGCATAAGTCCACTTTCAGAATGCTTGCAAATGAAATTTCAGTCCGAAGCACCATGAAGACCTGGAATCCTACTCTCCTTCGACAGTGTTGGGCAGAAACTCATTTTCTTACCTTGAATTATACCCTTACTAGAAATGTGCCACTTCCCATGAGACATGTCTAGAACTTGTTTAGAAAGTAAAACTAATCACACTGGGATTGGAATGGAGATACAATTTGAGAAGATGTGATTTTTATTATGTCTGTGTCTTACCAGGCCAGTTTTAGAAGTCACTGAGCTAAGTCTTAACTCTGACAATTATGTACATTATTTCAAGGAAATATCAATCCTGACATATGACAGTTTCTTACACTTTCAATTTATTGAATGTCTTGTTTTAAAGTTGCATAGAGTTCTCACTGCATTCCACCGGCCTACCTCTTTGCAAATTTAGAAGTACTGATAATCTTACTAAAATCTCATCATTTTACAGGTAGTTCCCTGCCTTACCGAATAAATCACTTTTTTTATTCTCAAAAGTTATTAGACTTCCTGGGCAGTATACCAAGTTAGACAGATGTTTTGAAGAAATTAAGAAATAGGTGTTTGCAGCTCACTGTATAAACGTCACGGTTCTGAAACTTGGCTGTGCGGTTGGACAGAACACAGTGAAGAAACACAAAGCATTTTGCTGCTTCTATTTGACATGATCTTGTTTAAGAAAGGGGTAGAAAATGACAAGTCAGCTCACCTCAGATGTTTTGATCTCTCTGCAAATCCTGACAATGCTTATGTCTATTTGCTGCTGATAATTACAGACCAAGCCATGAGAAGATTTGGTTTGTATTTTGTGATGGCATAAGTTAGTTTGTTTTTGATGTGGAAATAGCAAACATTTTAGTTTCCCGAGGGTTGTGACAAGAATTGCACTTCTGAAAGACCAAAATGAGTCAATAGTTTGTGTTGTAAAAGAAACACATTCCAATGGTCATCAATTTATTTAACATGGTATGAGCTTTTCAGAAATAAAACAGTTTTTACATACCAAATGAAACTGATTTTAAATGTTTAAAGTATACAATTTTTAAATGTATATTCCCCCTAAATATTTTTAAGTGAGTAAACTATGGTATTTCTCTTGGAAGTTTGATGTTTGAGAAAATTTAACTTTTGATGTTCATTTAATTGAGGGGAGTATCTATTCAGGAGCATTAGTGCTGAGTTCCATTTAAAAGCCAAGTCTGATGTTATTTACATAAAGGCTTACTGAGTTTCCATGCACTTTTAATGGTAGCTGAGTTACAGCAATGATGTAATGTAATCAGTTGTTACTTTTCTGAGAAAAGTTGTTACCTGACTTTCATTAAATCTAGATCTGAACATAATCATATAATCTTTCTATGTAATTTTAATTTAACTGATAGAAAGCAAGGGGTCTTTACAGTAGTTTAGTTCAATAGAAATAGGATTGGAAACAGATACCTATGCCATCAAAAACTTTGTCATGTTCTGCTAATATGCTATGATTGATTTATTTGGGTGGGTGTCTTATTTGTCTCTCTCAGTGGTCCCAAGAGACATGTAAGGCACAAGTGATTTTTACTTTACATCTAAGGAAAATGATATTTAAAGACTTAAATGATGTGATGGCTGAGAGCAAGTGAATGGCAAGAGAGACAACACTAACTCATAATCCATGTTACAACGAAGTCAGTTTGGGTTTCAGTATAATCCGTTCATTGCTGATAGGTAAAGATTTCAGCCATTCAAAAATCCCTAGAACATCATTAACATGCCACCGCTTATTTCAAAGCATTCACTCTTGCTGTGTAAGTTCATCACTTTTACGTGGATCTTGGTTCTTATATTGACAAACTTCTCTTTGGCTATATATTCTCTAGGCTGTTTCTCTTCACTAAACGTGGACATTATACTTCTTTATGATGGAATGAAATTACTTGATAAAACTATCTAGCCATTACGTGATTGGTTTTCCACAAATTGACTTGGTTGGCTCTGAATATGTGAACATCCAGTGTACAGCTATCAAGTGGAGAGATCTGGGTGGTGCCCTATGGCCACATGGAATATCCTTGAGCATAGTGGGGAACGTCGGTGACAGAGTTGACCCGGATTTGCAAGTAATCTTTACTGCTTTGTCCAGTCCCTCTGCAGCTATGGGTTTGCGTGTTCTCTAGCATCTACTACAAACCATGACCTTCAGCTTTCACTTGACCTGCATTTGAATCTGCACATTTATTATGGAATTTATATATTTACTCAACATTGATTCAGTACCCACTGTTGTGTTGATCCACCTGCCTTGTCTTAAAGAGATTGAAATGATTAAGACACACACGTCTCTTCTATGTAGCTTGAAAATGCAAAAAAAAAATAATGAAAATATGTGACATATTGTATGGTAGAGGAACTTGGGGTAAATGGCACAGGAACACTTAGAAGTGTATCTAGCCTAGACTAAAGGAGATGGTTCCAGTTTGAAAGTGAGCATGTTCAAACAAGAAACTAAAGGATGAGCTAAGATGTTTTTAAATAAAATAAGAGAACCAAATGTCTGGCAATGATTTTCTCCTGTGACATTTGAGATACACAAAGTCACATTTGAATGCTTTGTTGTGACCACTGTGTGTTCCTGGAAATAAATTCAGGTCAGCAGAAATCACATATGACTATCCTTTCATCCCAAGTGTGGGTAGACAAAACATCCGCAGCCTTCTGGCCTCCAAAACTATATGCTTGAAAGAGTTCTAAGTTGTAGAAGCATGTCTTCAGATCATTATTGAAAAAAACATAGAAAAAGTACATTTTCATACAAGAGTTAGTATGATATTGAAATACTGCTCTGAATCAATACCGACAGAACAGCTATATATCCATTGTCAGTTGTGCCAGGAACATTTTTTATATTCATTGGTTTCAAGCTTCTTTATGTTTTTTCTTATCTAGTAACTACACGTACTTACTATTTTCAGTTTTAATCTTAACAGCACAATAAAAATGATAGATATCCATACTTTATATAAGTATAAAGTGAGTTAAGAAATTAGACTAATTCTCATTATATTTTCTTCATTGTAAGGTATATTCTTGCAGATATTAGATATGCAAATATAGCTTATTTGCAACACTGGATGTCCCCATTTTATAAGCATGTTTCATCATTAATCTTTATAATGTTAGGATATCTTTTAGTGTTACAATTATAATTACATATTGTTTTTTTCTTATATATTTCCATGAATTTTCCTGTAACCTTATGTTCGTCAGAAGTAATGCCTACATAATTATTGAAGCCTAAATGTGTTCAGAGGAAGGCAAGAAAAAATGAGGAAACGTTTTTTGCCTATATCGGTCTCTTTGTGGAGCTTCTGTGTCCTGCAGGTCTTCCTATCACCACCTTCTTCCGTAAGATTCCTTGCACTCTGCCCAAAGTTTGGCTATGAAACTCAGCGTCGGCTTTGATACCCTCCTGGGTAGAGTCTTTCAGAGTTCCTTCTGTGGAAGGCTCCTGGTCTATCTTGTTTGCCCTTCTGAATGAGGATTAAGATTCTTTCCTAGGGTCTTCCTTGTTGTTTAGCTTCTTTAGGACTATAGATTTTAGTATGTTTATACTATATTAGAGGGCTAATATCCACTTATAAGTAAGAATATACCATAAGTGTCTTTCTGCTTCTGAATTACCTCACTCAAAATGATCTTTTCTAGTTCCATCCATTTGCCTGCAAATTTCATGAGTTCCTTGTTTTTAATTGCTGAGTAGTATTCCATTGTATAAATGTACCACAACTTCTGGGCCTAGGTGGGCCTGCAGATACCGATACTCCAACCAAGGACCATTCATGGATATAACCTAGAACCCCTGCCCAGATGTAGCCCATGGCAACTAAGTCTCCATGTGGGTTCCCTAGTAAGGGAAACAGGAGCTGTCTCTGACATGAACTCAGTGGCTGGATCTTTGATCACCTCCCCTTGGGGGTTGCAGCCTTGCCAGGCCACAGAGGAAGACAATGCAGCCAGTTCTGATGAGACCTGATAGGCTAGGGTCAGATGGAAGGGGAGGAGTTCCTACTCTATCCGTGGACTGAGGGAGGGGCATGGGAGGAGAAGAGGGAGGAGGGTGGTTGTACCAGGAGGAGATGAGAGAGGTGACTACAGCTGGGATACAAAGTGAATAAATTATAATAAATAGATAGATAGTTAGATAGATAGATAGATAGATAGATAGATAGATAGATAGATAGATAGATAGATAGATAGAAAAAAGGAGAAAAATTTTAAAACTTTAAATTAAAAAAAAAGAATGAGGAAAGGTGGAAACTATACATCTGTTGCTACTGGTGGTTGGTAGGACAGTTACTCTGAAGAGGCTGCGTGGGGATTTTGAGGCATGTGTTTGGCAATGGGAACTTTCTACAGTACTATGCTGAAAAATACGGAAACAAATCATCAGGATTCTGATACAACTCAAGGGCAGGGAAAACACAAGAGACCACCATGTTCCCTCTAGAACAAGGTCCCTGTGTCTAGTGGGAATCTCCAGTATGTAACTATCTTTAACAAATTGTGAGTGAGTTCAAGCATATGCCAAAGAGAAAGTGCCTCTGGAGTTAGGAAATGTTCTCCACAGCATCTTCAGTGCGAACATAGGAGCTGTGTCTATGTAACATGCTTTAGAGCCACTGTGCAAGTAAACAATGAGGGGAAGTTTAAAGAGCTTCGTGGAAGTAAATAGAATATTTGGAGAGGAATGACAACAAAATAAAAACGACAGCTAAAATATCTTTTAAGAACTTATTTTATAGTAAGCAACAAATAAAATATGTGTGTCTCCTGAAGTAAAACTCTTATAAAAGCGTACTTTCCAGTTAAAACCATAAAATTATAAACTATTGACCAAAAGTCCCTTCAGAATGTGCTTTAACTTAACAAATAAATAAAACTTGTTACCTCACAGAAGAAAAGGGAGAAAAGTTAGAATTACATAAGTTCTGAGCATAAATACTAACGCAAATATAATGCATGATGATCGATGGTGGGTATTGAAATGATATCAGGGAAGGACACAAAGCACTGAGCGTATCGCTGGAGATGAGACATTAAAGCATGACAATAAGAGCTCTGCAGCTGTTTTGTGGGTGTATGCAAGTGAAGGACATAAGAGTCTCTCACACGGCTTAAGAGTAATTAGAGAACTTTTACATCATTCCAAGATGAAGCTGCAGAGACAAGCGAGCTATTGCCCTTCCCAGAATAAAAGAGTAATGAAATGGCTGCCATGGCATTAGAAGCCTATAAACAAAGGACAGTGCTTCCTGAGAGACAGGAAATAAAAGTGATGTACTGGTGCAGCTGACTAGAATGCTCCCTGGATAGTTTCTAGCATGCATTGTAGGGAAGCCCTGGAGCTCTCATGGTTGAGTGGTATGTGGGCAATCTGACGTTCATGTTCAACACACAGCAGAGTGAATAAGGACAAGGCACAGAGACACAGAGGAGACCTGTGGAGGATCCATGGTAAGGATGGAGCTGACAGACCTCAATGCCTGTGTGCACCTTACTTGGAATGGATAACCTGAATGAATGTGAGGGAGGAAGCTCTAATGCAAACCCGGTGCCACCAAACCTGCATCGAAGGTCTCCTGAGTCACAGGGCAGCAGGTCCATCTGTGAGCTTTCCTCAAAGGTTGAGAAAATTAACCATCTGAATAACTACTCTAGCTCTGCCTAACAAATATTAAAATCAAGATTCAAACATTTATAATTTCAAGTAATTGGACCATACTGAAGAGAGAGATCAAGAATGAGTGAGTTAAAACATATCTTAAATGACCCAAATTGAATTTGTATCAATAAAACTACATTTGAAGTGAAAAACTGGATTAACAGTAGAAACTAAGAAAAAAAAAAAAAGGAGTGAACTTGCAGAGTAACAAGAGAATATATTAAAAACAAAACAAGTAGAAAATTTATGTAGTGTTGGTGAGCTAGAGAATAACCCCAGGAAGCAAAATTTTCATATGTTATGATCTGGAAGACCCAGGGGAAATGGAAAGCCACTTGCATGAAACTAGAGTTATCGTTGGCTATGAACCAACATGTGGGTGCTGGGAACTGAACCTTGGGCTTCTGCAAGAGCAACAAGTGCTCTTATCTGCTGAGAGTTCTCTTCGGCTTCACCGGTCCTTAAATGTGGCTTTTGCGCTCTAGCCACCCTTTTCTGTCTCACTTTAAACATTTTCAGTTGTGGAGGAGGGGAGACGCTTTCCTGGTGGCAGTGGAGACAGAAATGAGCTCTCTAACCAGTTCTACAGGCTTTCAGTTCTACAGGCTTTCACATTATTTTTAAAAGTATGGTTTCCCACTTGCTGTCATCTTCATGGACCTGGCGCTATGAATCTGTGTCCCTGAGGATGACACTTGACCTCTTTTGTTCTCAGCTCTATTGTGTAAGGTTCAAAAATCTCTTTTATGTGTTCAGCAGATTTACAGGTTTGTTTGTTTTTGTCCTGGTTTCCCATTCTTTCCTCTATGGGTGTATACAATTTTTATCCCTGGGATGTTACTCCTTTAGTCTTTCCAGGAATGGAGGCAAAGAGACCATTTCAAACTACTCAACACTTACCATTTACACAATGAAAATTGTGGCATGTATCTTAAAGTTAACCATATTTTTTTGGCATTCACAGTTTGTTTTTGTTTAATTTGCTCTGTTACATGATCACTAATAGTTGGTATTTGTTTGAATGAAAGAAGAAAATGTATAAGAAGGCCTTATATTTATTTTATACTTATTCAAATATACTTAAGCACCTGCAAGATGGCTAGTGGAAGTAGTAGTTGCTTTACAAGTGAGAGGACCTGAGGTCAGTTCCCTATGGCCCTCATGCAGCTGGGTGAACCAGTGCGCATCTGCAATCTTAGCAATCCTTGGGGATACAGGAGATGGGCTCGCCAGCCTGGTGCATGCCTCCGCTAACAGAAAGAAGACCCTATCTCAAACAAGAAAGAAGGCAAGAATTAACCCTGAGAGTATCCACACATGACTTCCATGGATCTGCCCTCACGCAAACGAATGCACACACACACACGTCTGTCTATATAAATGCTAAGTTTAAAATAAAAGCAAATACAGTTCTGTGTTTAAAGTTGAAAACGGAAAGGAAAATAAGACATATCAGGTAGAGATGAACTTTCTCCCATGCTTTGTGAGTTCTGAGATGTGTTTTGAGGATCTTTCATTGTAATGTTTTTGGCATTTCCCACGCAGAGCAGATCAACACCAGCATATGTTCTTCCTCTGATTTTCCATTTCTTCACTAACTTAAACATTGTGGAGACTGGCTGTATTACTCACCACTGGTGGAATAAAGTAGTTGGCCTTACAATTGATTTAAATTAAATCTGCTGTTTCAGAGATATGAATCATATTTTTACCATATTACCACAATACCCATGAGACATTATCTAATCAATGTGATAGATATTTATTTATAAATCCCTCCTTATTCATCAATGAAGACATTTTATGATTAGTTTTATGACTGTGCTTTTCTTTTATTATAATAACTTAGTTCAGAGAAGAAAATCTTGTTTCTCACTTTACACCCACCTCAGTTGTATATCAAATGAAGTAAAACCCAAATAAAAGAAAGCAGGTCTTCATTATTTGGGATAATAATCTAAATATTACAAGATAACATGTAAAATATTTTAGGAAAATATTCCCTTTCTCGATCAAAAGAAGCCTTTATATCCTTTCTAGAAAACACATTCTTATTTCAGCTCAACAGTAAGTTATGACAGAGTCCTGAATTTGGGGTCATTTAATAAAGAAATCTGTATCTTCCTCTTTTCTTTCTCAGACATTTTAAAATGACTATGATATTTAAAAATAACTAGAAGATCTTTAGATAGGCATTTAAGTGGACCACATTTCATTTTACTCTTCTGAAGGTATGGAGAGAGTAGAATGTGTGTTCTTTGAAAGACATGCTATAATAAACCATGCAAAGACCCTCAACAATGATAGGCTCTTGAGCCGAACTATCTGAGTTCAGATTTTGATTCCACCACTTACTGTTTCCTGGAGCTATTTGCCTTAGGCTCTCTTTTGGAGAGCTGATAGTGCTTGTGTGGAAAAATTAAAAAATTGTATAACAAACATGTGGGAGGGAGAAGCATCAAGCATAGGGTCATTACTTTATGTTTGGTGAGATATACTAGGACATTATTCCTATCATAAAGTAAAGGCAGCTGGGTGTGGTGGCACACACCTTTATTCCCAGCCCTTGAAGAGGAAGAGGCAGGTGGATCTCTGTGAGTTCAAGGCCAGCCTGGTCTACAAAGGGAGTCTAGGACAGTCAAGGCTACAGAAAAAACAAAACAAAACAAAACAAAAAAACCCTGTATCAAAAACAAAAACAAAATAATAATAATAAAGTGAAGGCAATATTAATATTTGTGAGAATATAAAGTCATGATATCAATTATGACTTTAAGTTTTCAAATCTGTTAATGTTTTTAATTTTGTAGCCAAAAAAAATTCAGATCAATTTTATGTATCAAGTGAATGGCAATGCATGATGTCTGATTCTGAAACCATGAATTTTACAAATTTTCCTCTAAACCTATTACAATTTAAATAATGAAAAAAGTCACACTGGGGTTGGAAAGGAAACTGAACTCAGTATTTCTGTTAAAACTTATTAATTTGATAGGAATTGTTACACAGAATAATGAGTAATATCACTGCCATCTTCATGTTTCAAAACCTATATATTTTTTTTCATTAGAGCACTGATTTTAAATTTCAAATCAATAAAATTTAGCATTTAACATTTTTTTCACAATTTCCAAAGCTAATGCAAAATCTCAAAAAATAAAAATTTTGTCAGGGGAAAAAACAGACTGAAAAATATTACTGTAGATTCTCTTACATTAAAAGTTATTTTTAGGAGCTCTATTTAGTTTTTTGTTTGTTTGTTTGTTTGTTTGTTTTTGCTTTTAGGTTAAAGCTCTTCAGAGCTGTAACTTCAATGTCCAGTTTCCTTACATTTATATCAGTATTCTCCATTGTTCTTATCAGTTCACCTAGGAGCTTGGGTCTTAACATGAACACTTCTTCCATGAATTTTGTTTTCCGTCTCCTGCCCATAAATGTGTTGCTTTTAAAGATGGTCTCAGTGTTAGCAGGGTGTGGTGAGGCACGCCTTTAATCTCAGCACTTAGGGAAGCAGAGGCTGGCAGATTGCTGTGATTTCAAGGCTATCCTTTTCTACGAAGCAAGTCTAGGACAGCCAAGGCTACACAGAGAAACCCGGTCTCAAAAAACAAACAACAACAAAATCAGTTTTCCACCTTGCCCACCACCTTTATCTTAGTTTTTACAGAAGTCTACAAAACAAGGACTTGGAGAAACAGCCATTCTTGCCGCACACTCCTGGAAAACTCTCCCCACATTGATTCATTGTGTCTGCCAGAAATTTTACCCCCTAAAGCACACATCTGCTCCCCTCTGTGTGTGGTGGGAGATGTGGTGCCTGGCCTAAGGGATTTGTACTGACCTGCCCAAGGATGTGCTCTGCACTTTGCGTCAGTGACATGGCCAAGTTTTAAATGTGCTCTGCCTAATAGCTGCCTATAACCTACACACAACAAAAACACCCAACTTCCTCCCTTCATTATAGATGAGGTAAAGAAATTTGGGCCAGCCACACCAATATTCCATTAAAGAAGGGGAAAGATAGGTTTTATTGTTGCTTTCCTTCTTTCAGTGTATAGGTTGAGTTTACAAAAATTAAAACAATGAAATGCATATTCATCTTGTAAATTTCTGAGGTACTGATGTGGCTGCAAAGCGTTTTTATAGATTTCCTTGCCCTCGATAGATGTAGTTTGCTCTTATAGGAAGGATAATATTTGGTGCTCTGTGGGAAACTTTGGTCTTCTGCTACCACAAGTTAAATGTTTTTTTGGTTGCTTATCACTGCCCTTCAGTGACATTACCTTAACCTCTGTCTATGGGTAAAGTCATTTGCTTATACTGGGAAGCCTCTCTCAGGCTTCCTCTATCCCGATGATACTTCCCCTAATATCCTTCTACATATTTGATGCTTTTTCTTTGTGGGGCTGGATTCTGTGAATCATTTCTAATAAAGTATGGCAGAAAATCATAGTCATATCAGTCTTGATACTGGAGCATTAAAGGACTGTGGCTTTCTTTCTGGGCACTCTTGTAGTCACTCGCTGTAAGGGAGGAGATTTGGGGTCACACTGTAAGCATCCTTGGAGCCAGGGCATCTCTAGAGTGGGTCTCAGACTGACCTTGTCGACTGCATCCCTGGCACATGGAGTGACTGCAGCCCAAGCAGAGACTTGTAGTTAGTCACTTAGTCAAGCCAGGGTCTCAGCCTTGACTCAGAAACTGTGGGATTACAAGTGTGGGTTGTTTTAAACTCAAATTTGGGGGCTTAGAGCAATTGAGGACTAATATGGGGTTTTCAAGCCATCATGCTTTGTACTAACATCTTTAGACACACACGTAAGTGACTGACAAGTCCTTGCTTCACCTCTTTCCCCCTCTGAGGATGCCTCTGCCCTCCTGCTCCTGTTCTTGGCATCTATACCCCTCTGAAAAGGCTTCCTGAGAAGGGAACCCCAAATAGCACCATCTCCCTATTGCATCAATGCTTTGCGCCTACTGCTACTTGGCCATCTAATGCTGCCTCATAAATGTCTGTCAGAAATGATGAGTTACAAGCATAAAAGATAAATCCATGTGCCTGTTTCCACCAAGTATGCGTTTATCCATGGCACCTACTTTCCTTATGGAGAAGAAAAAGAAAAGCCCCGTGAAGGCAGTAGGTGACCTGTTTATTTATTTATTCTTACCTTAGGAAAGCTTTAATACCAAACCACACCACATATTGAAAGTGGTATACAGTGATGCTAATTCCCTGCTGCTAAAATAAACATTAACTGAGAATATGTGGGTAAACAAACTCGGCCCGGTAAAGTCACCCGATCTTCTGTTTGAAAAATGGCCCCTGGCAATTTTTCCTCAAAACCCACAGCAACAATAAAGGGAAAGGCATGAATGCGGAAATGCACTGTAATGGCTTGTAGACTACCAAATTGCACAGAGTCAAGCACTCTGGTTTCTATTGGGCCCACTGGCCACTCACAGGCTTTAATGGGCACAGGTGCAGCTGTTTCCTAGCATGCTTTTGTTTTCACTCAACCTCCTTATCTCTGGCTGCTACCAATGCAACTCCAGCTGCTTGCTCTCCCTCGTCAGCTGGCTCAATGAGCTCTGTAGACAGACACAGTTTTCTGAGAAAAAGGACAAAAATTCCTGATTTTACAACAACCAAAGAGTGAGTGATTCTGTTACTTCCATTCGCTAGCTATGGTTTTCTGGGTCAGTCTGTGGCTGGGTTGACTTTCACCACTGCCTTTTTTTTTTCATCATTTCTTTTTGTCGTGTCACAATTACCATCTGCTCATTTCCTAAGCTTTAGATTCTAGAAGAATCTCCTAGCTTTTAAATTCTTATCTTTTAGCATTTTACTCAGCCCTTTGTTGGTTCGTTTTTAAGTATGTTTCTGAAGTTATCATTTTGGCATCTTATTACGTGATGTAGATTGGCCCTGCCTTATTTCTAAAACCTTTCTAAACTTCAGTCCTCCTAGGCCAGTTCTTAAAATGCTGCACAGAGATTTCTCTGTGTTGAAAAAACACAATTATGTATTTTGAGTGTGGACACTCTAAGCAGGAAAAGGACCAATCTGATTGGAACTGTTCCAGAAAGGGTGGAATATTTGAAGGAAATGATTTAGTTTCATGGTTTTTCCTAGTAAATCTTACTATATTTACTTGGAGAAAAGCCATTGGTACTCAGGGAGTTTGCTTTGAGGATCGGATCCCTTCAGCTGTAGGATGTTGCCCACTGTTTCAGGTGCACAGGAAGACTAGATTTCCACTCCTCTGCTTTTGAAAAGCCTTCTCCTTTGGCTGGAAATACGAACAGTCTGGCATAACAGGTCAGGGAGAACTCACCTGAGCTGAGTTCTTCTCCAGGAACTTCAGAGGAATCCTTTTGAATGAATAAACTTCATTTCTGACCAGTCCAGTTGAAATTCGAGAAGCAGAGAAGAAATTGTCCCAAATGGTTCTAAAATTTCTCTGCTTTCACCAGACAAACCCTCCTTGGACTTCAAGGTCAGTCTCCTGCAGGAAGGTCTTTGCCATGCTCTTTCTGGCACCCTCACATTTGCAGGACTATTTTCTACTTCATGTTTTGTATGGCTCTCGACCTGGAGCTCATTACTCTGCAAGCCTTGTGTTAGAAATGCATATTTATAGTTGATACTCAACAGATGTTGGTGAGGAAAATAAGCCAATAGCAGAATCATGTACTGAAGCCTTGAAATAAAATTTAGTGTTGATTTTTAACTTCCGATGACCATAGCTATTAGAGTGATTTGCATGGTTTATCACCACAACTAGAAATATACATATGAATCACTATGAAGTATACTGCTACCCAAAGTGAAACTAGGGTTGTTTATCATCTTGAGGTGGCTATAATTTTGAAAGATGATAGAGTGTATTTTATGATAGTGTATTTTATGTATTAATTTAAGATATTTGTCTCCTAATACATATACATATATATGTATATACATATACACACACCATATTATAATATTTTGGTACCTGTATATTTCTACCATATTGAACGAAAACTAAAACTCCATAAATTTGTTTGGACTTAAGACTACATGAACTTTTATTGAACTACTAAACTATCTTCTTTATGTACAGCTAATATTAGCAAATACCTAATTGTCTCTGCTTACACAGGACATGAAACAGTAGATACAGGGTAGTAGAGGGCATTTTATTAAGTAGTGCCTAATAAAAGGTGTTACATTTAATACATATTCATACAGAAATGATTACTGGTTATACTCTACTACTAGCTTGTAGCAAAATACAAAACAATTTCTGAAATGGGAGTTACAGTCTAATATATAGGTTGAACTAGCTCTTTGTAAATGATCAACGAAGACATCTTATTTGATGAACAATAATCAAAAGATGAATTGTATTTCTATCAATGATGTCATTTCAAAGATTATAAAGTTTTGTATTTAAGGAAGATCAGTTCTGGATGTAAACCAGAAAAATATCTAAAAATTAAATGTTGCTATTAATTAATGTGTTAGCCTCAATGCCCTGTGTTTGAAAACTCAATGCAAATCCAATTTACCTTAGAAACAGACTGACTATTACATCCTACAGAAAAAAAGATTAGAAAGATCAGAAAGTTGTCCTAGCATTTCATTTAGTTGTTCCAAACACTTACATATGTTATAACCAGAATTTAACATTCCTCTTATATATTCCTTCAAGTTACACATATATATTTATATAGAAACATTCATTTAAATTATACAATGATGCAATATTTGCATAGAAAGGTCTCAGCCATCTTCTAAGCATTATTTGGTTTTGTGGTATTTTGAGATAGATTAATAACAAACAGAAAGCTACTCCTATTTCTAGTGAATAGTCTGATTTAATAAGACCTGCTTATTTTTCAAGTTCAAAGAGTTGGTCATGTTTTTAGGCAAGGTTGCCCCCCCCCCTTCTTCAGCAAATAAAAGATAGATCTGAAAGAACACAACACTCTTAAAAGTAAACTAAGCTATTGTGTTCCCATTTGGGAACATTTGGAATAAAAATACACAATAAAAATGATGTATTAGTTTTGGAAGGCACAAGTCTAGTGAGACAATAGGATTTTCATTTCTTGTTCTTAAAAGATGCCTTATTTACAGTGGTTGTTCTTGAATGGATTGAGAGGCATCTGGAAGATGAGTAAAGCATGCTTTGTACGCCTGGGAGAGTGCTCTCAAAGAGGATTTGACCACGAGGGCTTTGACCTAATCAATAGTTTAATCCCCTTGTGGTTATAGAAATTATGTCACTTGGAAGATAGTAGAGCTGTAGAACATAGAGGCTGGTGAGAAAGCGAGACACTTTGCACAAGTATTTTAAGAATTTGTCTCAGCTGTTTCCTTCTGGTTCCTTCATTGGGTTTTGTAGATGCCACAAGGTAAACATCTTTTCTCAGCCACATCCTTCCTCCATGACATCTCTGCCTTGCCCCAGGCCTGAAAGCAATGGATTCAGTTGATTGATGGAAACTTCTGATGCCAGGAATCTAAATAAACCACCTCCCTGGGTGCTTTTCACAGATATTTTGTAACAATGACAAAATTCTGACAAATATAAATATTTGACTGAAAGTTTCATTTATAATTCAGAAATTAGTGTCTTTGCATGTGAGTTTGTGGATTCAGTTGACGTCAATAACTTAATGCTGTCACAAGAATTTCCAAGTGGAACTCATTGTACAAGAGCATGGACCATTTTGGGCATATAGTTATTAGAAATCTTCTTATTGATCTTGTAACAAGATGCGTAGATATCATATTAATAGTTCCTGACCAGTAAAACCCTTCAGTGAAAGCATTTAACAAGTGTTATGTTAGTCAGTTGGTTTTATTGTTGTTGTTGGGGTTTTTTGTTTGTTTGTTTGTTTTTGTTTTGTCACTGATACAAAATACCCAAGCAAACCAAACTTGAGAGAAAAGAGATTCATTTGGTACTCACAGTTTCTGAGGTTTCATAAAAAAAATGAGGTGGGACAGAAAGAGGATCTTCCTGCATGATGGCCAGGAAGCAAGGGGAATCAAGTCAGTGGAGTTGGCTGTTTTCTTCTTTCATTCTAGCCCTCCAGTGCAACAGGCTCCACCAGCCGCACACAAAGCAGGTCCTTCCACGTTAGCGAGTGCTCTCGAGAAACAGCCTCCCAGGCGTGCATTCAGAAATGCACCTCACTAATTTGTACACGTTCCTCAAACCAGTTTGCCAACCAAGACCAATGTCCAGCCAGCTCTGATGGTGCTCAGCTGCATGCTAGGCACCCAGGATACAGCGAACAGAGGATCTTAAATCTGAGACCAGCCTGGGCTACAGTAGAAGATTATTGTCTCAAAAAATGAAAAAGTTTGTCATCACCTTTATGATTAAGAGAGACATCGGTAACTTACTTCTATAATAGCAAAAATAACAGGATAGAAAAATTTGAACATCATTGCCCAACTTTACTTTTTAAATAAATGTAAATTTAAATATACTATTATCCATATATACCTGTATCTATACATATATACATAGATATGATTACCTATTGGCTTTCTATGAATCTATTATAAAATACAGTATACACCTGATGATGAGAATTAATATGTGGATAAATGGTTATAATACAAAATAATAGTAAACAAATCTACAGTCCATTTATATCTATGATTTGGTTATTATAAACTAGTTAAAAGGAAATGTGGACAGCCATGTTGAGACTCCACAGGCATAGCTTCTGATGTTGTGATATTCAATCTCAAAGCAAAGTCCCTGGTGTCTGGCTCTTGCAATATCTTCATCCTTTCTTCAGCTATGTTCTCTGAGCCATGGGCATAGGAGTTGTGTTGCGGATGTATCAGTTGGGGCTGGACTCCACAACTCTATATTTAGGTTGGTGTGGTTTTCCGTGATGGTCTCTGTCTTTTGCAGAGAGAAATTTCCTTGATGAGGGGTGAAGATTACACCTGTCTGTAGGTATAAGGACAAATATTAAGAGATTATGGTGGTTTTGGAAGGTTATCCTCCAAGATCCAGGACTTCACCAGTCCTGGGTAATGTGCGATATTTGCAATACTACATATGAGTTCCTTCTGCTGCTTGGGTCTTAAATACAGACATGCTAAAGTGGGTTGGGCAAGACCATGATGCCTCGATAATATGTTAAGAACTAAAGGTGAGCACAGAGAGTTATTAAGGGGGTGGAGATCAGACCTGGGGAGAATGAGGGCGAGGGGACAGAAGGCCTGTAGGGAAAAGAGAAGTTGCTTATGGGTTTATCTCTGTGACAAGCTGGAGGAGACCTAAGTCAGGGTAAGCTCCTAAGAGGATATGAGGGGGAATTAAGCAGAGATTTCTAGTGGCAGAGACCACAGAGACTGAAGAGGAAAACCTCTAAATAGACTCTTCCAGCAGAGGGAGAGAACACCAACCCACCAACAAAACTTTGACGCAAAATTTACCCTGCCTACAAGATGTGCAGGGATCAAGATAGAGCAGATAAAGGGTGAGCTATCACAGAAGTAGAAAGACACACATGAAATATACTCACTTATAAGTGACATATAATACTGGATAATCATACTAAAATCTATACACCTAAAGAAGCAAAGCAAGAAGGAGGACCCTGGGTAAGATGATCAATCCTCTTTCAGAAAGGCAAACGGGAAAGATATCAGAAGAAGGTGAAAACAAGGAACAAGATAGGAGAGAAATTGTCTTTTCCAGAGAAGAGCACACCAATCTGTTATCCAATACCAATGTCAGCCTTGCATAGTACTTGCATACAACAAACATGCCAGTAGTATCATACAAACTGAATGGCTTATGTGTTTGCTTGTGTGTGTTTGTGACAAAAATTAATAAAAAAGAGGCCTTACATCTGAAAAAGAGCAATGAGGGTCTTATTGGAGGTTTTGATGGGAGAAGTAATTTCCGTATATTTAGGGGTCTGGGTATAGCAAGGCTGATTGAGTGCTTGATCGGCATTACTGAGGCTCTAGAGTTGATCGCAGATACTGATGTAACTGCATGCCTGTCTGTATTTCCAGCATTGTGGAGGTGGAGGAAGAATGCAAAGTCATCCTAGGATACGTAGTTAGCTTGAGGCCGCCCGAGCTACGTGAGGTCCTAGCAGAGAAGGCAAGAGAGTAAGGGCAAAAGGGAGGGAGGGAGAAAGAATATTATTTAGCTGCACAGTGGTATTTAAGAACGAGTAGAATGGAAATCTATAAAATATGACTTAATTTGCCACGTGTCAGGAACTATAAAAGCAATTCTATCTAAGGGCCTTTCATGCCAGCGTGTCTAACACAAGTGGTCTTTTTCATCATTTAGAGTAAATATGATTATTGCCAGATTGTCAATATGGTCTCAGTCTGTTCCGAGGGACATTTGGCTCTTTCTGTTTGCAACTCTTTACAGATGTGAGTTTTCCACAAAGACCCTATCATTTTTACTTTACTATAAACTGAAGATTAGATAATTTCATTTATCTATTAAAATATACAATAACATCATTTACATGAAGCATGCTAGAAGGATTATGGAAGATAAAAGGGAAGGTAGCGAGTGGAGGAAAAAGTTTGTTCAATGTACAACATACACTTGTAAGAAGACCTAAATTTGTAAAATATTAAAATAAGTAAAAACTGTAGTAATGTAATAAAAATAAATTTGTGTTGTATAAAGATTGACTTCCAATAAAAGGGACATACATCTGAGTGCCTGGGCCAAACACAGCAGGGGTACTAGGTGACAGTAACTGAACTGCGGGCAGGAAGTGGGACTGCCCAGGGCTCTGCTATACACATAACTGCTCATTTCGGGTAAATACCACCTCTTTCTAGTCTCAGCTCTAGCACTTACATTTTGTTACCCTAGGGCCGCACATCACCAGCCAGATTGACCTTTTTTGAAGAGTTTGGGAACAATCTTGCCATGATGATCTGTGTGAAGATAATGACTAGTTTAGGCATGGTAGTGGCCAAGAAGCTGTAATAAAATCTGAGCTAAATCTAAATTTTAAAAAGTTGACTCAGCGAAACAAAATCACATTCATTTTGGCCAAGTCTTAACCAAAAATATTGTCCTGTGCCGTAGGACTGTTTTCAGTGAAGGTATACTGCAGAATAACTTTTGTTTTACCTCAATACAACATCCTTGGTCATCAGGAAGATGCAAATCAAAATGACCCTGAGAATTCACCTTATACCCACCAAAATGGCTAAGATCAAAAACTCAAGTGACAACACATGCTGGAAAGGTTGTGGAGAAAGGGGAACCCTTCTCCACTGCTGGTGGGAATGTAAACTTGTACAACCACTTTGGAAATCAATATGGTGCTTTCTCAGACAATTAGGAATAGCGCTTCCTCAAGATCCAGCTTTACCACTCCTAGACATATACCCAAAATATGCTCAAGTACACAACAAGGACATTTGTTCAACCATGTTTTAGCAGCTTTATTTCTAATAGCCAGAACCTGGAAACAACCCAGATATCCCTCATCAGAGGAATGGATACAGAAATTGTGGTACATTTACACAATGGAATACTACTCAGCAATTAAAAACAATTTGCAGGCAAATGGTGGGATCTAGAAAAGATCATCCTGAGTGAGGTATCCCAGGAGCATAAGGACACATAGGATATATACTCATTCATAAGTGGATATTAGATATATAATATAGGATAAACATACTAAAATCTGTACACCTAAAGAAGCTAAACCAGAAGGAGGACTCTGGGTAAGACGAGCAATCCTCACTTACAAAGACAAAAGGGATGGACAATGGAAGTAGGAGAAAACAAGAAATAGGACAGGAGCCTACCACAGAAGGCCTCTGAAGGACTCTACATGAACTCAATGTAGCAGTGTATCAAAGCAGATGCTGAGACTCATAACCAAACCTTGGGCAGAATGCAGAGAATCATATGAAAGAAGGGGGAATTAGTAAGACCTGGAGAGAACAGGAGCTCCACAAAGACCAAATACATCTGGGAAGAGGGGTCTTCTCTGAGACTGATTCTCCAACCAAGGACCATGCATGGATATAACCTAGAACCCCTGCTCAGACGTAGCCCTTGGCAGCTCAGTATCCAAATGGGTACCCTAGTAAGGGGAACAGGGACTGTCTCTGACATGAACTCAGGGCTGGCTCTTTGACCTCACCACTCCCCCCACCCCTGTGGGAGAAGCAGCCTTGCTAGGCCACAGAGTAGGACATTGCAATTAGTCCTGATGAGGCCTGAGAAGCTAGGGTCAGATGGAAGGGGAGGATGACCTCCCCTATCAATGGACTTAGAGAGGGGCAGGGAGGAGATGAGGTAGGGAAGGTTGGGTTGGGAGGGAATGAGGGAGGGGGCTACAGCTGGGATGCAAAGTAAATAAGCTGTGATTAATATAAAAAATAAAAATTAAAAAGAGAATAATGTTTGAGTTACAAAAAATGAGTGAGTGTTACAGAATTCATAAACATCATAGATTCTCTTTATGCTGTTAATATCTTCCACTGGTTGGGTACATTTGTCAGACTTAATTAACAAATCTGATAAATTATTAGTGACTGAAGTCTGTACTTAATTCACATTCCTTACAGTTTTGTCTATGATTGAACCTAGAATCCCTCATTTCTTCAGTTGTCCTGCTTCCTCAGATTTCTCTGGGGGCCATTTCTCTGCCTCACTCTTGAAGACCCCCATAGGGTTTGGGAGAACCAATCTGCTCTCCTAGTCAGAAAATTAGCTGGGTGAGATTCCTCTCATATGGTCAGTGTCTCCTGTAGCCAGGGCTGATTCTCAAACTTCGTATATAGTTAAGAATGACCATGAATTCCTCATTGTCCTGCCTCTGGGTTCTGGGATTACAGATGTTCACCACTGTGTATGGTTTCCTATGGTACTAGGGGTCCAATGAAGGGCTTCATATACAGTAGTCAAGCAGTTTACCAACTCAGCCATGTCCATGCCCCACTGTGCTTAGTTCTCAACTCTCTTGCCCCAATAGCTTACTCTCAGGGAATATCACAGAACAGGGGCCAGAAAGAATGTCAGATCTAGACAAGGAAGAGGAGTGCTGCGAAATACGAGACTCTAGACTTGAAGTGGCTGTCACACTGGTGAACTCACACTACCCAGGGTTACTGGCACAAGACCTGCACAAGATCAGTCTAGCCAAAATCTCAGCATTGGTGGTGAAAGGGAATCTTTGTGCATCCGTTTACCAGGATTTTATCCACGGGAAAACAAGCTCCTAGAGCATGTTTCTACATAATTAAAGTCACACATCCTAATTTAGGGAAAATTATAAATATTTAAATAAATTTATCAGCCTGAGTTTCAGGTGTACTTCTGGGATGTGGTAATTTATAAATAACTAGGAGACTTTAAAAACGTTAATAGGCTCTAGGTACAAAAAGAGGACACAAAATGAATTCTAATATAAGTCTGTTTAAAATGATAGGATGAGGTAGGCCTATTTTAATTATGAAAATACTTCATTTTAGAATACATGTTCTCCTAAGTGACATAAAAAGTTTTGCATATGATCTAACTAGATTGGTGCCATTTCTCTGAGTAAGTCATTCAGTTTTAAGAATGCTTTCCCTATTTTGTTGTTAGATTAAACGGTTGGTATCAATCATGATTTTGGTTTTCTTCAGTTAGTAGATATGGGTGAGATTCTGAGTATCTTATCACCCTCAAGCAATTTCAGATTAAAATCACACTCATAGTCCAACAATAGTTAATTGTTTAATGAAAATGCTTCAATACTGGAACAGACAGCTGTTTTCACAAATGTGTATTCAAGCAGATAGTGAAAATGGAAGACATTATGTAGTCTTATTGTAATGTGTTTTTAGTTTTTTAGTGACGAGTCGACTAATCAAGCCCATTCAAACATGCATGTACAGAAAAAGCCCTTACAAAACCAAGCCAGAATCTAGGAAATGGCTTTCTGAATATGATAAACTAGATAAGAGCGAGAGATCATGATAATAAGGACTGTCTCTTTATCCATGACTTTAAAGAAACTAGAATAGGTTCAATGGAAATTGGGCTTTGAGCCCAAGCTGAATTAGGCAGGGAGCCTAAAGGAAATTGAATGTTCTCTGTGTCTCCTTTCTGCTTTTGATTTAATTTGGTCTTGGAAGAAGTATCTGTTTGTGAGACAATCTTGAGTTTATCTGAAGCAGGTGGATGATGCTTTTAAGTTTTCTGAGACGGAAAAATGAGGATGGAGGATGGAGAAAAGAGATGGGGCAAAGTGAGGCCACCACTGGTAAATGTTAGATGGGCTGTGGAAAGACTGTGGAGCCTTACCTCTTCTCTAAAGGATATGCATTCCCCCTAGGACAGCTGGGCGCTGACCTGTCCGTATTGATGTCATAATTTACCCATTGTACCTGCTATATTGTAACAGTACTAAGTAATCTTAAAAAAAAAGGATTCTGCACACTCTGATTTACTCAGCGTTCCTTTCTTATATTTATTAAGTGCACCAAGATACAAGGTTTTTGTTTGTTAAACCCAATTTTCTTAAAAAAAAAAAAAAAAGGCCACTAGGATAGTGATCTACAAATTTGAATGATAACAATATTTTCTGGATGGATGGATAAGATATAACAATGTATCAGATAAGAATAAAAATGCATTTTCCAAAAAGTATAATGAGATCATTTATGTATAGCAGTTGTTACCAAATGACCCCTAAGCATTTTCTAAGAAAAATCAGGAAATCTTAAAAGTTTAGTCCACTCAATTTATGTGTACATTACAAACTTCCTCTGTGACCCCAGTTTTTAATAAATGTAAATAACATTTCAGAAGTGTAGGGTTTTTATTGTTAAATAAGAGCTCAAAAAAGTAATACTGATGCTAGACACTGAAGGACATAATGGCCTCACGGTAACAATTGGGTTACCACTCATTAATGGGAAAGATCTTATAAATAACATAAAATAAAAAGAAACTATGATGTTTTGAGTGAAAATGTCTCCCATAGGCTCATATATTTGCTTAGTCCTCAGCTGATGATCTATTTGGAAAGGGTTAGGAGGTGTGGCCTCCTTGCAGGAGGCATGTCACTGGGAGTGGGCTTTAAAGTTCCAAAACCCTTGCCAGGCCTTCCTTCTCTCTCTTCCTCTCTCTCTCTCTCCACAGCAACAGAACAGTAACTAAGAAGTCAAAAATAATGAAGCTATGCACTGAATATGCCAAGATAATTATTAATAAAACAATGCTTCTTACATTCTAATCAGAATGTTATACGACTACAGGATAAATTATACATTGTTCTACATTAAGAATATGAATGGCTATAAGCCAAAAGCTTGAAATCAAGCGAAAGGGCTTTTTTTGTTTTGTTTTTTGTTTTTCACTAGAAACCTGGACTTTAGCTAAGTTTATTGATTGTAATTAAGTTTATTTTGTACAAGCTCTTGTTATATGTGTCATTTTTGAGCTGATTTTGCTTTCTTTACAAGTAATACTGTTATGCAAATTAATTGAATGTAATTTAGGCTCCAAGTCGAACTCTGGGAAGTTGTAAAGTGCCATGAGTTATAGGTACTATCCATGCCTTTGTTAAAGGGGTGTGCTCTTCTCAACATTTCATCTTGGCACTAAACCTGAACTTATGTCTGTATTGATGATTATTGCAATTCAGCATCGTTCAGGGTCCTGTTTATGACTTTGTGACAATAAAGCACCTTTATATTTGTTACATTTAAAGCTCTCAATATGAATGATATCCGTAAACACATTCTACCAATATGAAAATACAGGAGGGCAGAATAAATACACGTATAAAAGGAGTATCCACATCTTTTTTTTAAATTTGAACCCAGATTTCTTTTATTTCAAGCTAATAAGTCTAGAGAATGATGCTTGTGCAATTAGAAAGTCTCAGTGAAATTAATAATGAGAAAATAAATAGCAGCTCTTTGTTTAAAACTGCTACTGAGAGATGAGTCTCACTGATTTATCAATCTTTGGTTTGCTCCTGATGCATGCATATGGAAAAAAAAAATCCCTGGCCACTGGCTGTTTTTCTAAAACAAGGCTTACTAAATAGAGTAGAATATAAACCCTCACCAAATTCCTTGATTAAGGAGCCATGAAGAAAAGGGACGGTGAGGACTGTCTAGCCAGTCCCTGTAGGTCACTGCTTCTTTAATGGAGCTGCCTTTCAGTAATTCAAAGATAGTACCCACATGTTAAAGTCATTTTTATAACATTGTGTTACTCAGTTTCTCTCTTTCCCCAGCTAGCATTAGAATAACTGAGACTCTACTGTATTTGTTTAATAAGTTTCACAACACAATACAGTTATTACTCTATTCTTAACCCTCTAACCTAGTTTAGCGTCCTCCTAGCATAAATCCTAGAAATACTCCTTGCTTTTTGGACCTCTGCCCCTGGCTGAATCCCTTACTTCCTCCTCTAGCTCCTCCTACCCTGGCTAACAGGAAGTTGAGCTCTGTTTTCTCCCCTGCTCAGCGATTGGCTGTAAGGGGACAATTGAGGAGCAGTGTTTACTGAGGCAGGAGATTCTCAGAACAAGGACTGCAACCAGATATGAGGGATACAGAAATCAGCATTTGAATAACTTTGTGCCTAAAAGCTACATATTTGTCACACTGAATGAAATTAGTAGCATATAATTGGCTACTAAGATTTGTCAAAGCCAATCTCCTAAGAAAAATCTCTGGTGATGAAGTTCTATTTAGTGACTTTCAATGACTGTAGAGCTGTTAAAGAGGCCTCATACATCACCACATCACACGTGGCTCAGTCCCACGACTCCCCTACAGGAGCGTCAGTCTTTCCTTCTTGATTATGAACTCCATAGGAAGATACTGCTTTCCTTCCCTACGTCCTCATTTACAGGTAGCTATCATTTGAAAGGTAATTGTTTGCACTTTTGTCTTGGAATTCAGTTGAATTCATTTAAGTTTAGTTTTTGGTCATTCTCTTTCTACAGAGCTCTCTTCTTGTCAATTTTATTTCCAGAATTCCTGCCAATATCAGCATAGAAGCCTGAGACTGGCTTTGTCATTTCCCAGGCAGTAGATCTTCTGATAGTTTACACATTTGTTCAGCATACGCACTCTTAACTCATTGAACAAATGGACAGAGTTACTTGTTTCCTTTTGAAATGTTTGGAATCAAATATTAAACATGATCTGTCTACACATCAAACAACAGGATAAATACCATAGCTGTTCCTATTGTGTAAGTTTCTTCTTTATCTGCATAATATGTTAATTTTTCTCTTTACTTCTTTCATCAGATTGCTATGTAGAGAACACTTAGGTATTATACGTATATAATATATTCATATACATGAGATTAATTTTATACCTTGTTTTATAAAGACATCTATCTGCTTATTTTTAAATATTTTTTACATAGTAGCAGCAGTTAATATTCTGTATAAAACTTGGGGATCTACAGCCTGGGTTTGAATTCCTATTTTTTTTATATAATATCTATTCAATCTACTTGACCTCTTTTTGTCTTGGTATCTATGTTTTTTATAGATAAATAGCATGTCACTGTTCATGCCTGTTATGACAGTTAAAAGAAAGAATATTGCACAGTGGTGCAGTGCCTGTAATCCCAGCAACTGGGGAGGCAGAGGCAGGCAGATCTCTGTGAGTTCAAGGCCAGCGTGGTCTACAAAGTGAGTTCAGGACAGCCAAGGCTACACAGAAAAACCCTGTCATGAAAACAAACAAACAAAGAATGAAAGAAAGAGTACGTATCATAATAGGTGATGTTTGCTAAGCAATAAATAAAGCTTACTAATTGCTAAAGTAAACTTGGAAAGATTAGTGTTGGCTTACTTTTTAAAAACTCTTTTCTTTATGTTTCATGTCTCTTTCTCCCTCCTGCATCCCAGCACCAGGAAAGAGAAAGGGTTAGTGGGATAGGGGGCACAGTTCTCTCAGCTGCTTTCTGCTGGTTAGGGTCATTGGGTTTCTTGGAGCCAGTCCAATCCTTATTTCAGAAGATCTCCAGTCTCTTTGTCTCACTGTGTCAACAGCAACAGGAGCCGCAGAGCAGAAGCAGTAGCAGTTCTTTCTGGGAGCTACTCTACTCGCTGGGCTCTGGCATTTATTCTCTCTCCAGAGTCCTCAGATTTAAACTATCTGCAGCTGGCAAAGAACTCCTCTCAGAGCCCACATGAGGCAAATACTTTGATGTTGTGGACTTTCTGAATCTGTCCCACATCAACACCTAGGATTAAAAGAAAAACATGTTCATATCCACAACATATAAGCCGTTAATTTGGAATTTTGGTTAATATTTTATGTTATATTGCAATACATGTTATATGCCAGTTTTCTACTGCATTAATTTTGATATTGTGCTGTACAAATGTATGATAAATCATTAAAACTATATAAACTGTTTTATAATGAAAAGTCTACCATTCATGTGCATATCTTTGAAAATAAAAAATTTTAAAGTATAGAATTTTAAAAAATTATAACATAGTTGAAATATATCGATCTTATGTTTGTGTTTACCATGCTTGAATGGAAAAAGGATTCTACTGCTAATGTTTGTGTCATTGCTAACCTCTATCACATTCTGGCATGATTTATTATAATTACTACATTTGCTTCTGGGAGAGTGCCATTATCAAGTTCATTACATGAATGGTGACAATGAGAACTGTGAATAAGAATCATAAATCTGTATAATAGGAATCCACCTGTGGCTTTATGGTCTTGAACTCTAGCCATGGTTTTTCAACAGCAATGAAAGTTCAACTCTATATCAGATAAGGAGACCTTTTGGACATTAATTATATTCCTTCTTTTATTATGTCAAAGCCTTGGAACCAATAGTGTTATTTACAGGGAAGGGTTTTTTTTTGTTGTTGTTTGATTTAAGTCATATTGAAAGCTGCAGCCCATGTGTTCACTGCCTTGCCAGTATCACGGTTTGATCATGGAGTAAAGACATCTGAGGCAAAATGTGCTTTGGATTATGTGACGCTCTGCTTAACTATCCTTTCAGAAATACAAAGTTAAGAAGCATGTTTTGACTTAAAAGCATGTTCAGAGTTTTGAAAATTGGTGCACCTATTGTTTATCAACTGTAAGAAAGACCTGAGAAATGAGGATGGAGAAAAGGAGCACGAGGCTCTGGAGGATTTGTATCAAGGCAACAATTGTCTTTTCAGTGTTGTGAACTTACACAGCCTATCAATTGAAGATTTCAGCTTGATACAAATTACTCCTCTTTCCTGTGCTGTTAAATTATTTTCCTACTAAATGTAATAATTTTTACTGAAATTACTAATATTTTTATTAATGATGAATAAAGATATTTATTAGATTCACAGTGAAGGCTGGTGTGTTTATCATAGTAGGTATACATGTGTATGAGTTTGTCTGGGAGTGTGTGTGTGCTAATGACAGTTACAGAAGTAGGGATTATGAACTTGAGAGGGAGTTAGGGAAACATGACAGGAATTGGAGGGGGGAGAAGGAGAGATAGCAATATTATAAATACAGTACTCATGTATGAAATTCTAAATTCTATTATATGTTCATCTCAATAATTCTACATTGATTCATTATTAAGATTACATCTCTATGAGTGATAAGAACACACATTAATAGTAGGCCAAAGGTTAGCCCAAGAATAGCTAAATTATGCCATTTTCTAAAATTTGCCTTTTTTGCCTACAGAATTTACATGTATGTTTAACTGTTTATTTTATTCACATACTTGTGATACATATATTTGTAACATTAAATGAGTATATACATATCATTTTAACATAAAGTCTCCTATCTATTGTTGCGCTGCTTAGAAATGTATGTCTCATGACTGATTCTCAACGTATTGCGTTGATGGGAGTTAAACAGACAATTGTTCAGTTTTTCAGTGTTTATCTCACTAGTCTATTAAATTAAAAACAATGTATGATCTAAGTTTATAAATCACAATGCTGAGAGGAGGACATGTGCACACAGGTACCCCGGGCTGCCATGCGGCTCCCAGGAGCATCCCTCGAAAGCCTTGATCTCCTCCATCACTCTCTTCCCTGACTTATCACTGCATGGATTAAACTTTTTACTCACATTCAGAATATAAATTAGCAAAGAGATACATATTTTTCTGTATTTGGTTTACTTTGCTCAGAATAGTTACGGGGTTAACCCATGTTATGGTAGCTAGGAATAGGGGTTATTTCTTTTTTTATATGAATGTGGCTCATATTGTACCTACCAAAAGCAAAACAAAGATAAGTACTTTTAAATAATAATTATGGGTTTTTCTTGAGAACTTTATATATACATGCAATTAAATGTCATCCTACCCATCCTAGATGTCTTCCCCCCAACTGCAAATTCCTCTTAGCATGGCTCCCTCCCAACTTCATTTTTTCTTTTTAGTTGTTTGTAACCTGCGAAGTTCAGTTTGTGCTGCGCATATGAGTGTATGTGTTTATGGTGTGGGAAGTTTACCAGTGGCCACACAGCTTTTAAAGAGTGAGATCATCCTGAGTGAGGTATCCCAGAAGCAGAAAGACACACATGATATACACTCAATTGTAAGTGGGTATTAGACATATAATGTAGGATAAACATACTATAATCTGTACACCCAAAAAAACTAAGCAAGGAGGAGGACCCTAGGTAAGATGCTTAATCCTCATTCAGAAAGGCAAATGAGACAGACATTGGAAGAGGGAGAAAACAGGGAACAGGACAGGAACCTATCACAGAGGGCCTCAGAAAGACTCTACCTAGCTGGGTATCAAAGCAGATGCTGAGACTCATAGACAAAGTTTGGACAGAGTGCAGGGAATCTTATGAAAGAAGTGGGAGATAGAAAGACCTGCAGGGGACATGAGTTCCACAAGGGGAGCGAGCAATGGAACCAAAAAATCTGAGCAAAGGACTGACACTCCAGCTGAGAGTGATACTCCATCCAAGGACCATGCATGGAGATAACCTAGAACCCCTACACAGATGTAGCCCATGGGCTTTCAGTGTCCAAGTGGGTTCCCTAGTAAGGGGAATAAGGGCTGTCTCTGACTTGAACTAGGTGGCTGGCTCTTTGATCACCTCCCCCTGAGGTGGGAGTTGCCATACCAGGCCACAGAGGAAGACAAGGCAGCCAGTCCTGATGAGATCTGATAGGCTAGGGTCAGATGGAAGGGGAGGAGGACCTCCCCTATCAGTGGACTGAGGGAGGGGCATGGAAGGAGAAGAGAGGGGGAGAGTGGAATTGGGAGAGCATGAGGGAGGGGGCTACAGCTGGCATACAAAGTGAATAAATTGTAATAAATAAAAAATAATTTAAAAAGAGACAAAAACAAAGAACCCCAAGGGCTAGAGAAAACTTCTCACCTATGCAGAAATTTAGGCTGATTTGATCTCACCGGGCCCAGCTAGCATGAGTTCATGACTCCCAGACGAGTCCAGTTCATGTGTTTGCATTTCACAGCATTCCTTGTCCTCCTCTGGCTCTTACAGTCTGTCTTGCTCTTCTTCCGCGTTGTTGGCGGAGCGCTGACTGGCAGGGTGTGTGAAAGACGTGCTCCGCTTAGGGCTGAGCCCTCAGTCTGCTCCTCCGTACTTTAACCAGTTAATGTGCTCCATCATGGCTTGCCTGCTTACTGCCTACTGCAAATTAGAAGTCTCTCTGACCAATGCTGAGAGCAGCCCAACTCTTAGATCTGATCTGGTCCCTTCCCTCAAACAAGTATTTTTGTTAAAATTGTTTCCTAGTTTTTACTAAAATCTCAGGGGGAAAATGTGTGTAATGGATTGGAATCTGACATGTCAGAAGTTAAGGGTTTTCAGGAGGGGAATGTTCCCCAATTCCTACGAAAGCCCTGGACATGGTGGAATTTGCCTTTCATGGGCTTTCTGGATCAGGGGAGGAGGATCTGGGGTGTTTGTTCTTACATCCACCATTCACTGGCTAAGGTCTGTGGCCTTTTGAGTGAAAGTGGAAGTTTGCTCTCCAAGTCTCAGAATAGCTTTTGATAGATGTTTAGATATTGACAGTTGAAAATGAAAGTCCTCTGATGAAGACAGCAGAGAGTCCTCACAGGACATGGGTAGAATGCCAGAAAATCTGTTACAAATAACATATATCATCACCTATTTATTCATTTCACTGTTGACAGACATTTGGAAACATTTCTAGCTTTAGGTTATTATGAATAATACTGGTGTGAACACTTTGACTTTTTGCATATATTTAAACATGAAATAGGATTGCTGGATACATTGTTCACTTCCCGTTCAATATAAAGTATGAACAGTTCATGTTAATACTTTTGACAGTTTATAGGATCAGAAAAAAATATAGGAGACTTACAGGGGCTTAATTATATCAGAACTTGAGGTTGTTGGCCTCATTTTCTTAACCATGCTAGCAGCTTGGCAGAGATACCTAATCCTGCGCTATTATCTATGGTAGTATTTTGAACTTCCTTTATATGTATTAGGGAAAATCATGTTTTCATATGCTTATGGACCATTTGAGTAACCCTCCTTTTTGAAGTTATGTTTACGTCATAGTGTAAATGTTATCAAATTGCTTTCTTTTCCAACTTTAAAATTTTTTTTCAAAATTTATTCACTATATACCCCAATTGAGTCCCGTCCCTCAACTCCTCCCAATCCCACTGTATCTCCCTCTTCCCTCCATCCCCTTCCCCTAGTCCACTGAAAGCAGGTCTTCTCCACTATTGCCATCTGCCCATAGCTTATCAAGTCTCATCAGAACTGCTTGGATCCTTTTCCTCCGTGGCCTGGTAAGGCTGCATCATCAGGGGTGAGTGATCAGAGACCTATCAACTGAGTTTGTGATCTTAATGATTTGTAAGAGTTTTCACATAGTTTGCACTTGATCCACTTGCCAATATAGAATGAGAACAGTGACTCCCTAAATATATCAGGTCTCCCTATGGAAAACAGGCCTGAATTCCTGGTACCTACTACTATTTCTTTATACAGTAAAGATTTTGCACGTGTGATTGAAGATGCTAAAATAGACCTTATCCTGGGTTATCTAGGTGGGTTTTTAATGCATCTAAGTGTGTCACTTGAAGGAGGAATCAGAGGAAGAGTAGGCCTATATGTAAGAGATAAGGTAAGAAGGAATGAGAGCCTGAATAAATGCAGTTACTAGAAGCAAGAAGAAACAAAGAATGCGTTCTTCTCAAGGCCTGTTGACACTTTGATTTTTCTCAGTGGTACTAATTTCAGACCTCTAGAATCTAAGACTGCTAGGAAATGAATACATTTGTATTTTAGTTCAGATGGTTGGTAAAAATATATTAATTGATTAATGTATATAAATTGTAGCTATTATATGTACTGATTTCTTATGTTTCAGTTCCTTTCTGGATGTCTTAAGGCAAAGAACCTCCCAGTATTATCATAGTTTATCACTCGCTCCATATACTGAGTTTTGATTTTTCTTGACATGTGTACAAACTATTTCTCTGTTGTAACTTCAGAGTTATGGTAGACAGTTAGATACATAGATAGACAGATAGATTACCTTTCAGATTTACGTCTACCATTTCCCTAGAATCTATGTATTTATATACCATGAGGTGGGGGGGTCAGGCTTAGTGGCTATGTGCTAGTGCAGGTTGATGTCTTCTGATCAGGGCCATTTATTAAAGCAGGTTCCCTTTACCTTAACTGTTGAACTTTAGTAGGGTCTCGGCTGTAAATGAGATCCTTTGTCTCTTTATTGCTATCCTCTGTGCCATAGTTCTAATTGCCCTTGTGCAAACAAAGGTCTGAACTAACATGATGTGTGGATTTTCAGCTGTCTTCTGTCATGTTCTTCAAGGCTATCCATTTTAACTGCATATATTTGTAGCTGTTTTAATATCATTTTATTGTTTTACACAAAAAATGGTGTTTTATTTTAGTTTTACTTAATTCTACAGAACTGTTTACAAAGAATTGGTACTTTTTTTTTATTCATACAAGTGCCATTTCCTTCCATTTATGTAGGATTTTATTCTTTAAAATAGCATTTGAAAGTTTTTTATTTGATTTAGCTCTAAACACTTCACATTGTTGCTATTATAAATGCTAACTTAAAATAGTAATGTTCTTAACTCTAGGTAGTTGATAAAATATAATATGAATAGATTTTTAAAATATTGACTTCCTATGAATTCCAGTAGATACGAAATAAACACTTTTATTTAATATAAAATAATTTATTTTGAATGTACATATATGCCGTACAGATTAATTCTTATGATTTTCTTTCAAAAATTTATAGTCTATCTCCTCTGCCCTCCCTTTTTTCTTCCCTACCTTCTTTCTTTTCTTCCTTTGTTTCCTCCCTCCTTTGCTTAATCCCCTCATCCTTCCCTTCTGCCTGCGCTTCCAGCCTTATTGATAAGGCTTTTCACTACAGTTTGTATAGAAGTGCTGAGATTGGACATTGATATATTCTTTCTTATATCAGGAAGGAAGACTGTGGCATGCTACTATTAACTACGAAATTTGCTTAGATTATTTTCTTGGTGCCCTTTGTCAGATTAAGAATATTCCCTTATAGTGATAATTCTGATGAGAGTCTACAGATCATGTTTCCATTACTTCTTTCTGAATGTTATTTGACATGGTCATTTACTTCTCTCTTTGTATTTTTAATGTGTAAATTTACATTAATTGATTTTTATCTAAGAAATCTTATAATAACATAATCCTCCTGAATATTGCTACATTTATACAGTTATTTTTGAGCTATGTTCTTCAATAAAGCAGCCTTGTAATTTTCTCTTCATGTAATATTTTTTTAATATGTTGACATAAAGGTTATCATGGACCCATAAAACAATTTATGTTTTATTTTCTCTTTTCTTTAATATTCTGGATGTGTCTTATATAACTGACATGATTTCTTCCTTAAGTGATTAATGGAACCTATTAATGAAGCTATCTGAGCTGGAATTATATTAAGAGGAAATAATTTATGTATTCAAACGAAATTATTTATGGAGTCAAGAAAATTATTTTCTTATGCTAATCTAGGCAGGATGTGTCTTTCTGGAATTTTTATATCTCACGGACTTTGCCTTTTATTGCCATAAACTACTTGGTAATATAATTTTATGAGTTTTTTTGATGTCTGCATAGCTTATTCTCATTTCGTTTCTAGTAATGGGCTTATGTTTTCACTCTGTAGTTTATAAAATTATGTCTTCAATGATCAGTATCAAACAGAAGCACCAGTTCTATAAAAAAAGAATTCGTTTCTAAGATTTCTATACTGACTTTGCATTCTCTATTTGCTTTATTATACTTTCTGTCATCCAGGTTTCTGTTGTTAGCTATTCCTATAATCTGAATGCTTAGACAACATTGGATTTCATCATTTCATCATACATAAAAAATATATGTATGTCAGAGTATTTGTTCAGCTAAGTATGCATGTAGTTGCATCTCATGGATGTTTAGAAATACATTTTGCTTTGACTGCACATAGGTTAGCAACCTGGATTCAATTCCTGGAACCCACATGGACTCAGGAGAGAGCACATTTACAGGAGTTGTCCTCTGACCGCCACACATGACATTGAACACACAGTCTCTGGTGTATGCACATGTTTGTGCACAGAACACATGCACACGCAAACAAATAAGGTTTATAACTGATTTTTACTATTATTCCTATTATTACTTCTAATTTGATATGTTGGGGAAAATTTTGAAAAAAAAATTTTTAAATGTATACCTGTGGAAATCAAAATATTGATTATCTTATTTACCAGAAGTGCCTTTGTGACACTTCCTCATCACACAGACAAGGATCTGTTTTCTGCTGCTGTTAACTAGATCTGCTTTTCAATTTTATGTGCATAGAACAATGCAATATACTCGTATGTGTGTGTGTGTGTTTTCATGTTTCTGGCTTCTTTTGCTGAGAAGCATATGTTTGGTTTACCCATGACATTATGGTGATTAGGCACTTGCCTGTGCTTATTGCTAAGAGGTATCCCATTCAATGGATGAAATCCCATTTTCCTGTTCACATGCTGTCATAGCTAGGGTTCTATTGCTGGGATAAAATAGAAGCAACAACAGAAATAAAAAAAAATAAAAAATATAAATTTAAAAAAACACAAGCAACTTGGTGAAGAAGAGGTTTGTTTGGCTTACAAGGCAGGATCAGAACTCTTCACTGAGGGAAGTCATGGTGGGAACTGAGGCAGGAACCTAAAAGTTGTGCTTGGAGCAGACTGTGGAGGAAAGCTACACACTGCTTGGCTTGCTCTTCATTCCTTCCTCAGGGTTTCTTTTTTAATTCTATGATATTCTTTTAAAATTATTATTATCATCATCATCATCATCATCATTATTATTATTATTACTATTTATTACAAATTATTCACTTTGTATCCCGGTGGTAGCTCCTCCCTCATCTCCCAGTTCCACCCTCCCTCCCTCTCTCTATCCTATGCCCCTCCACTAGTCCACTGATAGGGGAGATCCTCCCTGCTCCCTACTGTCTAACCCTAGCCTGTCAAGTCTCATCTGGACTGTATAGATCCTCTTTCTCTGTGGCCTAGTTAGGCTACCTCACCAGAGAGAGGTTATCAAAGAGCCAGCCACTGAGTCCATGTCAAAGGCAGCCCCTGCTTCCCTTACTTACAATCCACATAGAGACTGAGCTGCCCATGGGCTACATCTGAGCAGGGGTTCTAGGTCCTCTCCATGCATGGTCCTTGGTTGATTCATCAGTCTAGTCTCTGCAGGCACTCCTGAGCCCAGATTTTATGGCTCAGTTGGTCTCCTTGTGGAGCTCCTGTCCCCTCTAGTTCTTTCTATTTCCCCTTTCTTCCATAAGATGCCCTATGCTCTGCCCAAAGTTTGGCTATGAGTCTCAGCATCTGCTTCGATACCCTGATGGGTAGAGTCTTTCAGAGTCCCCTGCAGAAGGCTCCTGACTTGTTCCCCAGGACCGCTAGTCCCGGGATTTTACCACCCATTGTGGGGTGCCCCCCCACCACATCAATTATTAATCAAGAATATGCTCCTGTAGACTTGACTACAGGCCATCTGAGGGAGGCATTTTCTTAGTAGAGGTTCTTCTTTCCAATTGATTTTGTGTGTGTGTGTCAAGTTGACAAACAACACCAACAAACCAACAAGCAAAACAACCAGGACATATACTAAAGTACTTTGGTGCTGTTTCCTGGCATGGAATATTGGGAAATTGTAGCAGTAACAGTCATAGACACATGCCTTAATTTCAACCAAATCAATGCCTTTGGATAGGATCTTGAGATCATATGATAAGGATATTTTAAGAAAAAATAATAAGAAAATATGAATTTTCTACTTAATTTTCATTGACTTAATGTCTTACTTTCTGTTAATGTTTGTGGTTCCAATTTTTCTTAAGTCATATTGTCACATTTAAAGAGCCCACTTTTATTTTTTTATAATATTTGTTGGCAAAGGATTTTCATGTATTTGTCGGAAAACATATATTTTATTTTGTCAGTTTCATAAATACAAGTGATGCGTGATGCGTGGTGATCGTATTCCTCTCTCTCCCTTTCACTCTCCCTGATCCCTTCCTCTTCCCAGCAATTGTCCTGCTACTTTTCTGTGTAAGAGTACATGTGCCTACATGTTTCCACATGCCTATGTGTGTGCTTATATATGTCTGTGTGTGTTCTTTAAATTGTATGGTTGTGTCTTTAATGTGTCTTTTTTTCCTAGTTGTCATCAAGATTATGTTTCTCTCTCTGGTTTTCATCAGATTGAATATGATATTCCTGGAGGGAGAGAATGTTTGTTTGTTTTGTTTTATTTCATTCTGCTAATGCCCTCCGTGTTTCTTTGTGACTGGGTGTCAGGCATTAATTTTGGAAAAATTTCAGCCATTCTCTAAACATTTCTTTTGGTCTGTTTTTGTTTTCTGAAGTGTCCTGTTGCATGTATGCAGCACTCTAAGTGTTGCATCGACTGGCTGCTCTATTTTGTCATTTCTTTTTCTTTTATTAATTTTTTATTGATTTATTATTTATTACAATCTATTCACTCTGTAGGAAAAACACATTAAAATCTATAGTCCTGAGAAAGCTAAACAACAAGGAGGACCATAGGGAAGATGCTTAACCACCATTCAGAGAGGCAAACAGCATGGATATCAGAAGCAGGAGAAAACAGGGAAAACAGGACTACCACAGAGGGTCTCTGAAAGGCTCTACCCAGCAGGGTATGGAAGCAGATGCTGAGGCTCATAGCCCAAACTTTGGGCAGATTGCAGGGAATCTTATGGGAGAAGGGGGAGACAGAGAGACCTGCAGGGGACAGGAGCTCCCACAAGGAGACCAACAGAACCAAAAAACCTGGGCCCAACAGAGCCTGCAATGACTGACGTACCAACCAAGGGTCATTTCTTTTTCTTCTCTCTCCTTTCTGTGCTTTTATTTTATTTTTTGAAGTTTCTCTGTAGTCATCTTTTTCTTTTTTTTTTTTTGGCATTTCTAAAGCAAGTGAGTTTCTGCTGAAGAGATAAGCACAGGATTTCAGTTTTTAATTTTTTCCTTTTTATTATTATCATTTATTACAATTTACTCAATTTGTGTCCTGGCTGTGGCCCCCTCCGGCATCTTCCTCTATGCTTCTCCCTTAGTCCACTAATAGGGAAGGTCCCCCTCCCCTTCTATTTGACCCTAGCCTGTCAGGTCTTTGAGCTGTCTTCTGTTTGGACTATTTCCCCTGGATTGTCTTCCAGTTCACTGATTCTTTCCTCTGCTATGTCAAGTTTAACGGGAAATCATTTGCAGTCACATTTTAGATATGACCATGTTCGTATACTTCAGTTTCCTTTCAACATTTCCTGACTTTTTGCTCACTCCTGAAACTATCCCTGTATTTGACTGGCTTTCTCTCTTTGCTACGAGTGTCTTTGCTGTATTGGCGGCATTAATGTAAAACCTTTTGGCACATAGCTCTGATGTAAGCATATCTAAATCCCATTCAGTATACAAACAGAAGTAATGTGCATGGATGTCTGTTTTTATTTCAATCCTTTAGTATGGGGAGATTTTGTTTTACATTTGTGTATCAGGATCTTCACATTCCCTTCAAGTAGTATGTCACTACTAAGTCAAGGTTGGTGTCTTAGAGGATGAGAGCACACATTTGCTCCATGCTCAACTTTGAACTCTCATATTATAGCATGCCTTAAGGTAGCTTCCAAAACACTCTTGCTCCTCCCCCAATAATGGAAAGACCACTCACTGTCTCTCAGTTTGCTGTCTGGTTCCAGGCAGGGGAGAGAGCCTGTTTTCTTGCACTGATTAATTAAGCCTTAATGTCAGGCAGACACTTTGTCAAGGTCGTGAAAGTAGGATATTCTCTTGCCCCTGTCCCAGCCTCAAACTTCAGACTGGACTTGCTGTGTGTTCCTGGTCCTTTCTGGCCTCTAGGACACTTCATTGACCTTTTCATGACTGTAGTTTGTTTTCAGCAGGTCTCGAAGGATGATAGATAGTACTTGTTCTTCACCATGATGCTTTCAGGCTTTTCCCCATGGGGAAGATGGAAGGAAGGATCTACTCAGGCCTTTTATGTCTCTTCCACAGTGGCTGTCATTCATTTAGACTGACCTGCTCTTTCTAAGAAGCTTCCTATGATTCCATTTGGCATATTTTGCAAACACTGGAAGGCCGATGAGTATGACATTTTGTGTGCTGTGGTTTCCAAGTGTTCTGTATTCTCAAAGTCTCTCTATGCTGTGCTTACCTCTGCCCTATGTTTACAGGTAGATAATTCCATGGGTAAATATGTACTGGCTTACCCAATCTTTGGAAATGCCTGTCTTCCCTCAAAGTTCATCTTAGGTAATCAGTATGGTCTTTCAGTTTTTCAGTGAGGTTGAGAAAAGTTTGTGTTTTTATGATTGTTCAAAGTATCATTTCTATTATTGTTATTTGAAGGGTGTGGAACAGTGTTTCATCTTCTTACTTCGTATGTGGCAACAGATACTCATTTCCAAGTGTCATTTGCCAAGATGAAAGGAGAAGTCAGTGTGGCACTGAAGAGACACGGCTTAGTAGTAGAGCAGTCTGAAGTTGTTCTAGGCCAACAATAATTAAATTATAGTACATCTATAATATTAGGTAGATAAATGAATAATTGTCTTATTTTCCTGTTATTTTGTTCAGTTAGTTTATAAGAAGAAAAAACATCAAGGAAGCATAACATGACTGATTCTGCTGTTTGAGAGACATGAATAAGACTGAGAGTCATATAAGGCCAGATTCAAAATTAGTTTCTTTGGAATCACATCTAACAAAACAAAGGAAGTAAAACCAAAATCATGAATGAGGAGTGTTAAGCTCTTTGTGGGACATCAAAATTTATGACTTCTTCCCATTGCATTTGATTGATTTTGAAATGTTCTTCGATGTTTCCTCAGTTATAAATTATGGAAAAATATTCAGAGAATGAAATTAGAGGGATATAACTCCTTTCGAACAAAGGCTTACAGATTCTACCATTCAATTATGAAGTGCTCTTTAAGCATCAGGGTGATAAGTAGCTGATGAAAGAAGTAATTGAAGTTTCATAGAGAGTGGAAAGGCAACTGAATCCAGTCGTTGGTGCACACTGACTTAACACTCACCTGGAAGCAAGTTCTCCTTCTCTGTGCATCAGTGGTGTAAGGCACAGAGTTTTTGTTAGAATTCTTTTTCCCTCTTTCTAAAATTTATTTATTTATTTATTACATTCTTTTCACTTTGTATCCTGGCTGTGTCCCCCTCCCTCACCCACTCCAAGTCTCACCCTCCCTCCTTCTTCTCCCCTTATGCCCCAAGTCCACTGATAGGGGAGGTCCTCCTCCCCTTCTATCTGACCCTAGCCTATCAGGTCTCATCAGGACTGTCTGCATTGTCTTCCTCTGTGGCCTGGTAAGGCTGCTCCCAGCTCAGGGGGAGGGAGGTGATCAAATTGCTGGCCACTGAGTTCATGTCAGAGACAACTCCTCTACCCCTTACTAGGGAACCCACTTGGAAACTGAGCAGCCTATGGGCTACATCTGAGGGGTCTAGGTTCTCTTCATGCATAGTCCTTAGTTGGAGTATCTGTTTCTGTAGGGTTCCCTGGACCCAGGATTTTTGGCTCTGTTGGTATTCTTGTGGAGTTCCTATCTCCTCCAGATCTTTTCATCTTGCCCTTCTTCCATAAGGTTTCCTGCACTCTGCCCAGAGTTTGGCTATGAGCCTCAGTATCTCTTTCAATACCCTGATGGGTAGAGTCTTTCAGAGGCTTTCTGTGGTAGCTCCTGTCCTGTTCCTTGTCTTCTCCTACTTCCTATGTCTATCCTGTTTGCCCTTCTGAATAAGGTTTCAGCCTCTTCTCTAGGGTTTCCTTGTTGTTTAGCCAGCAGAAACATACTTTACTCATTTAACTAGCAAATATTCTGATGTTTTACATGGATAAGTAAGATGGCTCTGGTCTACATAGTACTATTCCTTTTCTTCAGTGCTTTTGGTATCAGGGGTTCTTCCCACTGCTGTGGCCACAGGACTCATGCAAGTCTTCCATCAGAGCTTCCGAGAACTAGAATGTGAGGACCCTGCTTGTTCTACACTGGAGAGAATGGTTTATGGATATGAAGGGAAAGTTTGTGCAGTGCTTTGTTGGATTGTATCATTTTACACCAAGTTTGTTATTTCGAAGGCAATCATTATGCCTCTGCTTGGGATTTTAGATGCCTCTAATATAGACATACTTGTGATTACCTTAAATTTTTAATTGATTTTAAACAGTACTTCTAAGAGATTGTCTGTGTTTCTGTTAATTTTATTTAAATGTCCCTAATTTCTCTGTGTTTTCTCCTATGAAGGAATATGGCATGGGTTGACCAACTTTCTGCTATATCTGCCTTTGTTTATATGTATAAATACTTACAATAATTTTTCTGCATGTATGAAAGTATATTTAAGTTGGTTATTTTTCTCATCTTTTTAGCTTTTTAAAAATATTTTTGTTTTGTTTTTGTTTTTTGAGACAGGGTTTCTCTGTGAAGCCTTGGCTGTCCTGGACTCACCTTGTAGACTAGGCTGACCTAGAACTCACAGAGATCAGCCTGCCTCTGCCTGCCAAGTGCTAAGATTATGGGAATGTACCACCATGCTGGCAAATTGATTATTTTTCTATCTTCAGCCACCATCAGAGACTAAATTGTTTTCCAAAAGCTGATGTCAGTGTGGACAGGCTCTTCAATAACTTATGTCAAAGCGTAATAAACTGTGACCTTCATCCTGAATCTTGTCCCTGAGCTAAGAATGGCTTTTATACTTTCTAATGATTATGAAGTACAATACTTATTTCCTGACACATGAAAATTACCTAACATTCCTGTTTCAATGCACACAAACAGAATTTTACTGCAACACTGCTGCTGTTACCTGCTGTGTGTCCTTGATGGATGTCTTTCATGGTGGAGTAGCCAAACTGATCAGTTGCCACAGACCTCTATGGCCTACAGTGCCCAAAGCAATTACTATCTATTCACTTACAGAAAAAGGTTCTGACTTCTGGAACACAGAAAGCATCTTAATGAAGGAATGGGGAAATGACTCAGTCACTAAAGCCAGGCATGTGTGATGTGATGGTTGCCTGTAATCCAAGCGCTTGGGAGTCAGAGACAAAGGGATCCCCAGGGCAAGTTGACTAGCTAGTTACCTGAAATCTGAGGACTCCCATTCCAATGAGAGACCTTGCCTTAGTATATAAAGTGGAGACTGATTAAGGATTTGAGGACTGCACAGGCAAAGCTCACACACATATGCATGTATTCACACGCATATGTGCCTATACAGTGATAGCATCCACATTGCACACTCACAGAATATTTGTAAAAGAAGGAAAAGTATCTAGTTAAACCAGATTTGAAGGTTGGTGCCTATGAGGAAGGAGGATGAAGAGCTGAAGGCCAGCCTTCTTCACACTTGTTTTGATAATAGCTTGGACTTCAAGAGACTTTGCTTACAGAAAGGAAGTAATAGTATCTGAAAAACTCATGAGGGATTTTTCAATAAGGAAATATTGTGCCAAGTAGTGGTGATCCAAAAGAATGCCTGTTGTCAATTCTATCATAAGACTGTGGCATCTTAAGATATAAAAAATAGTTATAAAACAATTATTTATTTAACATTTGTGTTTACATTTATTTAATACTGATTCCTTTCCTATATGCTCATACCATAGGTTAGAATTTCAACACTTTGTGTGAAGAAAATTTTTAAAGTAATTATATTACACAAACTACACATTAAGATTAAAATTGTTTTGATAATTATAACTCATCAAATCTAATTCAGTGTTCTAGTCATTTCTTTTGTAGAGTCTCCATAATTTCATGTAAGACAAGTTAGAAGGAATTATTTAAGAAAAAAGTAAATAATAGGGATCTATACGGCAGACTTGAACTGGAGAACTTGAAATCAATGTCACTTTTTTAGAGCTCTAAAAAAAAACCAAGAGGATTATATGTGATCTTTACTCTGACTTTTAGTAACCTAATTATTACTGAATAAATTTTCCACAGCTTCATTCACTGGATGTCAACCTAAAACTCTTGAGTTTTATTGAAAAAAAAATTCATCCAATGTATTGATCATATTTTCCCACTCTCCCAGTTTTTTCCCAGATTCTCCTGCCTTTCTATCCACTCAACTTCATGCTCTTCTCCCTTTCTCTCTCCTTAAAAAGCATACAATAAACTCATGGAATACACACACACACACACACACACCTGAAAAAAGCAAGCAAAGGATCTATAAGACAAAAAAATAAAATAAAATAAAATAAAATAAAATGAATTTAAAGGGCCACAAAAATACCACTGACTTCCCTCTGGTAAACTACCCCTGGATGTGGAGCCTGCCCTAAAGTGTGGTTGACATACAGTGACACTCCATTTGTAAAACCTGATTTGCTTTTCAGCAAGGATCAATTGCAAATATCTTTTTTGACTAGGAGTGGGACCTCATGTCAGCTTCCTCCTCTCCAGAAAAAACTAACTGACTTTGAAATTTAATATTTTCAGTTTCATTTAACAAACATGACATGAACTGGTAGGAGTCCTGGGCAGTCAGAGTTTGAATATAAACAGTGAGTTGCTTGCTTCCACTTGCATGCTTTGACTGAGAGCAAAACAATGATAACAGAGAAGACCTTTGATCTGTAGAAGAAACTGGGGAGTGAGAGGCCTGGAACAAGAGCTGGACCCAGCCAGGGAGAATAAGGACAATGGAGGACACACACTGGTTCTCCATCTCTTCCTCCACCATGTCTGGCCATGATATTCAGATCATTGGTGGCTGCAGCTTACTTTGCAGTTTGAAAACTTGTTGTAAATTTCACTTATCTCTAACTTAAAGTAGGAAGGATCCCTGGAAATGAATTCTAAGAACCATGGTTTCACCTTTGCCAAGTAGATATGGTATATAGCTACCATGTTTTTATATAAAATAGTTTGCGTGTTCATCCTCTTACTGTGCACATGTGTAAGTTCTTTTTTAATTAAATTTTTATTTTTAAATATTAGTTTATTTACTTTGTATCCCAGCTGTAGCCCCCTCCCTCATTCCCTCCCAGTCTCAGCCTCCCTCCCTCATCTCCTCCCTGTCCCTCTCTAAGTCCACTGATAGGGGACGACCTCCTCCCCTTCCATCTGACCTTAGCTTATCAGGTCTCTTCAGGGCTGGCTGCATTGTCCTCCTCTGTGGCCTGGCAAGGCTGCTCTTTCCTCGGGATGGGGAGAGGTCAAAGAGCCAGCCACTGAGTTCATGTCAGAGACAATCCCTGTTCCCCTTACTAGGGTACCCACTTGGATACTGAGCTGCCATGGGCTACGTCTGAGCAGGGGATCAAGGTAATATCCATACATGGTCCTTAGTTGGAGAAACAGTCTCAGAAAAGACCCCTGTGCCCAGATATATTTGGTCTTTGTGGAGCTCCTGTCCTTTCCAGGTCATACTAACTCCCCCTTTTTTCATATGATTCCCTGCACTCTGCCCAAGGTTTGGTTATAAGTCTCAGCATCTGCTTTGATACACTGCTAGGAAGAGTCTTTCAGAGACCCTCTGAAGTAGGCTCCTGTCCTGTTATTTTTTTTTTCTTCTACTTCCAATGTCCATCCCATTTGTCTAAGTGAAGATTGATCATCTAACCCCAGATCCTCTTGTTTATCTTCTTTAGGTGTACAGATTTTAGTATGTTTATCCTATATTATAGGTCTAGTATCCACTTATAAGTGAGTATATACCATGTGTATGTTTCTGCTTCTAGGTTACCTCACTCAGGATGATCTTTTCTAGATCCCACCATTTGCCTGCAAATTTCATGATTTCCTCATTTTTAATTGCTGAGTAGTATCCCATTGTGTAAAAGTTCCACAATTTCTATATCCATTCCTTTGATGAGGGACATCTGGGTTGTTTCCAGGTTCTGGCCATTATGAATAAAGCTTCTAAGAATATGGTTGAACAAATGTCCTTGTTGTGTACTTGAGCATCTTTTGGATATATGCCAAGGAGTGGTATAGCTGGATCTTGAGGAACCACTATTCCTAATTGTCCGAGAAAGTGCCGGATTGATTTCCATAGTGGTTGTACAACTTTACATTCCCACCAGCAATGAAGGAGGGTTCCCCTTTCTCCACAACCTCTCCAGCATGTGTTGTCACTTGAGTTTTTGATTTTAGCCATTCTGATGGATATAAGGTGAAATCTCAGGGTCGTTTTGATTTGCATCTCCCTTATGACTAGGGGCGTTGTACATTTAAGTGTTTCTCTGCCATTCTATATTCCTCTACAGAGAATTCTCTGTTTAGCTCTGTATCCCATTCTTAAATTGGATTGCTTTATTTGCTGCTTTTTAACTTCTTTAGTTCTTTATATATTCTGGGTATCCACCCTCTGTCAGACATAGGGTTGTTGAAGATCCTTTCCCAGTCTGTAGGCTGAGGACAGTGTCTTTTGCTTTACAGAAGCTTTTCAGTTTCATGAGGTCCTGTTTATTGATTGTTGCTCTTAGAGCCTGTGGTGTTGGTGTTCTGTTCAGGAAGTTGTCTCCTGTGCCAATGAGTTCTAGGCTCTTCTCCATGTGTAAGTTCTTACTGCTTTCGAGGTGCCTTGTTCAATGTTGAAGACACCAGTCTAAGCAAGACTGTCCTTTGTCCTCAAGATTCAAACAATCTCAGGAACCAAAATACAAACAATGTTTTAATTTTAAAAGTATAAATGAAATACAAGCAAATTAAAAGGAACCAGTGAAGCTTTTCCAAGCAACAAGACTGATAACTGACAAATTGGTGAAGAAGATAGCAGGAGGGAAAAGTTGGGAAGTGAAGCCATGGATGAAATGTCCTGAACTTAGGACAGGATGGTGTGGTGATGTAACTGAGAACAGTTCAACATAAGTAGAATCCTGATTCCCAGAGGAATGAGTATCCACTGATGAACGTGTTCATAACATACATGTTTTCTTTCTTCCATACCCCAAAATTATTTTGATAGCATTTTAGTCATCTGCATGTTGCCGTTTTTAGAACTTCCTCTGATCTTCGGGGTTCTTTTCATAGGTATTATTGTCTCACAGCACATGTTTTGGAAATAATTAAATCTGACAAAAACTGCATCTTATTTAAAATTTTCCATTTCAGTTTGTCTAAAAGTATAATATAAACAAGAACATATGTTTAACTAAACTTTTTTCCCCTCCTTTCCCATATCCCTTTAGTAAGATGTCTTTTCCTTCTGGGTGGTCACCATTGCAGTATTTGTTTTTATACAAAGGAAAATATAGGGGGACTTTCCTGTAAACTAAGATACAATGGAAGTTTGCTTACAATTTAATTCTTAAAGAAACCTCAACAATGCATTTCATCCAGTGACTGTCATTAACAGAAAAAACAAAACAAACAAACAAAAAAACCTCTGGGTCTGATGATAGTCTGCACTCCTAAAATATGAAAAGTTGATACATTTGTGTGAAAATGAGAAAGTGAATGTGCTTCACTTGAGATTCAAATGGCCCCAAGCTAGAAACATTAAAACTGTTATTCATCAAAGTACATGAGGGAAAAAAATGCATGTAGAGAAAATCAAATGCTTTCTACTTTATATGTACTGATAAAGTCTGCAAAAGAAAGATTTTCATCATAATACATATAAAATAATTCAAGGTTTTTACGAAATGCTATGGAGTCATTGTCTTATTCTTTAATGAAATTCTCTTTCTCACTCTCTCTCTCTCTTTCTGTGTGTGTGTGTGTGTGTGTGTGTGTGTGTAATATATGGCTGAAAGCTGTCTGTGTACTGTGGTGCACATATGGAGCTCAGAGAAGTTTTAGTTTGGGAGTCAGTTCTCTCCTTCTACCTTTTGCCAGAGCATCTCTTGTTGGTGTAAGTACGTACTCCAGGCTAGCTGACCCAAGAGATTAAGGTAATTCTGTCTCCAGTTCCTATCTCTCTGTAAGAGTTCTCATTAACAGATGGTGCCTTCACAGCCAGTTTCCTGTGGCTTGTAGGTGGCTTCCTGAGAACCAGCTCAGATGGTCAGGCCAACACAACCAGCATTTGTGCTTCCTGAACCATCATGCATCCTTGTCTCATTTGACTTCTGTAGTTAAGAGTCTAGAAGGAGGACCCTGGGTAAGATGATCAATCCTTACTCAGAAAGGCAAATGGGACAGAAGGGAGAAAACAGGGAACAGGACAAGAGTCTACCACAGAGGGACTCTGAAAGACTCTATCCAGCAAGGTATCAATGCAGATGCTGAGGCTTATAGCCAAACATTGGGCAAAGTGCAGGGAATCTTATGAAAGTAGGGGGAGATAATAAGACCTGGAGGGGACAGGAACTCCACAAGGAGATCAATAGAACCAAGAAATCTGGGCCCAGGGGTCTTTTCTGAGGCTGATACCCCGACCAAGTACCATACATGGATATAACCTAGAACCCCTGCACAGATGTAGTCCATGGCAGCTCAGTATACAAGTGGGTACCCAAGTAAGGGGGACAGGAGCTGTCTCTGACATGAGCTCAGTGGCTGGCTCTTTGATCACTTCCCCCTGAGGAGGGAGGAGCCTTAGCAGGCTACAGAGGAAGACAATGCAGCCAGTCCTGATGAGACCTGATAGGCTAGGGTCAGATGAAAGGGGAGGATGACCTCCCCTATCAGTGGACTTGGAGAGGGGTATGGGTGGAGATGAGGGAGGCCAGGTGGGATTGGAAGGGAATGAGGGAGGGGGCTACAGTTGGGATGCAAAGTGAATAAACTAATTAATATAAAAATAAAAATTTAAAATTAAAAGAGACTCTTTAGTAGAACCATTTTGCATCAGATATAAATCATGTCACTTTCCTACAAACCTGTGATAATGTCTTAGATAATGTCTTCTCTTAAAACAGACACTTTTCTTTCAGTAGGTAAGGGTGGTACGTTAATTGCCCTCTATACCACTTTTTCTAATAGCTAATATTATTCTTGAAAAAAATTAAAAACTAATGCAGAAATTCCTTGTAGGTTATACTATTTTTGGATGTACATAATTTGTTTGGAAAATATGTGTGTGCTTCAGATTTTCTATTAAGAGAATTTTAACAAGTAAGGCCCACAGGACCATTAGTGCTACTTTCTTCCCCTAAGAAAGAATAAATCATCAGTACACAAATACTAATAACACTAAAGTTCTAAAACACAACTTTTAAAATCTACAAAGGGCCTCAAAGATGAGCATAAGAATTTGCACAGAAAGATGCTATTAGCTGATAATTCTGGCATCTGTTTACTCTTCATTATAAATGGATTGTTCTAAAGAAAAAAAGACTTAGATATTGTTCAACAACAGTGGAGGTTGGGAAGGAGTCAATGGAATATGAAAAGTCAGATCCACCAGGAAGATACTAATTTGTAAATAATACAACATTTGATTTTGGCTGAACTTTGTAAACTATTAGGTTGCTCCAGATTACATAAAAATGTAAGAATCTTAAAGACAAATACTGTTTAGAGCACAGAAATAGATTCATTATTAACCAGACATCATCTATGTTGATTTGCCTACAGAGATTTAACATTAACCATTACAAAATACACAGAGCACTTGAAGTGTTGGATAAGCCTAATGCACTACATGGGGCTTCCCCCCCTCTTAATTCACTTAAGTTCAACACATACTGTGCATTGTTGCTATTCTGTAGTAGATACTTGGTTAGATTCTGAGATCAAATGTCTTAAGACCCATACACAAACAAAAATAAAACTGATTGAAATGGCTTTGAATTTAGAGGAAAACACTAATGCAGTCAACCTGGGAAATAGAACTCCAGACAGCATCTCCTTGGGTAGCCTTGGGCACAGACCACTGGTCCTGACAGCCATGTTATAAGCAGAGCTTTTGGGGCAAAGAGGCATTTGAATTTGATAGGCCAAGCACAGTAATGCTGTCCAAAGCACAGGAGGCATAGATTAACTGGAGTTAAAACTTTGAGAGATTCCAGTATAGTCAGTTGAAAGGAAAAATAAATTTTATAGAGTTTTCTTGAAAATAATATCATACAATAATAACTAAGACAAGGTCGTGACTTTGAGAGGAAGTGGGGGAAACACAGGAAGAGATGGATAGAGAGGAGCAGAAATTATGTACATACAGTAAACACCTATAGAATTGTTAAACGATATAACTGAAAAAAAAATCATCTGCCAGCTTCTTGGTCCTGCTACCATGCAATGTTGTCACTATAACAGACTATAAACAAAAATAAACTCTTTTCCTCCTTAAGAAAAAGGAAAAGAATGTTACATATATTTTAAGTGCCTACTACTTCAAGCTTAGTAAGAATTATTTAATTTAACATATATGTAACGGTATGAACATTACTATCGTGGTTTGTTTGCTCTCAGAGACACTGAGATATAGAAAGCCTGTTGGCAAACTTTTACTAAAGGTACCAGTGTTCATCGGTGGCCACATTCACTTTACTGATGAATAATGCATTAGCATACATAGTGTCTTAGCACAGTTCCTGTTTATTTATCCCATACGCTTGCAAGCTGGAAGTCCAGATGTGAAGAAGCCCAGCTGCTGCCCAGGGCCTCCCCAAGCTGAAACCACCGTGTTGACCAAGCTGAGACTTGTGATCTTCCAGTTATAAACAGTTGATATGATTCAGACCAAAGCTTCCTTTGGCTCTGCCTAAGCTCCCAGTGTCCATGCAAACTGTCAGCTAGAGATGGTGTTTCCAAACTACAGACGGCCACACTTGGTTGACGACTGACCCCCATATACAATTCATTGCAGAGTAGTTCCCTTTCTTTCAAATCAGAAAAAGCTGATCTTCTTCAACTCCTTCTACAGATTGCCAAGCTATAATACAATATTACATAATCACTGAGATACCATGTCATAAATATTTCTCATGATTCCTAGCCTCATTATATTCCCAGAGCCTATACATAATAAATAGGAGATTAAATAAGACATGTATCCCGGAGGACAGAAATCTTGAAGGCCTTTTTCTGTGGTCTGTCCTTCCTACTAAAAAACATACTCCACAGATGATGGAGTATGTTTTGTCTCTTGTCTCAAGGTCCACAGAAGTCTTGCCCCACTCCAGCCTCAGCTGTAGCTCACAATCTCATCATCTAAATAAAGTACAGACGGACATCCTTATATGTAATTTATTCACAGGATTCCTGAGGCTCAATTCTTCTCTGCACAGGTGTAAAAATTAGAGACAAATTCCTACTCCACAATACTCCCAACATAAAATATTTATGTAAGCATAAGACGAAGGCTAGAGTATTCTGGTTCCCCAAAATGCAAATGGAAGGTGAAAAGGGGATTTCTAATTCAAAGCATGTCTGCATTCCATGTAGGTGAATGGGAGCATCTTGATCTGTTTGTGAGGACTGGGATTAAATCTCGAAGGCTTTTACTCTCTCTTGGTGCCTTTCCAAGTCTCCCTTGCTGTAATGAAACATAGCACTGCCTTTGCAGCTGAGTGTTTTATCAGCCTGTGTTCTGCCTGCTCTAGTTTTCTTTCTAATTTGCTTTGTTTTGTTTTGTTTTTATCTTAATGTCCCTGAGAATCTTGCTAGGCAAGTAAGTACTCTACCATCTAAACTGTGTCATCATGCCTTAACTTGATCTTAACTGTCTCCCAACACTCGTGTCGTAAAGGACTTTTCCTTCCAATGATGCTATTGGGAGGCAATAAAGCCTTTTAAGACATGGTGACCGATGGGGTCTTCTAGGTCACTGGGAGTGTTCCCTTAAAGAATCTGGTCTCTTTTTTCCTTTTTCCTGCGTTGAGCTGTGGAGAAAGCCGCTTTGCCTGTAGGCTTGAGAGCCAGAGAGCCAATTGACCAGAGACTGAAATCCTTAACATTGTGAGGCAGAATGAGCCCTTCCCCTTTACAAGTTGATCTCCTCAAGTATTTGTTGAAATAACAAAACATGGACTGACAGCACCAATAAAATCGGAGTGGGAGCTTTCCAACCGTCTTCTTTCATTTGTCTCTGTCAAATCAAGCTTGCCGTATTTCTGTTTTTCTGCTGAGGTAGTCTCCTCAAGCCCTCTGTGGGCCTCCTGGGAGTATGCACGGCCTTTGCTCCTTCAGACAAAAGTCACATGTGGAAATCAGGTCAGCATAACTCCTGCATTTTTGGATGCTCTTCTAGGAACCTACTGTTTTGAGAAGATTGTATAATTCTTAATCATTTGAAACTCCTTCTTGTGGCTAAGTTCTCTGAATCTTCACCATAAGCAGCAAACAAACAACCCAGTCAGCACCCTTTGGCATTTACTTCTGTTCAGAATGGAAATCTTAACTTTCCACCAAAGTTTATCGATCAGAAGTTCTGTTTTCCACATGGCTGTAGCAGGCTATTTGTTAACCTTTCTGCCATTACATAGTCAGTACCCCCTCCTTTTGTTTTTAAAAGCAAATTAGGTACATATTGCTGCCATTGCCATTGCTATTGGGGATCCCTGACAAAACTGCCATGTCTGTGGGTTGATAGAGAGTGAAGATGAGCCATTCCAAAGACAGCTTCAGGGACTGGCATCTGCTTTATTGTACCTGAGCAACAACTTACATAGTGGAAGCCCAAGGACTGCGACTGGTTAGCACGTTACCTAGGGTTGGGCAGTGAGTGCTCAGAACACAAGTATCTCAGAATAAAAGCACATGAAAGAAATGGAGAGTGCAGACATATCAGCAGGCTAGCCACCAGATACTCCGGCTATTTCAGCATTCAGCGTTCTGACTTCTGAGAATACTCGGGAGTGTGCTCTGTCATGCTTCTTACTTAGAAGCACAGTGGCTAAGTAGGCTGACCACCAGCTGTGCCTGCATTTTCTCCTACATATAGAAATATCTAAGAAAGAATTCAAGGAAATAGTCCCTGTAGTGTTTTGGATTAGAATGGCCCCCATAGGCTCATATATTTGAATGTGTGGTCTCCAGTTGGTGCAATTATTTGGGAAGTGTTAGGTGTGTCTTGTTGGGGGTGAGGAGCATTGAAATTTCAAAAGCTCCTGCCCTTCTTAGTCGGTCTCTCTGTCTGTCTGTCTCTCTCTATCTTGTGATTTGTGGACCATGGTATAAGCTTTTAGCACTGTTTGATGTTATGCTCCCTGCTATGATGGCTACGGCTGAACCTTCTGAAGCTGTAATCCTCCAATAAATTACTTCTTCAATAAGTTACTGAGGTCATGGTATCTTATAATTGCAATTATATATATATATATTTAATTTTCAATTGCTAATATAAGATACTATATATCTTGAATACATATGTTGATCCAGAGAGTGGGCTATTGCTGTAACAAGCCGGACCAAGCTGTTTTGGAAACTGTGGAAGACTTCAAGACTTTTTCACTAGAAAAACAGTTGCATGCTGTAAGTAGGGCTTTATGGGCCATCCTTGTAGGAGCCTGGAAGACCATAGTGGTGAGAACGATGTGGACCATGGAACCCCAGCTTAAGAGGTTTTAGAGTAGAGCATCTGGGCTAGAGAGCATTATTGTGATATGTTGGGAAAGAATGTGGCTGCTTTGTGCCTTGTCATAAAAATCGGTCAGAGGCTAAACTGAAAAGCTTTGGACAAATTCTCTTGGTACAGGAGATTTCAAGACAGGCTAATATTGACCCTGTCACATGGTTATGAATAATCTCTATTACACAGGTCTACAATGAAAAAGACCAAGCAGGGCAAAAAGAATTGTAAAATGTGAAGTGTGAAGGAAAAATAAGAGCACCAGGAAATTTAATGTTGGAGCCAAGTCTTGTACTGAAAGAGATAAGGAGAGGCCTAATCCAAAATAGAGTAAAGGGAGTTGATGTATTCCCAGAAAGACCCTACCCATCTATTCCTGAAAAGAAAAGGCTTAAAGAATTTTCTGCTTCTAAAACAAAGTTTGTGCAAGAAAGGAAAGCCTATGCAAATGTATTTCAAGAAGGGAGCCAGGCTCCATCACAGTAATAGCAGAACTGAACTTAGCAGCTGCAGCCACATTGTTCCCGCTTTAGAGTCATAAAAGGTACAAAAGTAAAAGAGTTTTAGAATTTTCCTCCAGTGGAGAGGAGCCACTGAGGCCAGGAGTATAGTAGGGTAGTCTGCATGGAGAGGTTCTGAGGCCACTGTGTGCAGCTGTGAAAGTGAAGCCTGGGGTGCATTGGAACCCTACCCTTAAGATGTTGGAGATGCCAGAGCCAAGAGATGTCTGCTGCAGAGAATTATGTACAAGGAATGGAACCAGCCCAAGAGAAAAAAGTGTGTGGCAGGTAGCAAAGCTTGAAGGGAAGAACACTGGGCGCGGAGCTTCAGCACTTGGAGTCCACCCTGCAGAGGTGTTTGTTTGTTGTTGTTGTTGTTTTGTTTTGTTTTTCTTTTGCTTTGCTCCAGTATTCACTCAATATTTTCTCTTTTTTGAAATGGTAATGCATATTCTGTGATATTGTATGTTGGAAGTATATAATTTGCTCTTTGATATTACAGGACGTTGCAATTAAGAGGTGTTTGCCTTGAGTTTTAGAAAACACCGTGGTCTTTTAAACTGTGTTGAAACTGTGAAAGGTTTTTTAAGTTGAACTAAATCATGTTTCGTTATGATATGGGGCCTGTGGGGGCCAGGGAGTGGACTGTGGTGGTTTGGATGAGGGTCACCCACATAGGATTATATGTTTGAAGGCTTAGACCCCAACTGGAGCTGGCGGATCAAAATGGATGCTCTTAGATTCTTCTCCAGCACCGTGCCTTTCTGCATGCTGCCACTATAGTAGTGGATTTAACCCTCTGGAACTCTGTGACCCAAATTAAATACTTTCTTTTATAAACTACCTTCGTGTTTTATCACAGGACTAGAAGAGTTAAAACAGTACCATTAAGTTAACTCAACAGTAGCCTCAAAAAAACACGTCTTGGAATAACTCTACCCAAACAAGTGAAAACATATCATTTTTTTATTTTGAAACACCATCTCTGGGACTGACCATCCTTTCAGTTAAAAAAATGCTTATTCTGTTGCTTGTTTTCTCCTCCACTCAATGTCCATCCCATTTGTTCATTCAAACAAGCATTGATCATACCAACCTGGGTCCTCCTTCTTGTATATCCTCTCTAGGTGTGTAGATTTCAGCTTGACCTTCCTATCCTATAGGTTTATATAAGTGAGTATATACCATATGTTTCTTTCTGCTTTTGGGATACCTCACTCAGTATGATCGTTTCCAGGTCCCACCATTTGCCTGCAAATTTCATGATTTCCTCCTTTTTAATTGCTGAATAGTATTCCATTGTGTAAAAGTACCACACTTTCTGTATCCATTCCTCAA
>CM053743.1:15969456-15987611 GCA_028658305.1 Pachyuromys duprasi | reverse complement strand
AAGGGGAGGAGGTCCTCCCCTGTTGGTGGACTTGGAAGGGGCGGGGAGAAGGGAGATGAGGGAGGGAGTGGGAGGGTGGGAGGGAATGAGGGAGGAGGCTATGCCTGGGATGCAAAGTACCTAACCTGTGATTGATATAAAGTAAATAAATTAAAAAAAAAGATAGAAATGCAAATAATGATACTACAGTATCCATTTCTTCATAGCCTTAATAGACTTTTTAAAAGAAATATACAGAAATAGTGGTTGTTCTCTGCAATATTTTGGATAATCACTTTCAGTAAGGATTAGGAATATTTAAATAAAGAAATTGGGGATATTAGATATTTTGCCAGCTGATCTTTAACTGCAATTGAATGTATTTGAATACTTGTCTAGGATTTAGTATTTTTAGATTAAAAGTAAGCTTTTTATATATAAATTCTGGGTATAGAACTCAGATCTTAGTGCTTGTACACTGACTGATCTACTTGTCTCTCTCTCTCTCTCTCTCTCTCTCTCTCTCTCTCACACACACACACACACACACACATACACACACACACAACTTTATGTGTGATTTGTAGTCACTGAATCTTGAAGAGGACTTTTCAGTCTGCAATGCACTGTCATTTATTTTCTTGAGGAGCTGGTTTATTTAATATGTTTTTATCATATAGTTAATTAACTTGAGGAATGAAGTGAGAACACTATTCATAGTCCAAGCAGATATTCTTTGCCCTAGACAACCCTGAATATTAATTATAAGACATACCAAAACACTAAAAGGGAAGAAGAAAATCAGTTCAAATATGTTTATACAAAGCCTTGAAATCTTCAGCTTGTAAGCATATTGGAGAATATTTTTGAAAATCTAGTCATCCAAATAAAACTTGTTTTTCTGGGATGCAAATGCATAAACAAAACAGTTGCACAAAGTGAGAAAGGCCTGAGTCTTTGTTTGCTTCCATGTTATTTTTAACACTTTGCAATGTTCCAGTAAGTGATTTGAATTGCAATTTGGGAACCAACTGAATCAACACAATAAATATGACAATTTGATGCCATCTGAGGTTACTGGCATTTTATGAAAGAAATTGTCACATAGAGCAAATGATAGTTCTGGCTTAGGCTGCATCTACCCCCTTCCCCACCACCAATGAAGTTATCACTACCATGTTCAAAGCGCTCTCTTGCCAATTCTATCACCATTGTAGCAATTAAAAGGAATAATTTTTTTTTAATGAAGTGGACTTGATGTTCTGAGGTAGGAGAGACTTTCACAACTCCCTAGGAAACAAGGAAACTATTGTACAAGTGGTCTGGAGAGGAAATCTGCAAATACAATATGCAAATGTGGTGATTTTTCATAAATAACTTTTTGGGGAGTGCATATGGTTTCAAGCTATAGTTTAGGCTGGCCCTGCATTGAAATTCCTGCCCCACCACTGAGGATTAGGATTATAGACACGAGCCACTATGCCTGCCTTTCACAAGTGTTTTAGAACCATTACTGTCACTAGCAACTCATCTATTCACGTTTCCCTTTTCTCTGTGGAGTCTCACCATGGCAGCAGCCATCTCTGTTTGCATGTGCTTTCACCAGAGAACTTTTAGTCTCTTGGGGGTTCTTCACTTTAAGTCAGAGACTCCACCGAAGTCTCCCAATGACTTTCAGGGATTATATAACTCTGAAGCTATATGTAAATATTTGGTATGTGGGTTAAAGTCTATATGGGAATCTGACTCCAAAAGAAAAATCATATACATACAAAATTCATTTTCCAAAAGCTCAAACAATTAAAAATGAGACTCAAATGGTTACTACAATAATAATCCCTACATTTCTATTCACCCAAACCCTCTGGGAAGACATGTGTTAATCCTAGCAGTCATGTATCATATGCTTCTGTAATTCTGTTCTTCTTCCTATTGCCTCAACTTCTGCCTCCTTACTGGTGGTTTCACCATCATATACACGCTTATATGCACATTCCATATAAGAAAAGAAAGAATAAGCTTCAAATGTGTATTAGCTAAATGCCACGTTCCAACTTGTATTTCCAATGATTTTAAAAAGACATGTATGCAACAATAGGGGGAAATCTAGTGTCGTTAAACTGCTTTAAAGCAGTTTTCTCCACTAGCAACCAATCTTAATTACATGGGAAACATAATATTATATTTATGATTGTTCTAATATAATCAATGGACCTGATACTACATAGATAGATGAAACAAGATTTGACATGTTGATAATTTTTGAAGCTTGTCAGTGAGTTTAGGAAATAAATTGTATTATTCTATCTAAAATTATATTTGGAAGTATATCTGTTTTTATAAAGCCAAATAGAGAAAAGGTTTAATTTTAGCTTTTGGAGTGGCCTTTATTTCATTTAAGTAGTTATATGTGTGGAATTAATTTATGATATGTAAGTTCCACATGTTTTCTCAAGGACAGTAAAAGTAAAATGTCAAAATTCTAGCTCTCAAAATTTCCATGTCCTTGTAGGAGCATAGGATCATTTCTTCCTTAATTTTCCACTTTCTAATGTGTACTGTGGAGGTAAAACCATTTAAGGCCCAGCAAAACAGCGTTCTAGAAACCACGTGTGTCCAGCATGCTTTCCATGCCATGTGGGAGCAGGGCATCTCCAGCCCGTCAGAGCCTCCTGTGTGTGTGGAAGGAGAAAGAAACTGGCACTCTCTCCTCTGCTTGCAAACTCTAAGTGTCTGCTTGAGCCTTGCAGGCACAGCAGCAGAAAGCCACAGTGCACTGAAAACAGACACGTGAGACTTGCGCAACTGAATCTCTTCTTCATTTTCCAGATTCTAAAGCAACATCAGATGAACTTTCCTTTCTTTCACAGATTTCCTACACATTCTATTACAGCCACTGTTGCTGCAGACGGGTGTAAGGATGTCCATATTTACCTTTCTCTTCAAGTGACAATCTTCTTGACATAAGCTGCAGGGCAACAATTTCCTCACATATGTGTAAAAGGAAGGAGAACAGAATTCACTTTTTTCAAAGTAAACTTTTATTTCAAGGTAAGTCTACACATGACCTTGAAAGAAATGATATTCTCTACATGGGTCTCCTTACCATGGAACATTTATTGAAATGCGACAGCTAGTTTAAGAGCATGGATGTAACTGGTCATTCTTGTTCAGCTTTCCTCAGTTTACTGAGAAGTACAGTTGTTTGTGCAATAGGATTAGTGCCGCTTAATTCTAGCTGTTTTCTTAGGTGTGTAGGTAAACCCACAGATTGTACATTTTCTGAGGTTGCGCAGATAATATAGTATTGTATGTTTTCAGTACTTAATATATAACCCCACTGCCACTACCAGCTCAGCAACTCCAGGCCAACCAGGGACAGGTCAGATTAGAACTGTCCCTGTGGTCTCTGCCATTGCTGTGTCTAGAGGGGCTGCAGATCACATTGCTGCTGCTCCAGAAGCTTCATTGGACACCAAAAATGGTAGCTTGCAACCTACCAGTGTTGCAAAGGCACAGGAGCTATCAACCAAGTGGCTATTTTCATAATTCCTTCAGTAGTCATCATGCTATCCTGGAAGCTTTAGCCTTTTCACTACTGTACCGGGAAACTCTGGACTGTCTCAGGACACCTGGGGATTATTGCCTAGCCTCAGTGTCCCTGAGGACATTCCATTTCAGTCACAGGAACCACTCCAGGCTACCCACAAAAGCCCAGAGGCTCTTAACTTTAATCACGAAGTCTCCAGATCGCCCCTTCCATCTCCCAACCTCCAGAACCTCATGCATGGTCTGGCCCTCAGTCTAGAGAAGAATATGTCTGCTGTGTATGACAGTTGAGGCAGACAGATCCAGCAGTCCTGCATAGGCTGGACTTAGCAGAAAGTTTGTGGCTGGTGATGGTGGCCGTGCTGAAGGATGGCAGGCTGCTCCGCCATCACCCTTCTGGAGCCATCTGGGAGAGCCCCCTCTTGGGTGTGTATTCCTGGTGCTACATCCCAGGCCACTCTGTCTGAGTACTTTATTACCAGCTCTGTCTTTGGCATGTTTACAGGAGGTTTATCTGGTAACCTGAAGAGAAGGTATCCGCGGGGCCTGCCATCCCGGAATTCCCAGTTCCAGCCTTTAGAAGGCAGCTGAAGAATCCCAGAGAGCAAACAGCAGATATTGCGGACTGGAGAAGTGCTTTGATGGTGGCTATGGAAGAGCTTGAGCTAAAGAGGGCCACATTTGTAAAGGCAAAGGACATCAAATAGCTGAGAAAGTGTGTGTGTGTAAAATGTCCTTTGATCATATTCTCCCCATTTTCCTTTTCTTATCAGTGTACATTCTACCCTTTGGTCTCAGCAAGTCACCCCTCTTACTTTCACGTCATTTCATTTGTGTGTGTCCTATTGAACTTGGAGGGCTATTCATTCATTCATTCATTCATTCATTCATTCATTCATTTATTACTTATTCTGTCTGCGTGCCTACGTGTCAGAGGAGGGCACGAGATCTCATTACAGATGCTTGTGAGCCACCACTGGGAACTGAACTCAGGACCTTTGGAAGAACAGCCAGTGTTCTTACCCTCTGAGCCATCTCTCCAGCCTAAGAGGAGGGTTCTTTGCTTCACAGAGAATAGCTTAACAGTTAGTGGCTGTCCCTATGACTGGCCCTCTCCCAGCAACCTGTAAATCCCTGTGTCTCCTCAGGGATAGATGGGCCTCATAAGTACTTACCCCATCCATGACAGAATGTTGTTGGACCCATTCTTGTATTTCTTGAGTCTGGCAGTAAAGTTCTATGTGCAGGACCACACAGAACAAAATGATGGACATTTTAAACTTTTTTCCCCTTCTTTTAATCTCAGAAAATATATCCACATATTTTCTAGTAATTTTGGAACTTGGAATTGCTGTTTTCTTTGGCTTCACCTTAGCCAGGAAACTAGTTGTGTCCAGTTCTAACACATTTGTGACATGTGTGTGACTAGTAAAACTAGGTCCGTTATTTGGTGGGTTATGTTGTCTGAGGAAGGAACTGCCCTCCTTCAGGCAATTTCCCTGACATAGTTTTAAATGGATAATCTTAGTGCAATCAAATCATAGTTTGGTGTGGAAAGGAAGTATGAGAGAAGATATTAAAATTAATGGAAACACTGTGGACCACATTACCTTGGCAATCTGACAGAACAGATTCAACAGAATAAAAAGTGGTTATTTGCACTACTGGAGTGTATACACAATAGCCCAGTACCGTTTGACTTTCAGATTAATGACACTATAAAGACAAATTACCACCTAGATACTTTATTACTTTTCAAATATGAACTCCTTTAAAAACTAAAGTCTAATTATGGATAATCGTTCTCCTGTGAATATTAGTAAGAGTTTGACCAAACCTGAATTATGCTTCACACAACCTTTTTAAAGTTAAATGAAACAAAAACAAACCTCAACCAATTTTAGGAACAGTGTAGGAGGTTTGCAAATATACGATACATTTTGACAGCTGCTTCTTACTGGAATCCTATCAAGACAATCACTGAAATATTTTAAATGCTTACAATGAGAGAATGCTAAATTTATAACTGAGCCTCAGTCACTGGATGTCCTGGAAATGGAGAGTGCTTTTGTGGTTGCTAACGTGCTTCTAATTCTTGAAGTCAGCCATATTCTGCAATCCAGATTCCCCAGTGACCAGTGCTAAATATTTACTTTAAATTGAATTTTTCACTGTTTAAAAGGTTTATGCCGTTTGTGCAGACAAACTTGTACCTCTGGCACAGTTGATCAGTACCATGAAGAAATAAGTTATGGAGAAATTGTCAGAGTATAATAGATTTATGATTAGAAAATAATATTCCCAGACTTGTAATCTTTACAGATTGCTGAAAACATGCAGGAAGGCCTACATGGAAGTGTGCAATGCTAACTCTTGACATACAATGCCCTATCTTCTGTCCAGTGTGCAGAAAATGTGTAACTCTATGTAGTATAGAAGATACACATATACAGAACAGTGTAGCTAATATCAGTTTTCCTCCAGTGGGTTTTTTTGTCATTGTATGTTTGCTTGTTTTATTTAGCATAAAGCTAACTTGTAAATCATCTTTTCTTATCCTTTTAATCCCTTTTCTTTTTCTTTTCTTTGCATTTATTTGCTTGTTTGTTTCACTTTTCTTGCCATATTATTGGCTTCTAGAGCTTCTGAGAAGCATCTACCTCTAAGGCTTCCTCTGGACCCATCATCCTCTCTTGGCATTCCTTCTTTGGGCAGCAGATCCTCTCCTGCAATTACTTCACAATGTCCCAAGAAAGTGCAAGAAAACTTGAGCTTGTAACAAAAACCCAAGTTATACAGAAATGCAAGTTCGAATTTGTGCATGGCTTGGGTCTAAGAACTCTGACTAGAGGCACCAAGAGAACAAAGAAAGGGCAGACAGACATTCAGAAAATTTGGGACTGGATTTCCGAGGCTCTGGTGGAGAAGCTACAGCACCGCTGAAGCTCAGTGTGTTTACTATATACAGTTGAACAGGGGGGCCGGGTTATTACAGGCAGGTATATTAGAGCACAAAGTTCCTTGTCCTTACAGATGAGCACTAGAGAAACCAGGAAGCTTATACATGTGGAATTGTCTTTTCAATAGGACAGCTGTATAAGAAGAAGGCTGTGAATGGAGGTGGTCAGTAGCCTCATTGGTCTATGCTGTCATAGGACTAGGCCATACCCAGCTCCCACAAGCAGAACTAGATAGAAGTAGCTAATCATCTGAGTAACCTATATATTATCTTTATGGCCAAGGGCTGCCCCAAGTCCCACACCAGGACTGAAGGTGGCTAATGGCCCAGGTGACCCCTATGGTATCTGTATGGCTGAGACTGTTACGACCACTAGGTGACAGGTAGCCTGTCTCTGGAACCCATCTTCATGGAAGAAGTGGTATGTACTTGGAGGAGTTTCCTTTGTGCTCAGTGGCTGTGTTACATCAGAACACTTAACCCTGAAGTTTACTATATTTAAAAATGCTTACAATAAATTACCTAATGTCAGACTCTAGAAGTTTGAATCAACACTGGCTATGGAATCATGTTTAACTGGATTTCCTCTTGTTTCACACAGCGTGTTACTCTGCTGGCCCAGGTGATCAGAGACGCCCACACTGAGAAAAACTAGGACGTAATATATATATATATATATATATATATATATATATATATATATATATATATATATTCACCTGAAAAAGGAGGTAGTTGCAGCTAATCTTGGTAGGAAAAGTCTTTGAAAGAAGGCAGTCTTCTACAAATATGGTTAAGCAAATGTCCTTGTATTCTTGAGCATCTTTTGGATATATGCCTTGGAGTGGCATTGCTGAATCTTGAGGTAGCACTATTCCTAATTGTCTGAGAAAGTTCCAAATTGATTTCCATAGTGGTTGTACAAGTTTACATTCCAACTAGCAATGGTGGAGGGCTCCCCTTTCTCCACAACCTCTCCAGCATGTGTTGTCACTTGAGTTTTTGATCTTAGCCATTCTAATGGGTGTAAGATGGAATCTCAGGGTCATTGTGATTTGTTTTTCCCTGATGACTAAGGACACTGAGCATCTCTTTAAGTGTTTCTCTGCCATTCTGTATTCATCTACAGAGAATTCTCTGTTTAGCTCTGTACCCCATTTTTTAATTGGATTACTTGCTTTGTTGCTGTTTAACTTCCTGAATTCTTTATATATTCTGGTTATTAGGCCTCTGTCAGATGTAGGGTTGGTGAAGGTCCTTTCCCAGTCTGTAGGCTGTCATTTTGTTCTAATGACAGTGTCCTTTGCTTTATAGAAGCTTTTTAGTTTCATGAGGTCCCATTTATTGATTGTTGATCTTAGAGCCTATACTGTTTGTTCTGTTCAGGAAGTTGTCTCCTGCGCTGATGAGTTCTAGGCTCTTGCCCACTTTTTCTTCTAACTCGTTTAGTGTGTCTGGTTTTATTTGATCCTCTTGATCAGTTTGTTGGTCGCTGTGCAGTCACTGCTGTCCTGCTCATCTGACAGCACCACCATCTTGGATCCCTCACAAAACTGGTCATTTTACCAGTTTACATGAGATGGGGAAACTGGATAAGGCTCAGCTGTTCTGTGCATAAAGTAAGGCTATTGTCTTTCAGCTTCACTGCTGACTCAAGTAGTAATTGATGATGACAGCCAAGTCAGGAATGGTTCAGGCTTTGGAGACAGTATTCATGGTTTTGCTTTATAAAGAAGAAAGAAACATAATCTGCTCTTCATGTGTTTGTTTGTTTTGTTGTTATTGTTTGTTATTTGTTAGAGGCCCTATGTCAAGTACTGTATGAGAAAAAGTTTGACATATTTAAGATCTTAGTTCTAGCCTATTTCCACTCTCTGACTCTGAGCATCGGTGTATATGAGCACCCAAAATATGGAACTCTTCCCTCTGCTTCCTCTCATCTGGAGAAAAAAAAATCCTCCCTGACTCTCACTTCTTCCAGTTATGATTCCCTCCAACTCTCATGTGTTTAGGCCATTGATTCTGAAAAGTCTTACCAACATTGCCCAGGGTGTGGGATCTTTCCTTTCTAGAAAGTCATCAAGGGTGAGAGTAATCTAAGGATCATGCCTTGAGAATCCATAGTTTTGGTTTTGATCAAATGCAAAAAACAACACAAGGAAGAGTTTCTCTAAATCAACTGTGAACACGTTGAAGGCAAAGGGCATGGCTTTCTCTGCTTTTATGTGCACCATTAGTGCTCAGACACAGTTGAACAACCGCAAAGTCATCAGCGCTGAAAATCAAAGCCCATAAGTATAGAGGCTAGACAGAAGTAGACCTGTAGCCTTACAGTATAGCTTCAGTTGCTACTATTATATGTGGTTTACTGATCACCATTTTGAGGATTAAGATGTAGTTCCCATTATATATGGTTATTTGGAGATTGAATTACATGTAGTAGCATATATTGCATGTAAATATGCATTCTTAGATTGACTGTGTGTATACACATGAATGTATGGTGACATCATGTTTAATACTGGTTTACTGGTTAGTGAATATCAAGCATTTAGTAAGTTCTACCTTAGTAAAACTGAGGATAAATTTGGTTGAAAAGTCAGTTGTCTCCTCTTCCTTCCCCTTTGTTTTCCCCCTACTCTTTCTCTTCCTCCTCCTCTTCCCTGTCCTCATTTTCCTCCTCCTTCCTCTTTTTTTCTTTCCCCTCATCTCCCTCTCTTCCCTCCTCCTTTCCTCCACTCTCTCTTTAAACACCATTAAGTAAATAAATTGTAGTGTGAATTTAATACAGATGGGAGTCAGAAAGATCAGGAGGAGGAAAAAATCATATAGAGAGGACAGGATGATATATAAGAGGTTTCTAAAAGAAAAATTTCTGTGGTAGGCAGGACATCTTTGTTTATTAAAAGTGGTTTAAAGCTAGACAATATGTTCTTGGATTTTCAAAGGCTTGGTTTTCATTGGAATAGGCAAACCTTTAAATTAAGTGTGGTTGGCTTAACACAGACATTTAATACATTCTCCGTCTCCTATATCTGCCCTCTCCGGAACAATGCCAAGTCACTTGAGGGTTGCTAAAATACAGCTCTGAATAATGATTTAACACATAGAATGAAGTTATTTTTCCATCTGGAGATTTACGCATATGGACAAGTTAAAATATGAAGGAATTTTGGGTTATGAAAAGCCCAAATTTTAGAAAGAAAACATGAATAGCCTTGATGTGCATCAAAATAAACAATTGGCTTTATCCTGGCCAGAACTTAATAGGAATGGGTGCATAAGGCCAACACAGCTGGGATTGCATGCGACCTTTCTTACCACTGTAATCATGAAAACCCAGCAGGACTCTAAGCATCTTCCTCCTGTAGAGGAGCAACTTACACACCCAGAGATTGACTTAGGATTCAGGTGGAGGCTTATGAAAAGAATAGAGTGATAAGTTGGAATGCAGTAATTATTTCACTTAAAATTTGCCCAGTTTACTTTAAATAATGTCATTATTTGGAGCAGAAATTCATAGTAATTACAAATTACTTGTAGGAATGGATTCTGTTACTAGTCTCATGCATTTCATTCTTTGTAAATTGCAAGGAAAACATAGGTACACACTGTGTATGAATAGGTTCCCAAGTCACTTACTGGTATATGGTTTATTTCTGTCTCTGCTTTTGAGATAAGTGAATAGAAGTACAGACAAAAATTGATTGCTTACCTAAGAAAATAATCCTTAGGGAGCAGATCTGTGACAAAGTCTGAGTGCAAAATCTGGAGATGACTACACTTCAGATGAGTACATTTTTGCCTCTTATTCTTAAAATGATTTTTGTCCCTTTAATATTCTTAATGTGTCTGTGTGACTAGGGTTTACCACTGGGAATGAGACAGTGTATTAAGAACTCTTCCTGGAAGAAGACGATTCTCTTCCAGCAGCCATCAGTTGCCTGTAGCTCTTTATTTAGGAGTGAGGTCCTATGAAATTCCCTCCACCTATACTGGAACAACCATTGGTGAGGTCATTCTTTAGGTTTTTTTTAGTCAACCATAGTGCTGAGATTTCATGTACACATCTTTGCTGTCCTGTATGGAAGACATTATCTCACAGCAGATGTCCTGGTCCTCTAGTTCTTACAGTCTCTCTGTCCTCAATCCCACAATGCTCCTTGAGTCTTAGTCGACTAGATGTACCAATTAGTACACCCCGTGGTCAGTTGGGCTCTGAAATTTTGAACAACCATGGCTTTCTGTAATGGTCTCTAGCTACTGTAAAAAGGACCTTGTTTGCTACTGGGAGAGAGCTACATTTACCTGAGGGTATTGTGAATGAGAAAGTTTTCATGATTTCTTTATCAGCAAGCTTGTTTTAGGTGCATAGAATGGCTACAGATTTTTTTAATTTTTATTTTATTTTTATTAATTACAGTTTATTCACTTTGTATCCCAGCTGTAGCCTCCTTCCCTATCCCCTCCCAATCCCACCCTCCCTCTTCTTCTCCTATGTCCCTCCCCGAGTCCACTGACAGGGGAGGTCCTCCTCCCCTTCCATCTGACCCTAGCCTATCAGGTCTCATCAGGACTGGCTTCATTGTCTTCCTCTGTGGAATGGTAGGGCTGCTCCCCAGTCAGGTGGAGGTGATTAAAGAGCCAGCCCATGAGTTCATGTCAGAGACAGTCCCTATTCTTATTACTGGGGAACCCTCCTGGACACTGAGCTATGGCTACGGATTTTATACGTTGATTTTATACCCTGTCCCTTTGATGAAATGCTGATTATTTTTCTAAGGTTTTTTTGTGTGGGGGCGGGGATTTGGGGGATCTCTTATGTAACATATCATATCATCTAAAAATAGGGATAATTTGACTTCCTCTTTTCCTATTTGTATCGTTTTAAGTTTATGCTCTTGCCTTACTTCTCTAGCTTGTGCTTCAAGAACTTTATTGAAAAGCAGTGGAGCAACTCTCTTTTATTCTTGAATTTAATGGTGTTTTGCGTTGGTTTTTTTTTCTCTTTATTCAAGAAGATGTTGGCAGTGGGTTTGTCAAACACTGCCTTTATTTTATTGAGGTATGGCTTCTCTTGATCTTCTCTCTTTATGCATTTTATCATAAAGGCAGGGTTTTTTTTCAGTCAAAAGTGTTTTCTGATTTTTTGAGGTGATCCTGGGATTTTCACATTAAGTCCATTTACATGCCATATTACTTTTAAAGTATGTTGAAGCCTCCAGTGTCTCCATTAAATTTTTGACTTGATCCTGGTAAATGTTCTTTAGATAGATAGATAGATAGATAGATAGATAGATAGATAGATAGATAGATAGATAGATATGTATATATATGTTAATATCAATTTAGCAAGTATTTTATTGTGGATTGATGCATTTATATTCATTGGTAATACTGGCTTATAACTTAGGGCTTTAGATTTATTGTTTGTTTTGCTGTTAAGCTTATTTTGGTTGCAGAGAATACTGGATTCATAGAAGAAACTGGGATATGTTCCCTCTGTATTTTTTCAATAAGTTAAGTGAAACTTGTTATAGCTCTTTAAAGGTTGGATAGAATTCTGCTGTGAATCCATCAGGTCGCCTTTTTAAGTTGGAAATTTATTACAGTTTCATTTTTTCATATGTGTTATGGGTTTATTTAAATTGTTGATCTCTTGTTCAAACTTTAGTGATTTGGGTGAATCTAGAAATTCCTTCTACCTCTTATAACTTAATAAATTACAATTTTTAAAAAATTATTCCTTCATAATATCCTGAATTTCTTTGGTATCTATCTGTTATAATGTTTCCCTGCTTGTTTCTGATTCTATTAATTTGTCTTTCCTTTGATTAATTGGGCTGACGGTCTATTGATCTTGCTCATTTTCTCAAAGAACCAACTCTTAAATCCATTAATTCTTTGTATTGTTTTCCTATTTTAATTTAATTGATTTTTTATTTTTTATTATTTCTTCCCATATACAGGATTTAGATTGTATTGTGCTGTATTGTTCTTGTTTTTCCAAATTCTTAAGTTGTATCATTAAGTCACTTACTTTTGTGCTTTTTGGTTTATTATGTAGGAATTTGACACTTTAAATTTCCTTCTTGGAGGACAGGTTTTAATGTGTCCCAGAGATTTTTGTTGTGTTGTGCTTTCATTTTCAATTAGTTCCAGGAATATTTTTATTCCTTTCTTAATTTCTTCTTTGTCCCATTCAGTAATGTGTTCTTTAATTCCCATGAGTTCATGTAATCAGTAGTAAGTAGTTTGCTCTCAATTAGGCTTTATTTCACTGTGTCAGATAGGAAACACAGTTCTGAATTTGTTAAGATTTGTGTTATGCTCCTGAGTGTGCTCTCTTTTTGAGAGGCTCCATGGGCTTCTGAATAGACTATATATTCTGTAATGTTTGGAGAGATTATTCTGTAGTTACCTGTCATGTCATTATAATGTATACTGTCATTTAACACTAATCTGTCTCTGTTTCATTTTGAATGTATGATTTATGTTATAGAGAAAATGAAGTATTGCAACTACCTACTTTTCTAAATTGGAGTTAATGTGTCTTTATTTCCCGTAATACCTGTCATATGAAATTGTGTGTGTCACAACTTGGTGCATATACGCTTAATAGCACTTATGTCTTCTTGGTTAGTTTTTCCCTTTATTTGAAATGCCCTTCTGATTAATTTGTTACTTACTTTGTCAGATACAAGCATAGGGACTGCTGTTTGTTTCCTGATTCCAGTTGCGAGGAATTTCTTTCTCCCATTTTAACTTCCATTTAAAAGTGACTCTATTTTGAAAATAGAAGGAGTTTCTTATGGACAACAGAGAGGTGGGTTTGTTTCTTAATCCATTCAACTAACTTAGGTCTTGATTGACAAGATAAAACCGTTAATGTTTAAAATTGTCATTGAAAGGTGTGCATTGCGTGCCATGTGCAGTTTGTTGGCTGTATATGTTATTATTCTTACTTTGTGCTTCAGTGACTATGGTTCTATATTTCCCTTTTTATATGGTCTTACCTTTGGCTATACATGTTCCTACCTCACTCCAAAGTGTTACCTCTAGTATTCTCTGTGGGAATATTTTGGTTGGCACAAATTCCTTTATCCTATATAAATCATGGAAAGTTTTCTTTCTCCTTCACCTATGGCAGAGCATTTTGCTGGGTGCAGCAGTCTAGTTTGGCAGTCATGGTCACTTAGACCTTGAAGTTCATTGCTGCAGACTCTTCTGACATTTTAGTTTTCCAGTGAGAAATTAGTTGGTTGTTTTTTTATTTTATTTTAATTTTTTCTTCACAATTTATTCATTATATATCCTGATTGAGGTCCCCTCCCTCAGCACCCTCCAGTCATACCCTCCGTCTCTCTTCTCCCCATCCCATTCCCCTAGTCCACCAAAAGGGGGAGTTCTCCACTATTGCCATCTGCTCAGAGCCTAGTAAGTCTCCTTGGGACTGCCTGGAGCCTCTTCCTCAGTGACCTGGTAGGGCTGCATCATGGAGAGTGAGTGATCAAAGAGCAGTCAACTGAGTTAGAGGCAGTCTCAGCTTCCCTCACTCAGAGATCTGCATGGAGACTGAACTGCCAATTAGCCACATCTGAGCAGGGGATCTAGGTCCTCTCCGTGCAGGGTCCTGTCCTCCATTGGTGCATCAGTCTCTGCAGGACCCCCTGGGCTCATATCCTTTAGCTTTGTTGATCTCCTTATGGGGCTTCTGTCCACTCCATGTCCCTCTAGCCCTATCTTCTTCCATAAGACTCCTTGCACCTTGCCCAAAGTTTAGCTGTGAGTCTCAGCATCTGCTTTGATCCCCTGTTGGGTAATTTATTTCAGAGGGCCCTCTATAGTACACTCCCATCGTCTTTCCTCTCTTCCACCTCTTCTAGTGTCTATCCTGTTTACCAATGAGAATTAAGCATCCTCCCTAGGGTCCTCCTTGTTGTTTAGCTTCTTTAGGTCTGTAGATGGCTATCCTATATTATACAGCTAATATCCGCTTAAAAGTGAGTATACACCATGCCTGTCTTTCTGTTTCTGGGTTACTTCACTCACAATGATCTCTTCTAGTTCTCTCCATTTGCCTTCAAATTTCATGATTTCCTTGTTTTTAATTGCTGAGTAGTATTCCATTGTGTAAATGTAGCCATTCTTCAGTTGAAGGACATCTGGGGTTGTTTATGTATATATAAAATTAAATTATGATATATATCATAACATATATAATATATCATAATTTAATTACATTTATCCATTCCCGTTCCTCCCTTCAAACTCTGCCAGATACTCCTCCCCGTATCCTTTAATATTTATGGCCTATTTTAATGCTAATTCGTGTACATATACATATATATTCATATCCCTAAATATAACCTGTTCAGTCCATATAATGCTACCTGTATGTTTGTTTTCAGTGCTGGTTGGTACTGGGTCACCAATTGCTATGCTCTATCCTGGTGAAGGCCACCTCTGTCATTTAGAGCTTTTCTCTACTGTTATTTTGATGGGTTTTCCTTCACATGTGACTTCTGCTTCCTTCTTGATGTTTTCAGTATGCTCTTTACCCTGTATCTTTAATGTTTTAACTATAATTACTATAATAAACAATGGGAAACCTCTTATCTCATCTTGTACATTTGGTGTTCTGTGTGCATCCTGTATCTGTGCAGATATGTCTTCTACTAATTTGGGGTAGTTTTCTTCTGTCATCTTGTTGAAGATCTTTCTTTTGCTTACCTGGCATTCTTCTCCTCCATCTATGCCAATGTTTCTCAACTGTCCTAATGCTATGACCCTTTCATAGGTTCCTCATGTTGTGGTGATCCCCATTTATTTTGTTGATATTTCATAACTATAATTTTGCTACGGCTACAAATCATAATGTAAATATTTGCTATGCAGGACATCTGGGACCCCCAAATGGATCACAACCCACAGGTTGAGAACTGCTGATCTATGCTATACTATTGGTCTTCCAAGAATCTCACAGTTATTATATGTTCCTTTCATGTGTTGGCTTTTTAAAAATTTCATATTCTTACTTGATCCATTTGACTCAAAGGACTTTCCCTGGGTTCTCTAAGTGAGTTATCGACCTTTTAAATTACATCTTAATTTAGCTTGAGTTCTCTACAATATATGTATTGTACTGAATTTAGTTTTCAAGTCCTGAATTGTCTGATCATTCCATCCCTCCATACACTTGTGCTTTCATGAACATCACTCAAGCAATCATTGTTATCCTCTCTAAGTTTATTGAGCGTTTTTATGTCTTCTTTAAACTCCTTGATTTATTTAATAAAGATATGATTGTTCTTTTTAAAATCTGTGTTCAGAAGTTCATTGAGATAAATCTCACTGAAGAACATTTCCATAGGATAAGTGGGTCTGAGTGGTGGCTGGACAAATTGCGTTTGACTTTCATATTGTTTGTTTTTGTGGTCTAGCCAAGCATGCGGACATTTTTCTTTGGTTGTGTATCTTACATGAGATGCAGCCTGCCACAGGCTTGGCCAGTGGGAAACTGTGTGACCGGAGCTGGGCCTTCCACTGTTGCTGTTGCAGGGATGGGGTAAGAGTCAGAAGGCTCCCTAGGCAAAAGAGACGAGTCTCCTTGTTCACATAAAAACCTATCACTATGGCCATGGATTTAAAAGCTACATCCAGAACTATGGAAAACCTTTTTATATTAACAACAAAACAGTTCATACTTTGTCATTCAAGCCTGAGCACAACCTGTTCGGCACCCTTTATTATTGGTGCTATGACAATTGCATGTATGCAAGGAATATGTTCTTAATGAAGGATTTAACACCATGTTCCAGGCCAGGTATGCAGTCAAATGCCTTTAATCTCAGCAGCTGGGAGGTAAAAGCATACAAGTCTTTTTGGGTTTGAGGCCAGCCTGGTCTGCACAGCGAGGTCCAGGACAGCCAGGCTACACAGAGAGACCCTGTTTCAGAAAAACAAAAACAAAGTAAAAACTAAAAACATGTTCCTCTAAATAATAAGCACCATAAAATGTTTCTACATTAGAAACAAAATAAGGACACTAAGGTTTGCAAAGGTATTACTTTGTGGACTAAATAACCGAGACCATTATTTTCCAATTATATAACCCTTAGAATATGTTTTCTTACATTTAACCCCCTGGTAGAAGAAAACTATGTTTTTAAAGACTGCATCTTAACTGCCTTCAAATAACCATGTGCCTAATTTTAAGTTGAGTTCTCTAACTGGTTGCAGATTTCATTGATTTTTAGAAAAGGAAAATATTTCTTTTTTTTTAATGTAATTTATTTCTTTTTATATCAATCACAGGTTAGGTACTTTGCATCCCAGGCATAGCCCCCTCCCTCATTCCCTCCCACTCTCCCCATCCCTCCCTCATCTCCTCCCCTCCCCCTCCAAGTCCACCAATGGGGAAGGATCTCCTCCCCTTACATCCGACCTCAGGTCATCTTGTATCCTCAGGGCTGGCTGCAATGTCCTCTTCTGGGATCAAGCCAGGCTGTTACTCCCTGGCGTGTATGGGGAGGGTCAAAGAGCCATCCATCTAGTTCATGACAGAAACAGTCCCTGTTCCCCTTACTAGGGTCTTTAGTTGGACACCGAGCTACCATGGGCCACAATCTGAATGGGGGTTCTAGGCCATATCCATACATGGTCCTTGGTTGGAGAAACTGTCTCCTAAAAGACCCCTGTGCCCTGCTCAGTTTGGTCTTTGTGGAGCTCTTGTTCTCCCCAAGTCTTACTAACTTCCCCTATTTTTATTATTATTTCCCACCCTCTATCAAAGGCTTGGTTTTGAATCTTAATATCTACTTTGATACATTGCTATATTGATTCTTTCAGAGGCCCTCTTAGGTATGCTCCTGTCCTGTTGCATGCTTTCTCCTCTATTCAATGTCCATACCATTGCTTCATCTAAACTAGCATTGATCATACCAACCTGGGTCCTCCTTCTTGTATATCTTCCCTAGGTGTATAGATTTCAGCATGACCTTGCTATCCTATAGGTCTATATAAGTGAGTATATGCTATATGTTTCTTTGTGCTTTTGTGATACCTCACTTAGGATGATTGTTTCCAGGTCCCACCATTTGCCTGCAAATTTCATGATTTCCTCCTTTTTAATTGCTGAGTAGTATTCCATTGTGTAAAAGTACCATAATTTCTGTATCCATTCCTCAACTGAGGGACATCTGGGTTGTTTCCAGGTTCTGGCTATTTCAAATAAAGCCACTACAAACATAGTTGAGCAAATGTCCTTGTTGTGTACTTGAGCATCTTTTGGATACATGCCTAAGAGTGGTATAGCTGGAACTTGAGGGATCACTATTCCTAATTGTCTAAGTAAGCACCAAATTGATTTCCAGACTGGTTGTACAAGTTTGCATTCCCACCAGCAATGGAGGAGGGTTCCTCTTTCTCTAAAACCTCTCCAGCATGTGTTGTCACTACAGTTTTTGATCTTAGCCATTCTGGTGGGTATAAGGTGAAATCTCAGGGTCGTTTTGACTTGCATCTCCCTGATGGCTAAGGACGTTGAACATTTCTTTAACTGTTTTTTTTTTTTTTTTTTTTGCCATTCTATAATCCTCTACAGTCAGTTCTCTTCTTAGCTCCATACCCCATTTTTTAATTGGATTGCTGGATTTCTTGCTTTTTA
>CM053743.1:15957925-15968956 GCA_028658305.1 Pachyuromys duprasi | reverse complement strand
CTTCTTTTTCATCTATTCCAATTATTCTTAGGTTTCGTCTTTTCATGGTATCTTGATTTCTTGGATGTTTTGTGTTTGGGACTTTTCCGATTTTATTTTTTCCTTGAGTGAGGAATCCATTTCAGCCAGCGTATCTTCAGCTCCCGAGATTCTCTCTTCCATCTCTTGTATTCTATTGGTGATGCTGACCTTTGTGGTTCCTGATCTTTTCTCTAAGTTCTCCAGTTCCAGGTTCTTCTCCTTTTGTGTCTTCTTTATAGATTCTAATTCTGTTTTCATGCTTTGTATCCTTTCCTTCATCTGATTGACTGTGGCTCCTATTTTTTTGTTTGTTTGTTTGTTTCCTCTCTCTATATCTTTAATTGTTCCTCTATGTTGGCAGTTATATTCTTCTGAATTTCTTTGAGGGTCTTGTTCATTTCCTCTTTTTGTCCCTCTTTTTGTTCCTCTAATATCTTTATAATCATAGCTTTAACATAATTTTCCTGTGTCTCCGCTGAATTAAAATATCCATTGCTTTTGGGTTTTTCTGGTGGGGCCATGGTGTCCTGATTTTTGTTGTGTGAGTTCTTATGTCTACCTTTGGCCATTTGTTTATATATTATCAAGGAGCTGTTTGTACTTTGAGGCTGAACTTCAGACTTGAACTGTCAATCTCTTGTGTCAGGAGTATTCTTCAAGAAGATCAGGGAGTTCCAGTGGTTTGATAGTGTGTGTTGTTGCCTCAGTTAAACTCTGTTTTGGGATCTGTGTGCCTGGGTTCGTGCTCTGTGCTAGAAACTGTGAGCACCGCAGGTTGGTCACCCCTCTGGTGTGGAGACTTGGCTCCTCACTCAATGCCAGAGGCTGAGTGTCCCAGTTTGAGATGGCAGCTGGGGGCACCGCTCTGGTCTAGAGGCTGCATGCTCCAACCTGGGCTTGCTGCTAATGGCTCTCCTCTGGACTGGAGACTTGGCGCCTCCTTCTGGGCCAGGAGCTGTGCACCATGATCTGAGATGGTATTTGTGGACACCTCAGTGTGGACCTGATACTGTGTGTCCCTGTCTGGGGTGGTGGCTAGCATCTCCAAGGGGAGTGTGCCCGCCTGATGCAGCCCTGTCTGGGTAATGGATTCTGGAGCCTTCTCAGACTGGCCTGTGGACACACACACAAGGTCTGGAGAGGTTGCAGCATTGCCGAGCTGTGTGCACCCGCCATATGCAGGCCGGTCGAAATGGTACCCAGGGCCTTCTCAGTCTGGCCGTGGACACACACACAGACTAGGGTGGTTGCTGGCGGAGCCAAGCTGAGTGCACCCTCCAGATGCTGGCTGGTCTGGAAAGGTACCCAGGGCCTCCTCAGTCTGGCCCGGAGGCTGTGTGACCCAGACTGGTATGGTGGTTGTAGGTGCCCAGGGCGGCTGCTAGTTAAGATCAGGGCTGTGTTCTGTGGGTCACCCGGAGTTTTTCCAGGGAATAACTGGATGTCCCTAGGATTTTTCCCCCTTTATTTCCTTACCGTAGGAATTCCGCTCACCAGGCAATCACAAATGCTTGTGTTTTAGGTCCCAGAGTTTAGTCTCCTGGTCGCTGTGTTGTTACTGCTGTCCTACTCCTCAGACACAGTGTCCTCCCATGGCAGCCATCTTGGATCTCCCCAGAAAATATTTCTCAATAAGTCTCCTTTATTTTATAAAAATAAAAATAAAATTGAAATGAGTATTAATGATGCTTCAATTAGATAATGTGCCATTTTATATACACAAAACCCTAAATAATATATATGAGCAGTTACAACAGTTACAGTACACTAGCACGTTTCAGATAACTAATTATGCTAAGAGAGAGTGCAGCCTCCTTGCACATCAATGACTCTAAGCCCTAAACCCAGCAATAAGTGCATGATTGGTAAAGAGGGAGCAAAAACACTAGGTGTGTTAAAATGGCACACTTTTACTGTGTGCAACTGACTTAGAAGAGTTACAGATCTGACACAAATCTTGGGATAAATGTGTTAAGATCCCAGAGTTAGTGGTATTATTACATTCAGAAAAATACAAAATCCCAGTCAGTTACCCTGTCACAAGCCTGTATCTCTAGCATCTAGAATCTAGAATGCTGAGGTCTGAGGATTCTATGCTGAAGGTCACCCTGGGACACACACACCCAGGGGAGGAAGACCTAAATCTCCAAAAGAAAAATATGGGTCGAGAGGAATACAAAATAAAGAAAGGGAAAGCTGGATTATATTAGTTCAGATTATGACCAATATGTGATTGAAGTGCACTAAAATCTTGATTATGCACATATATTTACAGAAACATAGGGAATCACATTAAGGATCAATGCTATTTTAAAAATATAAATAAAAATATAAGCTTCCTCATATAGGCACCAAATGAGCAGTCAGTTGAAATGAATGACTTGATGTTACAGTAAGCTTTATCTAAAATATTCATGTTACCTCACACTGCACTTTACTTTTTATATGTAGCTGCGATTATTCAATAGAATGTTCGCTAATAGCTACTCACAGGTTTTAAAATGATAATTTAATAAAAATGTAATTTATTTTGTTATCTGCCTCTGTAGTTGTTTGAATGAAAATGGACCCTGTAGGTTTGTATATTTAAATGCTTGATGCTTGGTCACCAGGGACTGGCAAGACTTGGGAGGGATTAGGAGGTGTGGTCCCAAAAAGTGGGTCACCAAGAAGGGCTCTCAAGAATAAGGCCAGGGCCAGGGTTTCTCTGTCTTCCTTTTGCCTGTGGATCTGGAAGTAGAGTTCTCAGCAATTTCACCAGCACCGTATCTGCCTGTGTGCTACCAAGCTCCCCACAATGACAACAGCGGACTAAACCACTGAAACTGTAAACAAGTTTTTCTTTGCAAGAGTTGCCATGGTCACCATGTCTATTCATAGCAGTAGAACATTGACCAACGCAACAACCCCTTTGCCACTGAGTAGGAATTCAAATAGTGTTTTATAAAAAGACTACAATCTTTGTTTCACACCATTGGTTTAGTAAAGCCTTTGAAGGAGTCAGGAAAATCTTTAAGTCATTATTGACTTGGTCTCATAAGGATATTGAGATTTCTGAATGAGTGCCAATCAGATTTTAGACTAAATGAAATGTGCATAAGTGTAGGATTATCTCCTGGACTGTGGGTAATACACGTAGAGTGTGCCTTTTTTTTTTTTATTGGAGTATACACCTTGAACAACATACCTAAGGAAAACTGACCTTCCCTTCTCTAGTTGCCATCAGTTGCTAAAGTTTGGCTATCTAGATTTTGAACAGACCTCTGCATACAGTCTGAATTACTCTGAATTCTTGGGCGCAACACCTCTGTCATGTCTAACAAATACTATTTTGTTGCACATGTCAATTTCTTCTAGCACTTAAAAATTTTGCCCCCTCTCCTGCAGTGATCCTTGAGCCCTGAGATTTTGGGTGTCATATAAATGTCCCACTTAGAGCTGAGCACTTTACAGTCTCTGGTCCTCTAAACATTCACCAGTTGAGTGTGTGTATATTAATCACTATCTAGTGCAGATAAAATCTTCTCTGATAAGGTTTGAGACACTCTAATTTATGAGTGTAAAGGGAAGAACTTAGAGATCAGCTTATTATTTTGTCCATTGAGAAGAATAATAGGAATAAATTCTTCCCTGAGGCCTATGATTTATTTAACCACAGGGTTTGGGCCCCATAAATGGTATCAGACATAGGTTTCATTCAACCAGAAAATGGTTGATTTCTCCCATAAAACTCACAACACTGTTGCATTAGTGGGCATATCTTGCCTAGTCATTATTATGGCTCACAGGACTCATGGCTGCGTAACTGTTGATTATTTTTCTTCCCTGGCAGCATGCATAGAACCTACCATCACTATGGACATTAGACATTGGGGATGGATCTTCCATATCAGTGATTTCTCTTTTCTATGATGCTATGTAAAGTCTTCAGTAATAAAGTCTTGTCACCAAAATCTGGAAAGTAATAAGAAGCAATGATACTAGCCTGTAATATCTTATGGGGCAGTCTGTGGGATAGCACTGACAAATACTTTGAGCTTTGCTCTCTCATATCTGGCACTAGGCTTTTCATTTGATAACCTTTATTATTATGACAGGCATTCTTTCCATTATAAGGTAACTCCATTTAAACTCTCTTATAGATGTATATAATTTAGGAAGCTTCTATGTTAGTAAGTTTCCAATATCTTCAAGTCTTAAATATTCACCAGTTGGTTATACAATATTAAATGATCACTCTGAAAGTATATGTGTGTGTGTATGTGTGTGTGTGTGTGTAACATTCAGACTGAGCAGACATACGACCACCACATTGATTTTTCTCTCAAATGTCCACTTCCACCAACAGTGAGTAAGTATTCCCCCATCTCCATATCTGTATCATCATTAGTTGTCGTTATTTTTAATATTAGCTATTCTGACTGGGATAAGATAAAACCTTGAACTATTTTGCATTTCCTTGCTGGCCAGGTATATTAAAAGTATTTCTCCGAAGTTTGTATTTCTTATTTTGAGAACTCTTATTTTAGTTTGATTTCCATTTTTTAAAATATAGCTTGTTTTCTTGATACTTAGTTTTCTTGAGTTTTTTCTGTATTGTAGACAATAATCCAATGTCACATATGTAGCTGGTCAAGAATTTTTTCTATCTGTATACATCTTTTCACCTGAATGATGGTATCTTTTGCTCTTGAGGTCATATATGTCAGTTGTTGGTTTTCATATATGTGCTACCAAGCTCTGTTTAAAAAAAGTGCTTCCTAGTGCTTGTATGTTTATGCACATCCCCTACTTCCTCCTCCAACAGATGCATGCTATCACGTCTATTTTTGAGGTCCTAGATCCATTTGAAGTTGATTTTTTTCCATACAGAGATACAATTCCACTTTAATTCTACATGTAGCTATCACTTTGAACAGACCATTTGTTGAAGATGTTTTCATTTACCCCCATTGTGTATTGTTGGCCCTTTTGTCAAAAATCAGGTAGCCATAGGCGTGTGGGTTTGTATGTGGGTCTTCAATTCTCTTTCATTAATAAATGTGCCCTCTTTTTGCCAGTAGCATGCTGGTTTTGTTGCTATAACTTGGATTCAGGGATCTTGCTGCCGTGGCAGACCTCTTATTATCAAGAATGTTTTGGCTATCCTATGGTCTTTTGTGTCTGCATATGAATTTTGAGATTATTTTTCTAATTTCTGTGAAGAGTTATATTGTAATTTTGATGGGCATTACATTGAGCCTGTAGGTTATTCTTGATAGAATGTCTATTTTAACAATATCAACCTACCAAACATGAGTGTGGGCTAAGGTTCCATCTCTGGTCTTTCTTCAGTTTCTTTACTTAGTGTCCCAAAGTTTTTATTATGCAAGTCTTTCACTTTCTTGGATATAATCCAAATTTTTTGAGACAATTATAAATAAGATTATTTCTCCGATTTCTTTCTTAGTGCTTGTCATTAGTATATAGGAAAGATTCCAATTTGTGTGTGTTAATTTTGTATTTTGCTACTTTGGTGAATATGTGTATCAGCTGTTAGAATTTTCTAGTGGGATCTTTAGGTATGGAGACAGGAGATCCCAGGAAATTTGGGATGTTTGGCAGCATTTGGAGGTAAGAAGCCAGAGTCCTATGGGTGAGGCAGAACAATACTTACTCAGAGACTCATAAAAGGGGTATCACAGAGGAAAACTGCCGAAGAGATAAGAAGAAGCATAGTCTACCTGAATGGAAGAGGAAGGTGGTTCCAGAGAAGCAGGAGGAGGCACTGGGAGTAAGGTGGAGCATCACTTATGTGGTGACTCAGGGAAAAGAGAAGCCAAGCAGGCCTGGAGAATGGGAAGGAAAAGAGCTACCTGGTAGTGAAGGGAAGGAAGATCCAGGAGCAGGTGGGCATTGGGATACAGTAAATGAATTTTATTAATCCTTCCTAAATGTTTACTTAAAATAGGATGATAATTATATCCTCTATTAACCGATAAAGCCATATTTGTTTTTCAACCCGAAAAACAGTGAACTTTGAGTTTCAAAACTGGTTTTCACAATGTGAAAAGAAGAGACAAATTTAAAGCTATGGCTTTGATGACTTAGTACCAGCAGTAGGTTATCCACACTCTAAAAAGGTGTGATTTTGAGACTGGATCCGAATGTCCTGACTACCCACCACTTGAATATAAACAGGTGGAAGACAGGTTCTTGTAGGATGGAGTCAGGCTTATCAAGGCCAGCTTGGAAGAAGAAATAGAGACTAGACATAGAGCTCCTTCCAGCTCTAGCTTCTCTGGCTCATATTTGGAAATCGTGTTTCAGATTGAGAAGCAGCAGCTAGACTGGGTGATGACTTTATCAGATAGTGTATGCGTTGCTCCTGAGTGTTGCCGTGGGTTATAGTAGACTTAGACATTCTCTAGCTTAGTTACTAAGGAAGGATGTTCTACAAGCCATCTAGTTTCGTCAAATCTAGACAAAGATTCTCTTCAGCCAGAGGAATAGGAAGTGGAAGAAGGCAAAAGAAGGCAAAGAGCTGTGGAAAGGACAATTGCAAGTGTGCCTACATGATGAAATGATTATATGGCAAATGCCATATACTATGCCATATACTATTGACCTTTGTCAATAAAGTGGTTAATTTTTCTCTAGTATGTATGCTTCTGATGTATCTCCCATGAACTAAGATTTAAATAAACAGAAAAATAACTTGTCAGTCGTTACTAGAGAAAAATTGTTGGCAAGCTGGTAGACTGACCATCAAATTCATATTTGTAGGAGACTAAATGTCATATGTGCTCCAAATCATTTTCATGGATTACCAAGCTTTTGGGTGATGATTAGCAGATAAAAACCAAATGAACAATTGCCCCTTGTAGGTTGTTTGTATATTCTCTAGCTCCCTATAGTTGTGATATCAACGGAGAGAAGTACTCAGGAGAGCAAAACAAGACAGTAGATGACATTGGACTAGACAAACTTCCTGCACGAGAGATGTGTGGCTTGTTCTCACGAGAGTGGCTTATGTGGAACCTCAAGCCTGTTTTGCCCAAAGCACTCTTTGTTTTCTCACATTCAAGTTCCTATGAAGTTAAATAAAAATATAATCCTTATGTCTTTCATTCATTTCAGCTAATTCAGGAAAACAGTATTTTGCAAGCATGTTTTGATGTCAGAGAAACATGGTTTTTGTCTCTTTTAAGCCATTTTTGTTGTTGTTGAAGCAGGAAGTCACAAATTAGCATAAAGAACAAAATATTATAATTTCAAAACATGATTTAAGCCATCAGAATTAACTCTAAAATTTGTTTAAGTATGTCTGTTTTCCTCATTACTTTAATTCAAATGTTTGAAAATAGTCTTATCATGGCTACTTGACTTGTTTCACAGAACTAGATGCTGGCTTAGAAGGACAAGGAAAGGGGGTGATAACTAATTTAAAATATATATTTAAAATGAAGTGGGACAGAGAGTTTTAAGAGTACTTAGAAATATTCATTTTGAGGTCTGGCATTCAAAATATATGGCTTTGATGTGGGTGAGTAATTTTAGTTGTGGTTTAAATGATTATTCTATTGTTTATTTTTTTACCTCTTATTCTCATTCATCAGATTTCATCGTAAATGAATAAAAGAACTGAGCGCTTTCCCATACATGCCTCTAACGTGGTTGCTGGGCATTTCCCATCACCGCAGACACTCCTAGATTCTGCACACCACTATTCTGCCATGCAAAACAGTCTTTGATATGGAAACATCTACTGTGTAGGAAATGTTCTGGGAAAAGGATCATCTTTTAAAAGGAACCTCATTATGCTTCCTTTCATTTTCCCATCTTCCTAACTAAATGTACTAGGGAGAGCATTTACTATCTTTCTATTGGCCGTTTTAAAGAATAAGCATTCAGTGCCCAGCATTTATAATGAATTCAGTAATTAAGAGATATGGTGTGATTTAAATGTATAAAAGTGCAATGACGTCACATTATAGTCTTTGCATTATTAAACTGTGTGAAGTTCAGTAACTCCTTTATATGGAAAGTTCTCATTACCCTAGATGGGAATCTAGAAATGTGTCTATTTAATAACTAAAAAATTAAGTAGTGACAGTGCTGACAGAAAGCTCTATGAAATGATGCACAACTGAATAAGTAAGAATAAGTAAGGAATCAGCACAGTCTCTTTTATAATCTGCATATTAACATTCAAACATCATTCGAGATTCATACGTACACTTAGTCATAAGGGCATAATTCAAACCAAATCTTTTGGGCTTACAGATCCCTATGTGCTGTTTTACTCTATCTAGTTATTAAGTCACTGTAGAGATTGTAGGAGAACTCACAATCTGTTAGAGCGGATAAAGTATACCAGTCATACAATATAACTTAATGAGGAAAACTTTTAACATAATACAGGCAAGGGTGTAGAATCAACAGCAAACCATTGAAATGCATCTTGGAATATAGGATTTTGCCAAGGAAATTCAGAATAGATTTTTATTATTACAATTTATTTACTTTATATCCCAGCTGTAGCCCCCTCTCTTGCCCCTCCCAATCTCACCCTTCCTCCTTTTTCTCCTCCTATGCCCCTCCCCTAGTCCACTGATAGGAGAGGTCCTCCTCCCCTTCCATCTGACCCTAGCCTATCAAGTCTCATCAGGACTGGCTGCATTGTCCTCCTCTGTGGCCTGATACAGCTGTACTCCCCCCAGGGGGAGGTGATCAAAGAGCCAGCCATTGAGTTCATGGCCAGAGACAGCCCCTGTTCCCCTTATAGGGAACCCACTTGGAGGCTGAGCTGCCATGGGCTACATCTGAGCAAGGGGTCTTGGTTGGAGTATTCGTTTTTGTAAAGACTCCAGGGCCCAGAATTTCTGGTTCTGTTGGTCTCCTTGTGGAGCCCCTGTCCCATCTAGGTCTTTCTATCAAGTATTCCAATTTAAAAAATGGGGTACAGAGCTAGACAGAGAATTCTCAACAGAGCAATATTGAATGGCAGAGAAACACTTTTAAAATGCTCTCTACAGGCAAACCTCTGCTTGCCTGTAGCCCATGGTAGCTCAGTATTCAAGTGGGTACCCTAGTAAGGGAAATAGGGACTATTTCTGACATGAACTCAATGGCAGACTCTTTGACCTCCCCATCCGGCAACAGAGGAGCAGCCCTCCTAGGCCACAGAGGAGTAATATGCAGCCAGTCCTGAAGAGACCTGATAAACCAGGGACAGATGAAATGGGAGGAGATCCTCCCCTATCAGTGGACTTGGAAAGGGGCAGGGAGTAGATGAGGGAGGGAAGGTGGGATTGGGAGGGAATGAGGGAGTGAGATTCACCTGGGATACAGAGTTAATAAAATGTAACTAATAATAATAAAAAATGCTCAATGTACTTAGTCATCAGAGAAATGAAAATCAAAATGACCCTGAGATTTCACCTTATACCCATCAGATTGGCTAAGATCAAAAACTCAGGTGGAGATGATACAGAGAAAAGGGAACCCTTCTCCATTGCTGGGGGGAATGTAACCTTTTACAACCACTTTGGAAAGCAATCTGGCACTTCCTCAGAAAATTAGGAATAGTACTCCCTCAAGATCCAGCTATACCACTCCTAGGCATGTATCCAAAAGATGCACAAGTATACAACATTTGCTTAGCCATGTTCATAGTAGCTTCATTCATAATATCCAGATGCCCCTCAATGAAAGGAATGGATACAGAATAGATTTTCATCCAAGACATAAAGGTATTTAGAAGCCTGAAACTTCATGATCTGAAGAAGAACTTCACATCATGGAACAGAGAGTTTACAGCAAACTGGATGAGCAGCAGAACCATAGCCTCACTGAAAGGCCAATGAGGGCAAAGACAGAGGCGAGCTGTATTACTTTAAGCCTGCATCTAACAGTTACTAAACTAACATTAGCTATATATGCAATTTTAATTTTTCTGTAGGCAATGTTAAAAAAGAAAGTCAGGAAAATTAATTTTATTGTATTCCACATACAAAATATAATATATATAGTAAATAGCAGTTGAGAAATATTTCATTCAGTTTCCCTATTTGTAGTTTCAAAATGTTGTGGCAACTGCACATAACAACGTCTTTCGCCTTATAGGCATTTGAAGTGTATACTTCAGTTATGTCTTTGTGCTACCAGAGCAAAATATCTCAGAGTTTTAGAAATCTAGAAGTCTAAGATCAGTGAACCATATTGTCTCTTTCTCTCTTAAGGCTCTTCCTGTACCCTGACATGGTGAAGGGAATGCAAGGGCAAAGAAAGGGGAAAGATCATGTGTCTTCATACAGTGAAGAGCCAAAGATAAAAGGGAGCCCAAAACTATGTGAAACTTCTTTTCTACAGGCCTTAATTGTGTTTGTAAAGGAGGAAGACCAGTGACCTGCTCACATTATACTATACTGTACTCTGCGGATTTAAACACATTCATGAAGCATTTGTCCTTATAACTTTTTAATTTTGTAAAACTAAAATCTTATGCCCATTAAACAACAACCCCTGTTCTTTCTTCCTTTAGTACCTAGCAATTACCATCCTACTCTTTGCCTATCTGCATTTTACTACTGGATGTACTCATTTTGTTGGAATTGTACGCTTATTCTGTTAGTAGTTTATTTTATTCCTAAAACTCTTGTCCACAATGCAGCATATATCAGGATCTCCTTTTGGCTCATGTTGCTCTGGAAGATGCTAGATTTACATATTCTACTTACCATTCACTCTTCAGTGGACACCTCGGTTGCTGCAGTGTCTTGGCTGTTCTGAGAAATGATGACATAAGCATGTTTGGTTGGTTGTGACAAGACCCAGTTTCAGCATATGGCTCCTCTGTCAGTGACAAACATTTTTTTTTATGAAACTTATTCTTTTTTTAAATTTATTTATTTTTATATCAATCACAGGTTAGGTTTTTTGCATCCCAGGTGTAGCCCCCTCCCTCATTCCCTCCCACCCTTCCCAACCCTCCCTCATCTCCTCCCTGCCCCCTCCAAGTCCACCAAC
>CM053743.1:15916896-15949082 GCA_028658305.1 Pachyuromys duprasi | reverse complement strand
AAACACAAATTCATTTAAACATCTATTTTTGAAAAAATATATACATATAATACCCATAACATTAGGAGGATTTGGAAAATAAAATAATACTATTTAGATCATTCAAATTGTTGCAGAAGTTCAAGTTAGGTTTGATGTTAAACTTTAATGCAGTAAAAAATTTGGTATGGACTATTACCTGGAAAGGGAAGATTTAAAACAAAAAAAACACAAAATTTTAAAGGAGTATTTCTACTTACATTATTATGAAATTGCTCAATGTATCAAAATTTATAGCCAATGCAAAATAAAGGCAGGGTATATTTGTCCTTTCTTCCTCTTTCTTATTAATAACTTACATTTTAAAAAGGTGGCATACTTGCTCTGGGCATGGCAACCTCCTGCCATGGTTTACATGGCAGCTAATTCTCAAAGGACTGGAAAGTTTTACTTAGCATAATAATTTATCATTTTATGTGCTCTGTCATTGCTCTTTCCCAAGCTCTGGGGAGAACACTACTTCTGAGGACTTTGAAAAGTGTGTTTAAACAGGTTGAACTCTATTACACTTCATCATTTCCCTTAAAATGTGAGCTAATTATGTTCTTTCCTTTTAAAATGTTTGTTGAGACATTCACACATGTTGCCCGGCAACCTCCCAAACTTGTTAAAAACACGTGTGTATCTTTTTATGCTAGAAATACACTGGGTGTTGGCTCATGGTATCAAACCCAGATGGACACAAATGGCATCGTATCATTAGCAAACCCATAAAAGAGCTGTCTTGCTATGTTAGGGGAGATTTTGAGAGGCTGTCAGATAGTTTCGATGAAAGAATACTTGAACCAGAACATACATTCCACAGAAAAATATGCAAGAAATTAAATCCCCAGTGAATTTTCTGTTTGGATGATCTTTTTTTTCTGAGACTTCTGGTGATTGGGGAGTAATTTTATAGTCTCTGGCTAATTTGAATACTGAGTATTTGATTTAAAATACGTCCTTGGCGTATTTACCAAAATTAGTTCTTTTTATTTAGCTATTAATTTAAAATAAAGGTTAAAGCAGCTTGGTTGTCTTTCTCAAGAAATTAGTTTTGTACTCCCAAGTGACTACTGAGGCTAGAAAAATAAACACAGAAAAGCCTAAAGGAACCTCTTATCTTTATGAGGACAGAGAACAAACAAGTAAGCAAAACAGAACCGGAGGGACAGGATTTGCTCTCTGGGCAAAGTTTGTATTGAATATCTGACTTTGATATCACAAGAAAAAATTAAAATGGAAAACATCCAGAAAGGGGACTATTTATGTACCTTAAATAGACCTTAATCCTTTACACGTGAATGTGCATACACCATACAGGACAGACAGACAGACAGACCGGCACACACACACAGAGGAGAAAGAGACAGAAAGAGACAAAGATACCAGTCACAAGTTGACCAACGCCATCATTTGTTGCATTCACCAATTGCAAAGTGGACTGATCAAGTCCAATTCTAAACAAAATTTAAAAACTAGACAATGTGTGATGAACAGAATTAGCCAAAGTACTAAATAATAACACAGACTCAGCAAACAGAAGCACAAGTCAAAGAGTTAATAACAAAAGTAGAAACTCACTTTTAAACTGTCATGTGATGGGCCTAGCACTGGAGCGGCTATTGTACCTGTAAAACAGAGTTGGGATACTGTAAAAAGAAGTAGAAATCTTCAAAATTAAAACCAAGATGGGGCAAATAGTCTGTATCTATTCTCTCTCAGTTATACGTCCACACTTTTGGGGCACACTCTATTATGAAAGACTGAAAAACTGTATTTCTTCAGTACTTGGGCGTTCTAGCTAGTTTCTTCAAAGGAGATACAGTGTGTGAGACTTGGAAGGCAAATGTAACTTGTTAAGTGGATGCCACCCCAGCTGCTGCTGTGTCTGTTGGCTGGTGCAATCAAGAGACACTTTGCTTTCCTGAGGCAGCTGGAGCTGAGCACATGTCTATTCTCCAGCCTTAGGCACATAAAAGCAGCCTGTGGGTCAGCTTGCTGGTACATGTCATGGCTAAAGCTGCATGATCTGGTTGCTGACACAGAATTCAGTGCTTCCTGATTTCCAAACTGTAGCATAGATGTTGTAACCTGTAGCCAGCAGCCCTGGTGAAAGGTTCTTCCCGGTAGTTCCACAGAAAGAGCTCCTCTGCCAGGCCATGCCTTTTGGATTGCTCTTATATCCAGTGTCTGGTCCATCCTGGGGAAAGCAATACAGAGACCCAAACCCTTTGCCTCAATTGAGACATCTGTGAAAGCCAAGACCCCCCCAGAGGACAAGCTGAGGCATCTATTGCAATGGCATCATATCTCAACTTTCAGAGCCCCCACTTTCCTATCCTTCCATAAGTACTACCCTAGAGCATGTCTCCAAAACGTATCCTCCACTCAATTATTCATCCTAATTGTGTTTACTGGGCAATCCTACCCACAATAACCCATTAATAATTTCTGATTATGCAAATATTCCTTCCTTTTGAAAGTAACATTTCACTAAAGGAGCAAATGTTTAGAATAAAATATAAAATGATAGAAATAATAGATACTTTAAAAAATGAATGGGCACATAAACATTTTCCCTATATAATTATTTGTCTATGAAACTAGAATCATGCAGCAGAAATGCTTAGGTTCTATATTTTGCCCCTGGCTTCAGTGAAACCAGCCAGTGTTTGGGTTGTGTTTCCTTTCCTAGAAGAAGAACTCTGTTATTAAAAATTCTGCAGCAGACACCCTCACAAGTTTCAAAGTTAGTGTAGATTCATGAGCATTTTCTTAGGACATATTTCTTGTTACCAGTTTCCGGGAGCAAAGAGCTTACTGAAGTTAAAGATTATTCAGCAAATTTTGTTAAGGAAGATTGCACTCACTTGCCAGCCAGACATTTTGTGAGTTTTCTTGAATGGTATCTTTTATTACCTAAACTTAAAACGTGAAAAATATGTACAACCTCAAGACACATTTTCATAACAAGTAAATCAACACTTTCCATGTTTATTGAATATTGATGTTTTTGTTTGTTTGGTTGTTTTGTTTTGTTTTGTTTTTGATGAGCCACATGTTCATTCTGGCCCACTTGGTCTTCTGGTTTTACTATTTTTCTAAAATGACAATTTATTTCTTAAAAAAATAGTATATTAATCTACAATTTTAAATAAACAATAATGATTTTTCTTGAAACACTTCATATTCTACTTTCATAAATATTTGTCATAAATTAAATTGTTTTTATCTTACTAATATGAACATATTAAATTATATTACCATTTGTTAATTGTTGCTCTTAGAGCCTATGCTGTTGGTGTTCTGTTCAGGAAGTTGTCTCCTGTACCAATGAATGCAACGCTCTTCCCTACTTTTTGTTCTAACCGATTTAATGTCTTTGGTTTTATGTTGAAGTTTTTGATCCACTTGGACTTTAGTTTTGTGCAAGGTGATAAGTATGAATCTATTTGCATTTTTCTACATGTAGGCATCCAGTTAGCCCAGCACCATTTGTTGAAGATGTTATCTTTTTTCCATTGTATGGTTTTGGCATCTTTGTCAAAAATCAGGTCTCCATAAGTGTATGGGTTTATTTCTGGGTCTTCTATTCGGTTCCATTGATCCACCATTCTGTTTCTATGCCAGTACTATGCAGTTTTTATTACTGTTGCTCTATAGTACAGCACCAATCAGAATGGCCAAGATCAAAAACTCAAGTGACAACATATGCTGGAGAGGTTGTGGAGAAAGGGGAACCCTCCTCCACTGCTGGTGGGAAAGTAAACTTGTACAACCACTCTGGAAATCAATCTGGCACTTCCTCAGACAACTAGGAATAGCACTTCCTCAAGATCCAGCTATACCACTCCTAGGTATATATCCAAAAGAGGCTCAAGTACACAATAAGGACATTTATTCAACCATGTTTGTAGCAGCTTTATTTGTAATAGCCGGAAGCTGGAAACAACTCAGATGCCCCTCAACTGAGGAATGAATACAGAAATTGTGGTACATCTACACAATGGAATATTACTCAGCAATAAAAAACAAGGATATTATGAAATTTGCAGGTAAATGGTGGGAAATGGAAATGATCATCCTGAGTGAGCTATCCCAGAAGCAGAAAGACACACATGGTATATACTCACTCATATAGACATATAATATAGGATAAACCTACTAAAATCTGTAGGACAAGCTGGCACACCCACTTTCAGCATTCATTCCAGTTAAAAATATTTCTGTGTGTAGGTCCAAGATGCCTTTCTGTCATTTTTCTTTGCATCTTAACTTTATTTGTGTTTTAAAACCAAAGCTGCAATGAACCTATGGCTATTGTTTTCCTCTCTAATGTTTCGGTGGCTTGATTGGTATGTTCATCAGTCTCCCAATCTCTTCTAACCCCACTCCAGGGGATGAATCTAAGGCACCACCCACATCCTCTGAATAGCAAAATCTCTAGATACCTTCTGTAAAATGCAAAACATTGCATATAATCTATGCAAATGCTGTAGGATGCTTTAAATCACTTATCAGGATTAACACAGTTTAAATGCTTTGTAGGCTAGTAAACATCATAGTTTAGGGAATAATGCCATGAGAAAATTAATTATCTGTCTCTGTATATTTGTATGCACAGATGCACATGTGTGTGTGTACGTGTGTTTTATGCTCACAGATATGGTTCGCTTTTATTCTGTGAATTCTTTGATACTTCCCTGCTTAACTATCCTATATGGTTTCTTTTCGTTGAGAGGTGAATCTTCATTATGTCGTCTCCTTCAATAGTCTCCTCCCACTATGTCAGTTTCCCCCTGCTGCCTTTACATTCTGTGTGTCCATCAGTCCTTCTAAGCAGTCATGTATTTCTCAAAGTTATGTGCACATACTTTTCAACCCTGCTTACAACACTACGAAGTCAAAGTTTCTTTTCCACACGTGGGAAGATACTGTCGTTGAGAGGAATACTCTTAGCTTATGTCCTCTTGATGTACTTCAGCAATTTAATGGGGTCTGTGTGGATCCATGTTTACGGGTAGTGTTTTAAGCAGCACAAAAATAATTCCGAAATAAACAGCAGGTTTCCATGGCCCTAGGTGACATTTTATGTCACATTTAGTGTTTTATGTCTACCTGTTGTTAAGACGGTCACAGCCTGTTTTGGTAGCCCCTCGCTCCATCTGGTTTTCCAATTTCAGAAAATATTATATATCTATATTCCCTTTTACAAACGTTGAAGGACATTTAATAAAACCAACACCCAGGTCTTTATACATTCATCCTCTTACCAAATATGTCTCAGATATCTACGGAGAAATGGGCCAGCCACAAGTAACATAGAGGGAAAAATGAACCAACAGAGAAACTTCAAGTTGATGATGCAGGGTACTAAAAACGGGCTCAAATCAGACATGGAAGCAAAGGACAGATGGACTTAGCCTGCGGCACAGGTGGCCACAGGCAACTGCTCCTCGTGTCTGAAGAATAGCTAGAAGGGCGGGGTAGCTGGAGTTGGGTAAGGGCAGTGGTGGGAGCGACTTGAGGGAAGAGAAGAAGGAGCCAGTATGTTGCAACAGGCCTCAAAGGAGATTATACTTATTTCATGTCACCAAAAAATCGTTGGCTTCTACTTCGGAAGCACCCTCTGCTCGCTCAGCGTGGGCTGGGACGTCCATGGGCTGGGACGCAGAAGGCCGCAGGGCATTGGCTTTTCTCATCACCCAGAAAGACTGACAAGAAGGGCTTATTCTGCCTGCAGGGTTAAGGCAGACAGCCAAGCTCAGCGGGTGGGTTGAGGCTGCACTCAAGGGTGGTTTACTCTTGTGGCAGAAGGAGCTTGAGGCAGTTGTTGACATCCAGCTGGAAGGGTCAGCCCTCAGGAAGCAGAGAGTGAGCGCACAAGGGAGTGGAAAACAGGGCCAGCCTGCAGCCTTGGGACCGGCCCCCTACTGAGGCCTTCTTCCAGGGGGCCCCTACTTTCACAGGTCCCACCGCCTCCCCAAGTAGCGCCGCCTGCTGGGGAACAGAGGCTCAGAAGTGGGAATCTGCCCCCCCCCCCCGCCCCATTTCACACTCCAGCCACAGCAGGCAGAACCGTTCTCCCCTTGCCTTGCCTAGCCCGCTCTTCAGCATACACGTGGTTCCATAAATTATGCCATAAGAAGCGATGAATCGTTATGTGTTTTAAGAACTTAGTAAAGGCCAGTTTCCCAAATAGTGTAGGCCGCCATTCTGGATAATATAATTTACCATATCGAACTGGTTATAATAGACATTACACTAATAACTCTACCATACTATATGTCCAATATCTCAGCCAGATCCCTGTGCATGCAGTGGATGGAATTAAAAATATTGTTAATCATTCAAGGACAAGGAAACATTGGTCCCAGAACTGATTGATCATAAAATGACTGTGGAAACTTCTGTAAGACATTTCTTTTGATATTGTTAATTAAGATATTAAACTCAGTAAACACTTTGCTGTGAACAAGCCAGTCTTTGCCACCTATTCAGATGTGGTGTCAGGAAACTCATCACAAAACAGACTTGATAAGGAGGTCCCATCTTATTCTTGAGTCACTGAGAAGGAAAATAATTCAATTTTGAAAGCTGTTCACTTCCTTTCATGCAACTAAGAGTATAAAGTTGAGAAACAAGTAGTTCAGAATCCTGTAAATGCTTCCTGCCTCCTTTCACAGTAACCCTCCCAATGCCCCCCCCCCACCACCACCACCCTGCTGCTCTCATTTTTGGAAAACACATTGTACAAACAAGCTTCTGAAGGAGAGAAATGCTTCGGAACGGAGCAGAAGCTGTGTTCCTCTGGTAGCAGCAAAAAGGCAAAAACAGCACACCTGCTTGCTGTCCGGCTCCCCCCGCAGATGTCACGGGGCCTTGCCATGTGAAGTCTCAGCCAAGCCAAACAGGAGCAGTTTTAAAGTAGCGCCCAACAAGGAGCTTGGGTAGAGTTGGCCAGCAAAACCCCAGACCCTAAAAGTCCCTGCTGTACAGGTTTAATTTCCATTTCCTTGACCCGTTTGCACAGACTTGTTACTGATGGCCAATTCTGCCTCCCTGTACAGAGCACACGAATAATAAACAGAATCCAGCTGACCCTCCAAGACACCTGCAGAACACTCACAGTGCGGGATTGTTCACCCGGGGGGTGGGAAATATTTTTGGTAGGGGCAGATGGGTAAGTATCCACTGGCTCTTTACATACACAAGTGTGCTCACAGGGAGCGCATGCAGACATGGAAGGGAGTACACACACATGTAAACACACACACACCTAAAAGAAATTTACCAAAGGCCTTCCTGAAGTCCGCTGGCCTGCCAAGACTTCTAATAGAAAAGAACCACTGGCTGTGGGAACAGGGTGTGAAAAGGCCTCTATGTGTAGTCATGCCCTGTGTCCCTAGCACTTGGACTGGATGAAACTAACTTTGCAAAAGTGTGGTAGGATCTGTAAGCAAGGCTTTGCACAAGGACTCTAAAGCATTGAGCTTCTTACTCCAGTTTCTCAGGATCCAACTTCTTATTTATGCATAAATTATGTATTTGCCAACGAAAATACTTTGTTGAAGGTCTTAGCAAGCAGGTGCATTCAGGTAACCTGAAAAGCCTTCGCTGGCATTTGCAAAATTTTCAGAACTGAGTTTCTTGGAATTGACAACAAAGACCTTTTTTGACTTCATGAATTCAAGTTAGAAATGTTTATCTAAATAATTCAGAAAATGTGATTTAAATTCCTAATGGATCAATGGGGCTAGGTAGATTAATATTCACATTATAAAAGTAACTCTTTTCAAGTGCACCCATATGCAATAATTAACATCTTTACGAAGCCTTGCTCAACAGTTACAATGTTCAGTGCATGTAGTGTTTTTTATGCTGTTCATGACAGAAGAAATAAAACAAAGCTGATTTTATAACTGCAATTTTATAGCTATAAAGTTCAGTCAGTACACACATATATCCCATATATTCCGTGACTGCGGAGGCAGTGTGTGGAGAGACAGAAACACAGAGACAGAGTGGTGTGCACACCTCCCCCAGCCCCCCGCCACATGCACAGAGAGACAGACAGAGAAAGATAAAAACACAGTGAGTCAGAGAATGACACACAGAGACAGTGAGAGATGCAGAGACAGAGAGAGACAGAGACAGAAAAATATTTGAACCTCAAAATACAAGATGACATTTCTGAAGGCCACATAAGATAGAAGAGAGACTTCAAGACTATAATATAATGTGCAATTTACAGATACTGTATACTCACTTTGTGACAAAGGGGTTAGCGTCTACTGCCTCGGCACACAGACAAGAGCAAAACATTTCCAATGACACATCAAGGTTCTGAAAGGAAATAGTGAGGAATTAACCTACAGTGAATGCTAGGTCTAAAGTAATTATGGCTTAGGAATTCTAGCATCTTGAGATTGGGGGGGGGCTATATTTTTCATTAACAATGAATGTCTTTTCGGTGGTCTTTAAAGTCACATCAGATTTTAGGAATATTTCAAACCATTCTTGGACAAGACAAAACACAGCAGCTGTGCTTTAAGCATCAGTGCAGCTGGAGAAAGCACGCAAGTAAGACCTGAGGCTGGAAAGGAGCCAGGGTGTCTTAAAGAATCCCACCTGGACCTACTTAGCGCCTCCCTTGCCCTAACCTAAATACATGCCCTTGTCCTCCTCAGGGACAGCACTGGAACCAGAAAAGCGCAAGGATTAGGACGTAGTTCTCATTGGCAAGATTATTCCATGGCTTCTCTACTTCCTGCCTTCCCCACTTAGCCCCTTTATTGGCTTTCCTCTATGCTACAATAGAAAACTGAAACCTGGGGCCACAAGTCATGTTATATAACGATAAGCTGCGTTCTTTCCCCCATATTGTCCTTTTATTTTGGGGGGAAGAAATCTGAAGGCAATAGTGGGGACTATCTTTCATTGCAGAACAGTAAATATGTAAGCTGGCCTGACTCTCTGTGGATATGCTGGTTCTTATATGAAGAAGGAGGAGGGAAAACTACCCTCCCTACCCTTTCCCTGTCCATATTCTTCACCCTTCCTTTCCTTACATACATCACTCTTCTATGTACAGCAGCTGACAGTAAACTCTCAGAGCTTCCCACGAGCATTTGCAGTGATCCATTATGATTTCATTTGTTCTACTACTTACTGTCATCCTTGACCCTGATAGCATATTTCGTGCCTAGTACTGGCTAACCATTCTACAGCGCATGTAGTAAATACAGCCATTATCTAGGATTTTTTTGTTTTGTTTTTCAGACAGGGTCTCCTGTAGCCTAGGCTAATCTCTAACTTAGTTACTTTGTAGCCAGGATGACCTTGAACTCCTACCCTTCTGCCTTCATCTCTTAAATGGATTGCAGGCGTTTGCTTCCAAGCCCAGTTTATCTGTCCTTTCTAGGTAATAAAAACAATGGGAGGCTAACTAACCTGCCTGAAGTTGCCCACCCCACAAGTTAAAGAATTGGTATTTGAACATGATCTATTGTGAGAACGTTGATGGTACCCTAATAATGGGAATGTACAAAGCACCCAAATAAGGGTCACGGCTGGTCTTTCAATTTTCTTTTTTGCGTGTTTTAGAGAATTTGTAATATTCTGTCAGGAGAAAACTAGTTTTATATTCATCCCAACATAATTCTTATTTGAAATGGCATATTGTGACTATTTAATATGCATTTGGAATAACATGCAAATGGCAATATGAAATACAGTTGTCAAGAAGACCCCAAAAGATCTGAAATCTTTCTTCTCACCTAACAGCAGTCACAGGGCAGAATCTGCATGGTATAACTATTTTTAAACTTTGAAATCTACTTCTAGCTTTCCAGGTCTCCTTACCAGTAAGTTGCAGCTAATTTACCTTCTCAACCATAGCTAACTTGTCCCTGCCCCCAGCCTCGGTAGCTACTTACATGTGTGCTCATACTTTAGTCTGCACACAGTGTGCATGAAACACAAATGAGAAAGACCCGAGAGTGCTGCCATCCAGGCTCATGGTTGACTCCGGTCGTAGACGGAGAACTCCACTGCTTCATACACTCTTCACCTGCATGACTGCAACTCTCCTCTTCTGGATGAAATGGCTTTACAGCATCTGGAGGGTTCCCCACCACGGCTTCTTTCCATTCTCCTTGTTGGAGTCAGAAATCAAGCAACAGGGCATTTGAAGGCAACTGCATATAGGAAAAAAAGAGAGAGAGAGAGAAGAAATCCAGGTGGTCATGTACAGGGAAGGTACCGTTTCAGAAAAAAAGATGGGGACATCTTGAATTCATAGTACAGGCCTAATCCCAAAGAACTTTAAGATGGAACAACATCAGCAAATTAAAGAAGGCAAAAATAAAAATAAATTGACAAAAAAGTAAAATGACAAACAAGGGAGAGGAAATGCAAAGCAGGAAAACTGAAGATCAATAGAGCTGTTTCCAGTTTTACTACCTCACAAGTTCCAAAGCTCAAGTTTTCAACAAAAATAAAAATCACAGTCCATCAGAAAAAGGAAAAAAAAAAAAAACCTCACAGAAAAGAAAAAAAAATGTACGACCGGTTTAAAGAGAAGGGGGAGAAACTGCTCAGAGAATAACTAGATAAACCAGATGTTAGATGTACTAAACAGAAGGCTTTTCTACAGTGGCCTTAAAGCTGAGAATAGTTGCTCACAGTGAATGCAGAAAAAGGCATAGGAGAAGAGGGAGGGCAGGCTAGGGAGGGGATGGGGAAGGGGGCTACAGCTGGGATACAAAGTGAATAAACTGTAATTAATAAATATAAAAATTTTAGAAAGCACTGGGAAAAAGGGGGTGGCTAGTAAACCTAAAAATGGCTCCTCCCAAATTTATGAAACTAAAAACTATGATTGCAAATGAAAACGTCACTAGAGAATTCCAAGGAGAAAGTAGAGCAGGCAAAAGACCGCAATAGTGCCCTTCAAGAAAAGACAGTGACAGTTGCTAAGTGTGAAGAAAAGAAAAACGTGAAGAAAGTGAACAGAATCTGAGAGATCCTGGTGCCTCACCAACACGGTGTGCAGTGGGAGGAAAAAACGTTATATGAAGACACGATAATGAAATATTTTTCCCAAGGTCGATGAAAGACATGATTTCAAAAGCCAAGAAGCTTGGTGCACTCCATCAAAAGTGTTTTTGTGTCTGACTGAAGTTCTGCTGTTATGTAGCCAAGTGCTGCATTATATGGAATCCTCATGGTAGCCACAAGCAGAAAAGTTACAAAAAGCACACAAATGAAAACTGAAGAGCTGTGAGAAAACCAAGATGAACATGAAAGCCCAGAGCAGGGTTTGCGGGACAATGTGGTGCTAAAAGAAATATTGAAGCTCGCAGAGTAAATTAAAGTTAATCTCAACTTTTCAGAAGCTATAGTAACTATAAATATTTGCTTCCCTGATAACAGAATGTCAAATTATAGGAGGTGGAGCCCAGCAGAATTGAAGGGAGAAATAGACAGTTCCATAATACTAAAAAAAGACTTTAATACCTCACTCTCTGTAATGGCTAGACTAACCAAGCAGAATGTAAAGAGTGGAATAATTGATCCACAGTGAACACACTGAATACCAGATACCTGCACAACAAATGTATGCAGCAACAACAGAGCAAGCATTCTCTACAGCTACATATAAAACATTGACTGGCACGTGAGCAAATTTAGCCTTAAATATTTACATGTATGAATATTATAGAAAATATTCAATTAACCAAAGACAGAATGAAATCATTAATAATAGTGTGAAGACTAAAAACACCCCCTTGATAAATTTAAGGACATTATAAAGTTTTTTAGATGTAATTTAAAACCTTTTAACATTATGTGTTTATCTCCCTCTTCTTTCATAGGATTTCCTGCACTCTGCCCAAAGTTTAGTTAAGAGTCTCAGTATCTGCTTTGATACACTGCTGTGTAGAGTCTTTCAGAGGCTGTCTGTGCTAGGTTCCTGTCCTGTTTCCTGTTTTCTCCTTCTTCCAATGTCCATCCTATTTGTCTTTCTGAGTGAGGATTAACCATCTTACCCAGGGACCTCCTTCTTGCTTAGCTTGTTTAGGTGTACAGAGTTTAGTATGTTTATCCTATATTATAGGTCTAGTAACCACTTATAAGTGAGTATATAACATGTGTGTCTTTCTGTTTTCTGGGACCTGGAGAAGACAGGAACTCCACAAGGAGAGCAACAGACCCAAACTATCTGGGCATAAGGGTCTTTTCTTAGATTGATACCCCAACCAAGGAGCATTCATGGGTATAGCCTAGAACCCCTTCTCACATGCAGCCCATGGCAGCTCAGTGTCCAAGTGGATTGCCTAGTAAGGGGAGCAGGGACTATCTCTGACATGAACTCAGTGGCTGGCTCTTTGACCCTCACCCCCCAAGGGAAGAGCAGCCTTGCCAGGCTACAGAGGACAATGCAGCCAGTCCTAATGAGACCTGATAGGCTAGGTTCAGATCAAAGGGGAGGAGGACCTTTCCTATCAGTGGACTTGGAGAGAGGAATGAGAGGAGATGAGGGAGGGAGGTTGTGATTGGGAGGGAATGAGGAAAGGGGCTACAGCTGGGATACAACATGAGTAAACTGTAATTAATATAAAAAATAAAAATTTAATTAAAAAAGGAAAAATATGTGTTTATGTGTGTTCATGAGTATGTTTATGCACAAGAGTGCAATGTCTGTGGAGGCCAGTAGAAGGCATAAGATGCAATGGCGCTGCAGTTACAGATGGTTGTGAACCACTGGCTGTGGGTGACCGAACATTAAGTAGGATCATGCTCTTGCATGACACTTTCTTACTTCTGGTCCATGGCTACAACCCTTAAACACACACATACACACACATGCACATTCAACTACCAGTGAACCAATGAAAAACTTACAAAGTGACTAGGTTAATACTAGGCTGGAGAACTAGATCAGTGGCTAAGAGTTTATCATGCTTGTACAGAAGGCACATCTCCCATGTCTAATGGAACATAGCTGCTTCTAACTACAGCTTCAAGGTCTCCAACACCTCTGGCCTCCACAAGCCCCAGCATTTTCCTGCACATACCTCACACAAATATACATCCAGATGTATATGATCAAGATCAAATAAAGTTTTAAAATAAGGAGTAAGAGCATGCTTAGGAAAAAGGAGAAAACATTTAGAAACAAATAAAAATGGAAGTTATACTAAAGCTTTTGTTACACAATAAAACCAGGAAGGAGTTTTTAACCTATAGGTGCTGTATTGTGACAAAAATGCACATACAGCTATGTTCATTGCTGCCGTGTTTATAATGACTAAGAGTTGGAATCAGCCAAGATGTCCATCCCCTGCTGAATGAACAGGGAAAATGTAGTGCATTTACGTAGTGGAATTTTATTCAGCTGTAAAGAAAAGTGAAATCTGGGGAGAAATGGATGAAATTAGAAAATAATACACTGAACAAGGTAACCCAGGCCCAAAAAGACAAATGCCAAATGCTGTCTCTGACTCTGCAGGTCTTTTATTGGAACTTTAGGAATTCTGCATTTACGTTGGAGTGTCTGTGGAGGCCAGGAAAGAGCAAAGGAGGCTGAAGTTGAAAGGCATGCGCTGATGTTGAGACACGGTCAAATGCATCTGTTAGGAAAATAGAGGAGGTGAACACATGGCATGAAAAGGCTTACCTGATGATGGGTGATTGGCAGCGGGATGATGAGAGAAAGGCAGTAAGGGGAAACGCCAATCAAAACCAAGGTATGAAAAAGACATATAGGACCCTACTTCCTACAGCAGCCAGATAACACAGCTTCCCAAAGTTACAAGATTTTAACACAGAATCTCTTTGTAAGCTTTTGGCCCTCAGAAGTTCCAAAATAGCACAAGATATTATCACAATACTTGATAGCCCACCAGAACCAGGCACCAGGACCCCATTACTGAAGACAACACGGTTTGGATACAGGACACAAAGAAACTGACTGACAATGACTGACAGAGGCGTCCTACATTCTAGCTGGTATTTAGAATGTTATGAAACTGATGTTGGAAAAAAGTCATCCATTGCTCACCCTGTGTACTACAATACTAACCTGTCAGGCAAAAATATATCCATTGGAAAAGCATTGGAAAGACTGTTCTAGGGTGCTCAACCATTTCCACAATTTACTTGCCCAAAAGCCAAAAGTTATGGAGTTGATTACAGGATAATCAACTCCTGTTATTTTGCTAAATGGACATGATGTTAAAATTACCTTCTAAATGTTTATATTTATACCAACAGAGACTCATAAACTGGTTAGATTGTGGAGAATTAAGTGAAGGCTTATTTCTCAGCCCTAAATTCTCCCCTATATCAACCATTTCAAGGTCCAAGGGGTATTATGGGAGGAGGTTTGAAAAGGCTGTACCTGTAGAGAAGTGTGTCAGGAAATGTCATCTTCTTGACATGGCATGGTTATTACAATCATGGACACAATAAACTCTCAGCCCCTGCACAGAGACCCCCACCACACACACACATGTGAAAGTATAAGGTAACTAATTGAAAAGAAGGGGGTCAAAGACAATGGAAAAGGGATAAGTGGGTAATTGAGGATGAATAAGGTGACAAAACATTGTGTACAAATTGTAGCTGTGAAAAACAAAACTAATATTTTACAAGAACTTTGAAAGGTCTCTAGACAATAATATTACAGCATAAGGTCTCATAAAAAGAATGAATGACTAAGTCCCAGAAGAAGCATAAGAAAGTAATAAATGTAACAACAAAGATAAATAAATAGTAAATAAAAATAGAGAGGAACGCTAAAATATTGACAAAAAATATACTTACAAAATGACAAGCATGATTAAGAAAAAACTAATTAAAACAGCAAGTTTGCAACTTTACTACAAATTGAGTGTACTGTACATAAGTATGGGTTAATATTTTGATAATTTAGTTGAAATGGAATACTCTCTCTAGAAAGACCACAAAACTTATAAAACTGGATCATGAAGAGAAAGAAAATGTCTTATTAGACCCATAGCAGAGCTATTGCATCATTGTTCAGAAAAACTCCCAATCAGTAATGATCTGGAATCTGAAAGAGTCACTAGAGAATCCTACCAAGTCCTCAAAGCAGTATCAGTGCATTGTGGACATTTTGGAGAAGACTTTTAGGGTTAAAGAATATGTCCAGATCCATATATAGGGTCAGCATTGTTCCAAAATCCAAACCAGGCAAGAACAATCTGGGAAAACAAAAAACAAAAAACTACAAGCAAACATACGCAGTAATACGAACACCACATTGACAAACTGAATTCAACAGGACACCAAGAGGATTATGTACTGTGCTAGATTGTGTTCTGTTGCTATGATAAAAGACTGATCAAACGCACCTTGGAGTGGTGGGGGTTGGGAGTGATTTAGCTCATACTTCCCAGTCTATCATTTAGGGAAGTCAGGGAAGGAATTCAAACCCTAGTACTTCCTGGCTCTCTTACCAGCTCAGGTTCGGCTAGCATCCATATACAGTCCAGATACACCTGCCTGGGGATGCTGCCATGGAAAGTGGACTGAGTCCTCTCACATCATTCATCAGTCCACATACATTGCCATATGCCAATCAGAGAGAGGCAACTCTTCAATTGCGAGTCCTTCACCCCAGGTGACTCTAGGTTATGTCAAGTTGACAATAAAAACTAACCAGCGTGTACATCATGGCTGCATGTGGCTTATTCACAGAAGGAAAATGTGACTCAATATACAATAATCAGGCAGTGTGTTATATACCAAATTCATAAAATGAGGTAAAATCACGTGGTCATCTTAACTGTTACAGAAAAGGCATTTAACAAAACTCAGCCTCCTCCCTGATTAAAAACACACAACAAAGACTAAAGGGTAAATATAAAAGGCATATGAAGACCCGATTGAATAAATGCAGAAGGGATATTGATTTTTTTTCTAAGATCAAGAACAAGGCATATATGTTCAGTTTCACTCCTTCTGCCCACTAGAAGTCCTTTTATAAAGGCATCAAATCATGAAGAGTTAAACTGTACATTTTGGGAGATGATAGTTAATATAATCTTAAATATTAGAATCTCTAAACCATGTATACTCCGTCATGCACACATACAGATTAGCTTGTAGTTCTCCAACAATGAACAATTTGAAAAGGAAATTAAAAAATCATTTCCTTTGCAGTTCCATGAAATAGAATAAAATTATGAAGAATTAACTGAAACAAGGATGGAAGATAATTGTAAAGCTGAAATCTACAGAGCATTGCTGAAAGAAATCAAAGGAGTAAAGGAAAGGAACAACATCCCATGGTCATGAAGTACAAGTCTACAAATTATCCATACTGAAAGAAATGCACAAATTCCATGCAATGCCTAAGAAAATCAAATCTTTTGTAGAGATTTAGAAATCCATCCCATACAACAGTGAAAACAAAATTCTCAGAAATATATGGAGTATAATGTTTGGTGTTTGTCTCATCAATAGATAAAATAAAGCATGAAAAACAATATAGGCAACAGAAATAGACTTGAACTTATTGAAAAAAAATGTTGTACATCACATGGCAGTATCAAAATTGATATGGCAGCTCAAAAAGCATGTAAAAATTTGTAATTCATAAAATTAAGATAAACTTAATGTTCAGAATGGTTAGTAATTTAATAAAACTCAATAACAAAAACAACTTGATTTAAAAAATGAACAAAGATCTTGATTTGTTTATTCAAAGAAGACAAACAAATAGACGATAAATACATGAAAGATTCTCACCTTCTCTGATGATTTGAGGAATGCAAACCCAAACTACAAGGTAATACCAGAATCCAGGAGGAAGGTTAGCATCAATGAAAGTGGAAGGGCGTGAACATGGATGACCAGCACCCACATGGACAGTTTATCATCCAAAGTGGAAAGGCACGGACGTTGATGAGGATATGGAGAAACTGAAGCCTTTGTGCACTGTTGGTAAGGAAGCAAATTATTCTTTTGCTGAAGAAGACATTGCCATAGTTACCGAAAGAAGGTAGGGGGAAGGAAGGATGAGCTATCAACAATTGGAAGTTAATTCTACTTACTGATATTTCTTAGCCCCACTTTGATTCAGATAATCCATAAAAAGGTAAAAAAACAAAAAACAAAACTGTTGTGGGTTATTAATATTTGTTGCGAACACACTCCAGCCAATCCCCAAGTGGGATGTCAGTGAGGATAGATTATGCTAGAGGCTTTGTTTTCAGTCTAACAAAAGCACTTTCATAATATCAGTCGAGCTAACACACATCCAGTCACTATAAGCCAATGTTCGTAGTGGGGTACCTCTCCTGAACTCAAAGAGTCTCTGTCATGGCTGATGATGACCTGCGGGTATGGACTCGTGACACTTCCTGATCTCTGGGATTCCCTGGCTCAGGGGCAGCTCCAGTGTTTCCAGGATAGGGTGAAAATTCGACTGGGCAGATAAGCAAGCTTGTAGAGCAGTGCCAAACTGCAGGGTGACAGGATGCTCTCCTCAGAGCGTTACATATTCTGCTGCTCAAGAAAGAGGGCTTCTTTGTTCAGTCTGAGCTTTAGGTTTTTATACCTTTAATTTTTAAGCATGTCATTATTCTATTGTATCACTCCTCCTTACTTGTCTAAACCAGCTGGTTTCTGGCCGTCTCTGCTACTACAACCTGTGCCTATTGGCACACATTGTTTACACTCTCATTACAGTATTTATTATAGATTTAGCTTTTAGTTAAGCAGTGGTTATTCATAAACCATCTATATACCCAGATCACCCCGCAGAGACTAGGATTTATTTAATTAACCTAGAGCACAATGCTGGGCAATAGTTACTCCATCCTACAACCTCCAAGCCTGCATAGCTTCCTCCAATTTAGAATTTCCCACATTATACTTGCTTTTTGTCATATGTTAGGTCCGGTTCATATTTTTTCCTGGTTCCAAGTCCTGTCCTGCAAATCTCTCCTATTCTACTACTCCCACTTACTTCTCCTCACCTCTGGACCAGGATGTCCCACCCTATTCTCTTCATTGCTAAGCATTGTGTCTGGTTGTTTTATTGAAATTTCAGAGAACAAATGGTGGCATGTTTACACAAACTTGAGACATGTGATTCTTAGAATAAGCATCACAATGCAATGTCCAGATTGAAACCAGATAGCCAGGTAGAGAAATCAGCATTTGAATGAACAAGAGCAAACTGTATACATTCCACAAAACCAAAACAAAACAAAAAAGCCACACAAATGTGTACTCTCTCTTGCTTCTGAATTATAGTCGCTGAGAGTCAAGCCAGAGATGGCATTTTAACTGTCAAGTGACTCAAAAAAATAAAATTTGACCAGCTCCTCACCCATGATATTTATCTACACTCATGTTACGAGTATACCTTTGGAAGAAGCCATGCCATTGGCCCTCTAGTGTGTAACATGCACACTGTATATTGTACACATTCCATTTTTGCTTTCGCAAACAATATTACTCCAATTCTCATCTTTCTCTAATTAACCAATACTGTATATAAAGGAGAACATGAACTCTTAAATCATCAGTACTAGTACTTGTTACTGCTGTTTCAAGCAATTTTTCATGTCATAGCTATACTATGACAGTCATAATAAATCTAGGCCATGGCATGTTTACAAGATCTCCTTCTAAATAAAGCTCATATAGAAAACATGTGTCAGGTAGTATTTTTGTGTTAGAGCAATGAAAATAATATGAATGGATTTGTATAGCTTTGATGCTCGAAATATTTATTGTCAAATGCTCAGGGCTGTTAAGTCTTAACTGGAGTTGATTTCCCATGTGACTATCAGTTAGGACTGTCCAATACTGTGATAAATTATATGTACTGCACAGCACCTGGGGTGACATCTGTCTTGTGGTCTATGATGCATAACCCAGCAACATTGCTCAGAGGCAGTAATTATACCCCAAGGGAGCTCTAAATTTCTAAACTAAGTCAGCTTTTTTATCTATTTCCTATCATGGCACATTGGAGTACATGTCCACTGTTCAAAAAACCTCATGCAAGTTTGTATTGTAAAAGGATTTGTGAATACACTGGCATAAAAGAAAAGCAAGGCACATATTAATCAGATAAAATCATTACAGATGCGGTAGTTACAAAAGGGTTTATATAGTTTTAAAAAATATTAACATTTAGTATAGATATAAAACTTCTGATTTTCCCTTCACTGCCATTTCAAATGTAAATGCATTTACTTTTACCAGCCTTGAGCATTTAAGAATATTTGAGATTCATTTTTAGAGTAAAAGTTTGTTATAAAAGATAAGCCTTAAGTAGAGAATGTATTTTCCTTTATAGAAGCATCTATGGTGATCTATCTACCTATCTATATAGATCTATATATCTATGTATATGTGTAGGTAGATAGACAGACTGACTACTGGCTAAACAAGTACCTTAATTTAAAAAAAAGAAAGACCAAGGGTAAGTTCCCTGGAGCCCTGTGCAGAGATTACAGGAGCCAAGGTGTCAATGTGCTCCTTAGAGAATCCAAATGACAGATGGGTTGAGGACACCGGAGAAAAGGCACGATGTCCTTCCAAATGGTCTCATTCTGAACCTCACTGAGGTTGTTATCATGTGGCAGCAGTTCACTTCACTTTCTGGTAGGCTGTGGATTCTCCTACACTTGAAACTGCCATTGCTTTGCACTGTATGTCGCAGCCCATGGCGCTGGGATGCCGCTGCCTCTCAGACCTACTATCTCCTTTCTGTTTTACTTTCAGTTGTACTTTCTGACTTCTTTGCCTTTTTTCATTTTAAATAAGGTGCTTCCCTTAAATTTTCCTAAGTGAAGAGCACAGGATCCTGAAATAGCAACATCCAAAGATGGCTTTCCTCTATAAGTACCAAAACTTAAAGAAGTGGAATTTTCTCAGAACTATAAAGAACCTTGAGGAAAGTTTTGGTAAATTTTTAGAGTCTACTAGTAGCAGATAATATATAATAAGTGAACCAATGAATGTTTGGCAGCTATTCTTTAAATTCTTCAGAAAGTATTTTCCCATAACTTTCATAACTTTCATGGCATAAGCCTTTAACTGTGCCTTAAGAGTTTCTATACATCTTAAAACCTTTAGATAATTCACCATTCCAACTGGGCTTAGTCAGGGTCTCTTCATATGTAAAACCACTTCATTCTATGCATTTGCTCATAGTTATGCTGCCTATGTTAACTTGGATTTCTCTTTTACCTCTCACATCCAACCACTAAATCCTTTTGCTTCTATTTTCAAAAGATTTATCAAGCCACACCATCTCTTTTTATAAGCTTTTTAAAAAAATTTAAGTGTGTGTGTGTGTGTGTGTGTGTGTGTGTGTGTGTGTGTGTGTGTGTCTGTACAGAAGTGCAGGTGCCCACAGAGGGCACTAGAGCCCCTGGAGCTGGAGTTACAAGGGCTTTAAACAGCCTAGCATGGGTGCTAGGAAGCAGACTCTGGTCTGAAAGATCAGTTTGAACTCTTAACCACTGAGCCACATCTCCAGCCCCTGAGTCAGAAGCCTATTTCAAACCCTGTTATTGCTTTATACAACAAGTATACAGTTTTCCAAATGCTGTTCATTTGTCTCTGTAAAAATATTTAAATGTTGCTCTCTAAAAAAATTCTGAGTATGACTCCTCTTGTTTTACGTGGTATATGACATTCTGAGCTGTAACCTCTCGAGTACTGAAAACGTGACAGACAACACAGTGCCATCACCTGACTATTCCCTGTTCATAGAGTCTCTTTAGGCTGCAATTTTCATCATTTGCTTCAATCCCCTGTTGGGAGGAGCCTTTGAGAGTACTCTCTATAGTAGGCACCTATCCTGTTCCCTCTCTTCCACAGCTTCTGGTGTCTATTCTGTTTGCCATTCGGAATGAGATTTAAGCATCCTCCCTATAGCACTCCTTGTAGTCTGGATTCTTTATGTCTGTGGCTCTTGTTATGGATATCCTATATTATATGGTGACTATTTGCTTATAAGTGAGTATAATACCATTAGTGTCTTTCTGTTTCTGAGTTACCTCACTCACGATGATCTTTACTAGTTCCATCCATTTGCCTGCAAATTTTATGATTTGATTGCTGAGTAGTATTCCATTGTGTAAATGTGCCACACTTTCTGTATCTGTTCTTCTTTTGTGGGACATTAAGGTTGTATCCAGGTTCTGGCTATTATTATAAAGCTGCTATGAACATAGATGAACAAGAGTCCCTGTAGAATGGTGGAGAATCTTTCAGGTATATACCCAGGAGTGGTACAGCTGCATCTTGAGGTAGCACTATTCCCAAATTTCTGAGAAAGCGCCAGATTGATTTCCAAAGTGGTTGTACAAGTTTACATTCCCACCAACAATGGAGGAAGGTCTGCTTTCTCCACATCCTCTCCAGCATGTGTTGTCACTTAAGTTTTTTATCTTAGCCATTCTGATGGGTATTAAGAATCTCATTGGATGTAGGAGTAAACAAGTAGCAGGACAAGAGCCAGCCACAGAGGGCCTCGAGAAAACACTCTTCCTAGCAGTGTATCAAAGCAAATATTAAGAAACATAACCAATCCCTTGGCAGAGTGCAGGAAATCATATGAAAGAAGGGGGAGTTAGTATGACCTGGAGAGGTCAGGAGCTCCGCAAGAACCAAATATATCAGGGCACAGGGGGTCTTTTATGAGACTGTCTCTCCAACCAAGGACCATATATGGTTATAACCTAGAACCCCTGCTTGTGTGTAGCAAATGGTAGCTCAATTCCCAAGTGGGTACACTAGTAAGGGGAACAGAAACTATTTTGGACATGAACTCAATGGCTGACTCTTCGACCTCCCTGTCCCCCGGGGGAGGAGCAGCCTTGCTAGGCCACAGAAGAGGACATTGTAGCCATTCCTGAAAAGACCTGATAAACAAGAGTTAGAAGGGGAGGAGGTCCTCCCCTATCAGTGGACTTTGAAAGGTGTAAGGAGGAGATGAAGGAGGGAAGGGAGGATAGGGAGAGAATGCGGGAGGGGGCTACGGCTGGGATACAAAGTACATAACCTGTGATTAATATAAAATAAAAATGAAAAAAAAGAAAAGAAAAAAATCAAAAAAATAAAATAATTTCCCTTTGAAGACTGTTCATAAAACAAAAATCTTTCAAAAAAAAAGAATCTCAGAGTGGTTTTGATTTGCATTTCCCTGATGACCAAGGAAGTTGAGCATTTCTTTAAGTGTTTCTCTGCCATTAATATTACTCTATTGAGAATTCTCTTTTTAGCTCTGTACCCCATTTTAATTGGATTATTTGGTTTGTTGGAATTTAACTTCTTGAGTTTTCTATATATTTTGGATATTAGCCCTCTGCTGGACATAGGGTTGGTGAAGACCCTTTCCCAGTCTGTAGGCTGTCATTTTGTTCTATTGACAATGTCCTTTGCTTTACAGAAGCTTTTCAGTTTCATGTGTTAACAATTTATTAATTGTTGATCTTAGAGCCTGTGCTGTTGGTATTCTGTTCAGGAAGTTGTGTCTTGTGCCAATGAGTTCAAGGCTCTTCCCCACTTTTTTTTATTCCAACAAATTTAGTGTGTCTGCTTTTATGTTGAGATTTTTGATCCACTTGGTCTTTAATTTTGTGCAGGGTGATAAATATGGGTCTATTTTCATTTTTCTACATGTAGACATCCAGTTAGACCAGCACCATTTGTTGAAGATGTTATCTTTTTTTGTATGGTTTTGGCATCTTTGTCAAAAATCAGATATCTATAAGTGTGTGAGTTTATTTCTGGGTCCTTTTTATTCGGTTTCATTGATCTACCATTCTGTGTCTATGCCACTACTATGCAGTATTTTTTTAATTACTGTTGCTCTATAGTAGAGCTTGAGATCAGGGATACCTCCAAAGCCCTTTTATGGTAGACAATTATTTTAGCTATTCTGGTTTTTTTGTTTTTCATATGACATCAAGAATTACTTTCAAAGTCTGTAAAGAATCATATTGGTATTTTGATGGGAATTACATTGAATCTGTAGTTCACTTTTGGTAGGATGCACATTTTTATTATGTTAATCCTATCGAGCCATGATCACAGGAGATCTTTCCATCTTCTGATATAATCTTCAATTTCTTTCTCCAGAGATTTGAAGTTTTGTTGTTGTTGTTGTTTTTCTCCCAAAGGAGTCTTTCACTTGCTTCGTTAGAGTTACACCAAGATACGTTGAGGGGTTTTGTTTGTTTGTTTGTTTGTTGTGGCTATTGTGAAGTGTGCAGTTTCCCTAATTACTTTCTCAGCCCATTTGTCTTTTGTATACAGGAGGACTACTGATTTTTGTTTTTTAGTTAATTTTATATGCATACACTTTCTGAAGGTATTTATCAGAGTTCCCTGGTAGAATTTTTGGGGTCACTCATATATACTCTCACATTATCTGCTAATATTGATATTTGACTTCTTTTTTTTCCTATTTGTATCCCCTTGATCTCCTTTAGTTATCTCATTGCTCTTGCTAGGACTTGAAGTACTATATTGAGGAGATACAGAGAGAGTGGGCAGCCTTGCCTCTTTTCTCATTTCAATGGAATTGATTTAAGTAGTATCTTTCCATTTTGTTTGATGTTGGTTATAGGCTTACTGTGTATTACCTTTACTATGTTAGGTATGTGGGTGAGGTGTGTTTCTTGTATGCAGCAGACTGTTAGGTCTTGTTTACATACCCATTCTATTAGTCTGTGTCTTTTTACTGGAGAGTTGAGTCCATTGATGTTGAGAGATATTAATGCCCAGTGGCTGTTAGTTCCTTTTGTTTTGATATTGGTTGTGGTAGTATGTTTGTATGCTTGTCTACTTTTAGTTTTGCTGTAGTGAAGTTATTTATTTCCTGTATTTTCCTGGGTGTAGTTAGCCTCCTTGAGTTGGAGTTTTCCATCTAGTATCTCCGGTAGGGATGAATTTGTGGGTAGGTACTGTTTAAATTTGTTTTTGTCATGGAATATCTTGTTTTGTATTGGTTAAATCTGTTTTGTCATGGAATATCTAGAATGATTGAGAGTATTGCCGGGTATAGTAGTCTGGACTAACGTCTGTGCTCTGTTAGGGTCTGCCTGACATATGTCCAGGCCCTCTGGCTTTCATAGTCTCTGTTGAGAAGTCAAATGTGATTCTGATGGGTATGCATTATATGTTATTTCACCTTTTTTTCCTTACAGCTTTTAGTTTTTTTCTTTGTTCAGTATGTTTATTGTTTTGATGATTATATGGTGGGAGGATTTTCTTTTCTGGTCTAATCTATTAGGTGTTCTGTAGGCCTCTTGTATGCTTACAGGCATCTCTTTCTTTAAATCAGGAAAAACTTTCTTCTATGATTTTGTTGAGAATATTTTCTGGGCCTTGGAGATGGGAATCTTCTTTTTCTTCTCTTCCTATTATTCTTAGGTTTCTCTTTTCATGTGGCCCTTGATATCTTGGATGGTTTATGTCAGGAATTTTTTACATTTAACATTTTCTGTGATGGATGTATTGATTTCTTCCATTGTATCTTCTACACGTGAGATTCTTTCTTCCGTCTCTTGTATTCCGTTAGAGATGCTTACCTCTGCAGTTCATGTTTTCTTCCCTAAGTTCTCCCTTTCTAGGATTTCTTCAGTCTGTGTTTTCTTTAATGTTTCCATTTCCATTTTCAGATGTTGAACCATTTTGTTGATTTCCTTCACCTGTTTGTATTTTCTTGCCTTTCATTCGATTGTTTGAACTTTCCTCTATTTCTTTCATTTCTTTCAATCATTTATTTATTTACTCTCTAAAGGGCACACTCTGTTTGACTGCATCTTCCTGTATTTCTTTACAGATTTTGTTCTTTTCCTCCATTATCATCTTCATAAGCATAGATTTTTTTCGGTCATGTACTTGAGTTTCACTTGTGTAAGGGTGTCCAGGCCTGCTTTTCCTTAGATAACTGGGTTCTGGAGATCCATATTGCTTTAGATTTTGTTGATTGTGTTTTCATGCTGGCCTTTACCCATCTGACTATCTCAGGTATTAGCTGGTAGGTTCTGGTGCCTGCTGGAATTCTGGGGTCAGGTGTGGTACAAGAAATCCCCTAGGTAGGAAGCTGGTTTTTCTAAAAGGAGCCCTCCTCAGATTGTTGTATATGGTCTCTGACTAGCCCGTGGTTCTCAGGGAATCACCAAAGCTCTCCTCAGGTGTATGATCCTGTGGGCTAACTGGGCTCCCCTCTTACCAGGGGAAGTCGCTGAGACAGCTGCCCTGCCACTGGCTTTCTCGCTTTAAATTTAATGAGCTGCAGCTGCTTAGATACTGTGTTTGCTGGGTACAGCCCTCTTGAAGAATCAGCGAACACAGAGGTTTGGTTGGTCTCACTAGAAAAACAGGTTGAGCATTGGAGCAGTGTCTGAGGCTGATTCCATGGCTCTCAAGTATCCTTAGGTTTGAAGTTGGAGCTCCAAGCCCAGAAAGTAATCAGTGGCCAGTGAGCATAGCACACAGGCATGTAGCTAGAGGCTAGAGACCCCAAGCCTGCAGGAACCCAGAAACTTTCCCAGGGATTAGCTAGATGCCATGAAGTCAGACCTGATTTTTTTTCCCCTCACTGTGAGTTTTCCCACCAGCTGGGAGACCCAGTGTCTAGTGTTTTGGGGCCCACAGTCCAGTCCAGTCTGGGAATGTGAACACAGCATGTAGGCATGTGGCAATACGCCAGAGACCAGGTGCCTGCAGAAACCCAGGAACTTTTCTGGGAGTTAGCTGGGTGACCTGAGGTTGGACCCAATTGTTGCCCTCACCATGAGTTTCCTCTCACCTGGTGAACACAGTCCCTGGTGTTTTGGGGCCCGCAATTGGGTCTGTTGGTTGCTATGCAGCCACTGCTACCCTGCCGAACACTGGCACCATCATCGTGGATTCTTTCTCTGGTCCTACTTTTTAATCACATAAGAAAAACATAAAATACATTTGGCCAAGGACTCACATATACTGAGTGGTCAAGTTGGAGCAATGAATATTTATTAATTCAAGTCTTTGTTCTTTTCAACCACTATAACAATTTTCATTTCCATATGTGTGGAAAACATATTTCCAACTAAGTTCTATAATTGTTGCTTTGACAGTAAATGCGTTGTCTGGGAACATGTTCTCAGTCCTGTGTGTGGATTAGGAACCTAGTGGAGTTGTAAAAACATAACATATACTGCCCCTTTATACAAGATTGTGTATAGAATAAAGGAATTGCTCCAATTATTAGTTTGCTTAACCTGTTTAATTACTTGGGTCTCTTTTTCAAAGTACAGGGCAAGTTATTTCTTCTATAGGTTATTTTTGACTGTAATAAGTTTCTTACTTCACTAATTGGAATGAACTTTGAAAGCCTGTCATATAATTATGTTAGAGATCAGAGTAATTAATGCTTTCTTATGAAGTTATTTAGACTTTAAAAATCATAGAAGTACCAAGAAAATCCTCCCTCCTCAGCATGTGGCTGGAGCTGGAGCTGAGAGTCATTTTAAGAAAACCGTTGTTCTAAATGTAAAGGTCTCTCCCTACATGGCCCCTTCTACGAACCCAAGACAAATGCCAGAAGACTATTCTCTGAAACCTAGTTTGAAGAACCTTTCCCTTATTTAATACCTAATGTTGTAGACCAGCTTTGTCCTGCCCTATCTCATTTCCATTCTGAGACAAGCTATCACATAGGGTATGGGCTAGTTTGAGTCTAGAAATCTCCACACCTCAGCCTCCTGGATGCTAGGCTCTAGTCAAGAAATAAAAAGGTCAATGTGGCTGGCTTATAGTGACAACGGAGAGTGGAGTGGCATTCTAACATTAAATTAATGGGCTGTTAAGTGATCTTTGTCCAGGGAAGTTGGTACGGCCACACCAAACATTGAGAGGTTCAACACCTCTGACCACTGTTGCTTCCTGCTAGGTCTGACAAGTCCTGGCCAGTGAGAGCACACACTCAATGTACATAGAATCACATGGCCTCTAGGTGAGAGGCTTACTATTAAAGAAACACCAAATCCTCATGGCTTGTGATAGAGAAATTAGCACCGGCCAATTGCTCAGAACATTATGCAGTTACAAAATGTTGTCAGTGCATGGAAACAAGACACATCTACACTTCTGACATTCTGGTGTATGATTAAACATTCATTATTCTTAGAGATACTCAGCTATAATGAATGGCAGTTTGGTAAATGCGAGGAATCCGGACAGAGTGGGAATGAAACATCAAAGTCTACCACAGCTAGTTTTCTGTTAACCGTATGTGAGTGGTGATAAACAGTTGCTCTCAGTGAGACTCAGTCACCTCATTTATAAGGGAACAGGACCTCTGGGACATTGAATGGTTTTTCTAAAAACATAATGGGCAAAACCAATTGTCCTCAGGATATTCTAGTTTGATGTTTCCCAATAATTCTGGAATAACTGTGTGCTTAATAAAGATTAAATTAAAATAAGATCATCTTAATCCCCTTTCCTTTGCTTCTAAGTCCGGAAGGATCTTTAGCCAACTCAAAAATCTTATGCATCATGCTAGTAAAAAAAAAAAAAATCAAAACAAGCCCTGAGAGTAAGCATCAGATAAAAAGAGCCGGCCTTCTTCCCAAAGTTTCCTTAATCCAAAGCAGGCTGGCTGTGGCTTAAGGGCCATGGGCAAATGTAACAATGTGATTTAAGGATGAAAAAGGATACTTATCTTTGTTATCTGTCCATGCAAAATACTTTTTTTCTTAACTATAATAATTAAATCAAAATCACCCTGTAGTTTTAATCATGAAGGCCAAATACTTTTGTACTTTCAACCAATCTTATGTCCAGTCTTCCTCTGTTTACTTGCACCTGTCAAAATGATAAACAGTTTTACAGAGATAGCAAAGAAATTTACACTACACTTGATGGTATAGTAAACACCATCTAGTTCGTATTTTCATTAAGACAGACTAAAAGTCAAATATATGAAATTTTCACAAATATAATTCTGTTATTAACATTGACAAAGCAAAAAGACTTGTTAGACATTTTCAATTTTTAGAGTTAAGATAGTTACTGTAATAATCCTACACCATAAAGATTTTCATAAAAATATCTCATTTATCACATATAACAGCCCTGCATGGTGTACAAGATTTCCTGTGTCATGTTCTAGAGGAAGACTACGTTTCTTTCTGAGACATCTGTCACCTCTTGGGGGTTTCCTTGAGACTCTCCGGTCTTGGCACAGAGAGCAAAGGAACACTGTAGTGTCACTGTATGAAGCAGAGCTAGGGCTTTTGGTACTTGAACGCATTCGGGAGAAACAGTTAATATAGAATGCCAAAGAAGAAATCATAAACCATTTGTTAAGTAGGAATCATGTGTTTCAGCCTTTATACTAATATGGAAGGAAGAACACAGATCTAGGCAGATATTATAGGAGGGAAATGAGGTGATTCTGACTTAACTTCTATTTTATAGGGAAAAATAAAGAAATTTAAGATATTACAGTGCAGAAAGTTTGGTGAGAGAAAACACAAAATTCAAGCTGTAAGAGAGAGGGTAAATGTATTATAGCCAATTATTATAAAATGGTTTTGGTTTCTACTTGAGTTTATGGTTATTAATCTTCAGGAAGACTAATTATAATAGCTTAACCAAATTCATCTTAATTATCCTGTACAAGAAAACAGATTAAAGGGAAAGCTGGATTGAAATGGTACTGGAAATTTTTCAGTGAGTGTTCAATGTTGTTCAGTGGATTTGAAATGTTCTGAGCATGAAAATCGCTGCTGCATTTTTCATAGCACGTAGAATGATTCCTGGTGAAACACGTGGTTTGATGGATTAGTAGCCCCAAGATGCTGAAAGAATTCTTGATTTGGAGTTTGTAGAGTATGCAGACTAGAAATCAAGGGGACAAAAGGCAAAGTGTGGCATGATTAAGGGCAATATTTTGGAATTGGATACTTTAGGAAAGAGTAGGTACTCATAAAAAGCAGGAAAGTCCGGCTGAAAAGCGTTTATACCAATCACATCCCCATGTGTGTGCATTCCATTCATCTACCAATCCTTGTGACAATGATACTTGATTTTATATTCTAACTTCATTCTTTGCAATAATGCAAGACCTACTGTCTATTCATCCTTTTCATCACTGTCTCTTTATTCATAGCCACTTAGTTCTTAAACTTCTGTGGTGTGTATGGTATACATATATGTTTGCACGTCTGTAGTATGTGTGTGCAAATACGTACATGAGTGTGTTTGTGCATGGGTATGGAATGCCTTTCTCAATTGGCCTCTACTTTATATATTAAAGCAGGACTCTTATTTAAACTGAGAGCTCACCAATTTGGCCATTCTTAGCTGGACAGCTTGCTCAATGAAACTGTCTCTGCCTCCAGAGCACTAGGATTACAAAGGGACTACCTCACTTGCCTAGAATTTGCCTGGGCACCAAGGATTTGAACTCATGTCACCAGCCTTGTAAAATAAATACTTTACTCACTGACCCATCTTCCCATCTCTGTAAACATTTATTCTACAAGGCAACACTTAAAATAATCGAAAATACTTCATTGGTTGTGAGCTTAGAACATCAATAAACATTTTAGAGTCACTTTTCTTTAGCAGTGTCTTCTCTTTAGCGTTTGAAATATGACTCTAGAGTAGTATTTTTTATGGAAATATTTAGAGAAATCTTGGACTTAGTGAAAAGCATAGTGGACATGAAGGTTGCATGTACCATAGCTAGTGCTTCTTACTTGAGGAGATAAAGTTCATTTTTGCATAGACATTTTGAGTTGGATCAACACATTGAATTCTGCTGAAAGATTTTTAGTTTATATTTTGGGTTTTCAAAGTAAATCTCAGTTTACATATGAATTAGGCCATCTCATTTTTTCTTTCTAACACTTGGAGTACATATAAGTAAACAGTCTCCTGTGTTTCTGCATGTCATTTTCATTTCACTCAAACCTCCAGACCATTTTGAATTCTAATGCTGAAGACAAACAGTCTTAAATTATTACTTTCCTCACAAGCACTGCAAAATACATGAACATAAGAACTCATCCCAACCATTTTTAATATGGATATATCTTACAAACCAGAAGGGAAAACGAACATGATTTCCCTTAGAAAGCAAATCTTCAGATACTGCAAATGAACAAGTGAACTGTATGTGACACTCCTGTTAAATTACACTTGTTACAAGATGGCCATGATTCTCTAGCCTCTTCCCTTTGCAGTGCTGCTCAACAGAATTCCCACCAAGAGAGGATGAAGTCACTCTCCCTGCCTCTGGAATCTGGACTAGACTGAGAGCTACTTTGGCCAACTGGATGTAGAAAACAATGTGGTCCTTTAGAGCCTGTCTGCAAGAGGGAAGACAATGAGCTATTTCCAATAGCCCCGAGACTCATGTGGATAATGAGACTATACGTACCCATCCAAGTGGATCAGAGAGCATGGAATTAAAAATCAATTATCAACATAGAAGTTTCATACAGTAATCTGTTTTGAGGAAATTTATACTTGAATTCTTTTGAAATACGTAAAAAAACGGTGCTGATCCCCCAAAAACTACGACCTCATCGTCAAAATCATTTCTCTTCTGAAATTAATAAATTTCCTTCAATTAATGATTAATTAGCCCATTCTCCAGTTGTAAAATTCTAGATAAACATTCCTGCATTCCCGTGTAAGAGGCAGTGATGGTCTCCGAGGGTCAGCACAGACACTCTGCTCTGTTGGCCAGACCTGAAATCCGCCTTGAGTGTCAGCACTGCAGTTTGCTCTGCGCCTTTTCTGTGACTCCGGATCCCCTGGCCTCACACACAGTCCCGGTTCACTGTATCGGGTTCATATCTCCTCATTAGTAGTTGGCAGGAGAAACCAGGCAACACATGTCCCAGGCTTATAACAAGTTTATGAGATTGTATTTTAATCCACTTCTGGGAAAAGAAAAGCAGCCAAAGATCTAAATGATACATTAACAGACTAAATTTTACTTTAATTCATCTTTTTCCAATATACAGAAAGCCAAGAGGACCTAAGTATTCATTCCAGGAGTCTTTTCATTTAACACCTGTTTGCTTTTGAGGTCACAGACTCTATCAGTGAAGTCTCAGATTTCACAATTCTAATTTTGTGCCTCATACCCCACTTCCATATCAGCAATAAACATACAGATACTTCTCAATTGCTTGTTACAGTGGATATATATATATATATATATATATATATATATATATATCCAAATGCATGTCAGTGTGTAACATCAGATGTGTCATTTAACCTCTATGTATTTTTGGTTCTGCCTTAGCTGATTCTAGAGATAATTAAGAATTGTAATGAAAAGGTGCATTTTGGAAATATTTTTGATAAATATAATGTCACTTAGAAGAGCCCTTTACTAGACAAAATATACCTTGCACATATCTTTTGGGACATTATCTGTGAGTTAAAATGGTATTAAAGTGAAAATCCATTTCTTTACTGTGTAATTTCATTTATAAGAAAATGCAGAAAAAGCGATTGATAGACAGCAAGTGGATCCATGATTTTCTGAGGCTGCTGTGATGGGATGTGAATGAACTATGCCAGGGGATCTCTTTGGAGTCATGGAAACCACCAAAAGCTGAACTGTGGTCCCCAACTTTGTGAATTTACTGAAGAAAAAAAAAGCACATCAAGTTATGCAGTCATAATTTAAGATGAACTTGATATTATATACACTGTGCTCCTAATACCACTGGAAGAAAAGTGGAAAAGAATGCTAGCAGAAGCGCCAAAACAATTATTCTTTTTTTAATGTAATTTATTTATTTTTATATCAATCACAGGTTAGGTACTTTGCATCCCAGGCATAGCCCTCTCTCTCATTCCTTCCCACTCTCCACATCCCTCCCTCATCTCCTCCCCGCCCCCTCCAAGTCCACTGACAGGGGAGGACCTCCTCCCCTTCCATCTGACCCCAGATCATCTTCTCTCCTCAGGGCTGGCTGCAATGTCCTCCCCTGGGGTCTAGCCAGGCTGTTACTTCCTGGCATGTATGGGGGAGGGTCAAAGAGCCAGCCATCGAGTTCATGACTGAAACAGTCCCTGTTCCCCTTACTAGGGTCTTCAGTTGGACACTGAGCTACCATGGGCTACATCTGAGC
>CM053743.1:15848577-15916396 GCA_028658305.1 Pachyuromys duprasi | reverse complement strand
CAAGTACACAACAAGGCCATTTGCTCAACTATGTTCATAGCTGCTTTATTTGTAATAGCCAGAATCTGGAAACAACCCAGATGTCCCTCAGTTGAGGAATGGATACAGAAATTGTGGTACTTTTACACAATGGAATACTACTCAGCAATTAAAAAGGAGGAAATCATGAAATTTGCAGGCAAATGGTGGGATCTGGAAACGATCATCCTGAGTGAGGTATCCCAAAAGCAGAAAGACACACATGGTATAGTCTCACTTATAAAAAGACCTATAAGATAGGATAAACATACTGAAATCTATACACCTAAAGAAGATAAACAAGAAAGAGGACCTGGGGTAAGAGGATTAATCCTCACTTAGAAAATCAAATGGGATGGACATTGGATGTAGGAGAAAACAAGTAGCAGGACAAGAGCCTACCACAGAGGGCCTTGGAAAGACTCTTCCTAGCAGGGCATCAAAGCAGATATTAAGAAACATAACCAACCCTTTGGCAGAATACAGGGAATCATATGAAAGAAGGGGGAGTTAGTATGACCTGGAGAGGTCAGGAGCTCCGCAAGAACCAAATATATCAGGGCACAGGGGTCTTTTATGAGACTGTCTCTCCAACCAAGGATCATGTATGTTTATAACCTAGAACCCCTGCTTGTATGTAGCAAACAGTAGCTCAATACCCAAGTGGATATACTAGTAAGGGGAACAGGGACTATTTCTGACATGAACTCAATGACTGGCTCTTCGACCTCCCTGCCCCCCCTCCCCCGAGGGAGGAGCAGCCTTGCTAGGCCACAGAAGAGGACATTGCAGCCATTCCTTAAGAGACCTGATAAGCTAGAGTTAGATGGAAGGGGAGGAGGTCCTCCCCTATCAGTGGACTTGGAAAGGTGCAGGGAGGAGATGAGGGAGGGAAGGGGGGTCTAGGGAGGGAATGCGGGAGGGGGCTACGGCTGGTATACAAAGTACATAACCTGTGATTAATATAAAATAAAAATGAAAAAAAAGAAACTGAGAATAGTGTGAAAGTAAATAAAGTAATATATTTCTAACACTTAAAGTATGTTTTTTTAGGAATACTTGTGTGAATTATTTATAATGGGATACAAAATTACTAAGGCTGTATGATCTACATGCAAGGCTTCTTATTTCTTCAGTTCCTGAGGGGAAGAAATGACAGTTATCTACCTGACAGAATCTTAAGGGTGACACAACACTTGAAATAAATCCCGGCATGGCAGTGATTTGTAACCACAGCTTCTTGAAGTTCTCAAGTGACATTATTCATGTTCCTTTTCCATTCTTTGTTGTTACCAGACTGTGATCTTCATCCGTGACAAAAACTCTCATGGGCAAGAAGTGTCCGGATATATAGACTATGCACACAGACTAAAATCTGAAGATTTTGAAGCCTACTTTAACGGAAAAAAAAGACTTCTCCCAAGGACGACAGATATGAGGTAAATTGCACATAATTCTCGCACCTCAGGGACAAGGATACAGAACTATTATATATTGCATATTGATCCTAGTGTGACAATGCACTAGGGGTAAGAATGTGAGCCTGGCTAAGGAAAACTCTCAGGGTCATGAATCATCTGGGAGATACCACCTCACTCTAGTAAAACTGGTTATGGCGGGAATACTAACAGGACTGTGGAAAGGGAGTCCTCACACAGTGAATTGGAATGTAAATGAGTGCATATATTATGGAAAAGTGTATAAAAGTTCCTTTGAAAACTAAAAATAGAGCTGCCGTTTGACATAGCAATCTTTCTACTGGGCATTTATCCAAAGGTAACAGAATCCATAGAGAGAGACATCTTTATATCCAAGTTTACTGTGACATTGCTCACAATAATAGCCAAATGGTGGAAACCACTTAAGCATCCTTCTATCGATGAAAGGACTTCTCCAAATGTTGCACCTAAACCCAGTGGAGTACTATTCAGTTATAAAAATTATAAAATCTTGTCATGTTATTACTCATATGGTATCTAAGTAAGTTGGTGTGATACATGTTGAGAATAACATATTGATTGCTGTCGCTTTAGATGGGCAGGAAGAGCTGAGGAAAACTCAATCCATGGCCACTTGACTGTGGATAGACAGATGTAAAAGTCTTATGTGCTAGGTACAGTGGATAGCTATAGAGAAAACAGCAAGTGTGTCTTCTAGAACACTGTAAGGAAGGGTTTTAGTAGTTCTCATTGTAGAGTAAGGATAGTTGCTCAAGAAGACAGTTCCAGCTACCCTAATTTACACATTACAAATGCATGTGTGGGCTGAACTATCACATGCCCCCACACTAATATGAATGGTCCAATGTTATATAACAGATGAGAGCAAGTGTACTTAATAAAATATGTAAGATGAAAGTAAAATCTAAGCTTTGTCCTAGACCTCCCACTAACCCCATTGTAGCCAATGATTTATTAAACACACTAGTCCCTGTTGCCTTAACAGATTTGCTTATGTTACAAGAAAAATGCATTTATAATTTCACTTGCAAACACTGCTGTCTGAATCTGTGGTAACATTAAAACCATGATATTATCATACTGAATTGAATATTTATTTTGTAAAACCTGATTAGCTTCATTGCTTATCTCAAACAATTACAGTTTGTTTGTCTAGACAGAATAACCAAGTAAAAGGTTTGTTTCTCTCTGCCTAGCACCCCCTTTACTTCATACCCCTCCTTTCTGTCTTGTATGCCACTGAGGTGTTAGTGAACCATTCTCTCACTTTTTTTTTCTCTGTTTCACTGATCACCGTCACATTGGTTTTTTGGTTATGTTCCTTCCTCTTTCTTATACAATCACACGAATGGTGATAACTTCAATACTTTTCTGCCAGAATTTTTGATATAAGATGCTATGTATTTCCTGGTGCCCAGTTTTAGATCTTTTGAAATTGATCAGTGATTTTAGGAAGCACTAAAGTAATCATTCCATGGTAAACTCTCTCACAAAATTTGAATCAAAGATTTTAATAAACACTAATGAAGGTTACCTAAATATTTTTGGTATACTCTTAGCATTCTTTATTCTTTTATTTTCGAGATTATTCTATAATTACATCATTTCTCCCTTCCCTTTCCATTCTCCAAACCTTCTCATATAGCCCTCATTTTAAGATCATGCCCTCTTTCTTCAATAATTGCTTTTATGCACATATATACTTACATAGGTATTATGTATATTATGGACATATATCTGTAAATATAACCTGCTCAGTCTGAATAATTTACTTGTTCTATGTTTTCAGAGATGACCCTTTGGTATTGAATAACCAAATGGTATGTTTGTCCTTGACGAAGACTATTTCTTCCACTCTCAGTATTCCTTAGTTGCCTGTAGTTCTTTGTCTAGGGCTGAGGCCTTGTGGACTTTCCCCTGTCCACTTTGGCATATCTATCGCTGTTTTCCTTGTTCATCTCATGTTCAGGAAGTCTTGTTGGTGAGACTTTATGGTTTTAACCTCTAACATTTGTAGGAGACACAATCTTACAGCAAATTTCCTGGTCTTTTGGGTCTTCTTGTCTTTCCACCTCCTCTTCCCAATGTTCCCTAAGCCTTATGTATGGGGATTATTATATAGATGTATAGATTGGGGCTGGTCACCACAGCTCTGCATTTTGATTGGTTGTGGATTTCTGTAGTGATCTTTGTCTATTTTAAAGACAATTTTACTTGATGAGAGGTGAAGTTTACTTATCTGTGAATGTAATGATAAGTGTTTAGGATGTAGTTAGGGATTATGCTGGTTTAGTAAAATGGTGGCTGTAGGTTCTCCCTCAAGATTTGTGAATTCACACGCCTTGGATAATTAGCTAAGTTTCCAGTACCAGGCATAGTTTTCTTCTTGTTGAGAGGTCTTAACAGTTCCTCAAAAATTGTGCTTGCCACCACCACATTCATGGGGTTATTGTGGTGGTCGCTGATATGGCTCATAGGCATCATAGCTTGGTAGGACTGTTGGTCATCTCCCTCTCTTCTTTGGAAACTTACATGAGAACTAGTTCTCAGTGAGGAGGCATTTGGGTCAGTTCCAGCTCAGGGGCCTCTGATTCCTATGTTTCAAATTAAATTCACAGAGCCTTCAGTAATAAAGATTCACCTTCCATTTTCTAGGGATGCAACCAAGGGTCATAGCAATAGTCTGTAATGTTCTAGGAGTCTCCTGGACAGTCCTGACCAACAGCTCAAAAGAAGGCTTCTCAGACCCGTTGTCTTTTTAAAAATATGGTCTTTGAATCTTGGAGAGAAGATTATCAGCCTAGTCGAGAAAGTTTCACTTAAACTATGTATGTGTACACATATACACAGATGTACATGTATTGTAGATTTTTAAAGGAAGATAAATGAAAGTTACGAATGTGTAAGGCAGATGGTTCAGTCAGTACAGTGCTTACAGTGTAAGCTTGGGAGCACAATTCAGATTCCCAGAACACACATAAATCATTTACAGCATCATGCAGCTATAACATATATGCTGTATTGGAAGTCAGAGCACCCTTGGAGTTTTGTAAGCTAGCCAGCTAGTCTAGCCAATCAGCAATCCCCAGGTTCCAGTTCACTGCGAGAACATCTTTCAAAGATAAGGTGAGAAGCACTTGAAGAAGACACCTGACACCTGACATCAACCTCTGGCTACCATGCAGGCTCATGCACACGTGCATACAAGCATGTATCCTGCACGGATGTGCACGCATGCACTCCCCCCTCCCCCCCCCATTCACGGAATGTATACAGCTAATGCCACTTTTCTTCCCAAAGTGGTTCTCCCAGCACGTGCTAAAAAGAAGTACTTTCTAAATGACATGGGCCACCTTGTTTTACAGCGGCAGGTGGCGTTCTCTGTCCTGACTGTCTATGCTATGTTAAGTTGCAAGCATTTGCTCCTCATGATTTTCATTTTCATTACCATCCCTGATCAGATTCAATATCTTTATCAGCTGCTCAGAATTTTTTTATATCTATTATAATTTCTCCTACACTCACTTTGTCAGTGGGATATTTTTTTACCTTTGTCTCATAAGAAGTTATGCAAACTTAGTTGTCTGGGCCAGGTCTAGTTACAGAATCATTTCTTTCCCTTTGTAAAACACAAAACAATTTTAAATTGTATTGTGTTTCTGAAAAAGGAAATTTTACTGTGAGATTTGAAGATTCGTCTCCAAAGTTAAGATTCATCACATTGATGTATTCTTTCTCATTCTGAGCATCGTGTAGTGGTAAACCTGCTCTACCAGATTCACCCAGGATTGTTCATATAATGGCGCAGGTGCTGTCAGCCAGATGGACTCTCACAGAGGAGCTGGCAGGGTTAGGTTTGTGACTGCCCCAAGCCATATTTATCATTATCTCTACCATGAAATCCTCCAATCCAGCCGCATGGGTTCACTTAGTTTCAGCTTCTGGACTCTCAGACTGTGCACAACACCCTAGTTCATAAGGGCAGATGGAGTAAGGGTGCAGGACAATTAGGGAAAGGATACCAATCTTACATGTTAGGGCTTCTTTTGCAGTTTAACATAGAGAGAATCGAGGACATTGCAGATTTAACTGACATACCGAAAGTTACATAGTGACCTTTGCACAAACTACAAGGCCAGATATCAAATACTATGAGTTTTAAACCAATGCCCTACTCTCTTTAGAACTGGTCCCATGAGGATGGCATTTTCCCTGTTGGCCTTTGCCGTGTCATAGGCTTCTCTAACAGATGTGTGTCTCACTTAACAAAGCCTAATCTGAGGCTGCTTTTCAAAGCCTTAAGCAATCCTACTGTCCACAGTTAAGACAAGGGAATTTTGGCCTTCCTGTACCCACCCTTGCCACTTCCTCCTCTCACTGAGTTTGGCAGAGAACAACCCTTTGTACTTAACCAGAAGTTCATTTTCAGTCACTGAGAGTAAGAATTACTGTGAGCCACAGCTCTGTGTGTGGAAGAGCACTGAAGAGAACTAAAAGTGACCTGTAATTATGGCTTCAGCCAAAAAGTCATCAGGGGAAAATTGGGCCTGACTTGCTGAACCTCAGTTATGTCCCAGGATACTTTTAGAATCTATTCATATCCTCTGAACTGTGGTTCACTTTTTTTTTTTTTTGTAGTATCTACTTGGAATTCTTTCAAAGATAAAATGAATTTCCCAATACTTAGTTCATTTTAGCATCTCTTTATCCAAAGATGAACATCATCTCTCATGTAAAACTCAATAACAGAGAAGAACTGACATGACACCATTCTTGGATGCATGTCCTACAGGACTATAAAACCCAAATATGTTGCAAGTAGTAACCCCTGCTGCATCCACTGTGAAATTTCTATCCACCTCATCCAGGGCCAGCATCATCCTGACCTCTCTGGGATCCTTGCTTAAAAAGAAACACAGTCAAATTCAAGCACTCCTATGCTCCTGTCCCTCAACTCACATATAAGATCGAACATGCAAACATGCTTACTCATAGGTTCACAAAACACACACATACACACACGTGTCTGTGTACACACACACACACACACACACATCTGGAGGTTCAATATGATTAAATCTAAGGTAATTGCTATCTCCTAATCCTTATTTCTGTTTGTCTCAGCCATCTACTCTCCATATTAGAAAATCACCCAAGTTTCTAGACCCTAGATCACCATTCAGTAACGCTAACTTTCATATTCTTATTACAGAATTTTGAAGTATTCTTTTGTTTTCAAAATTCCAAAAAGGCTTATTTATTCAATAACAAGTTGTTTTACATGAGTATAAATTCTACATCTTATCACAGGCTAAATTTATAAACCATAGAGCTCAGTACACCTAGAGTTCATACAGTAATTGACAAAGGGATTCGGGATAGTTTAGAAGAGAGTAAACTTTACTGTGAAGTTCAGTGGTGTGGTATGAGGAGAGCCTTTGTTCAATTTTTAGGGATAATTATATACCTGTATTATTCTTTATCATCGTGGTGGTTCTGATTTCTAAAAAAAACTTATCCTGTATCATTTTTAACTTATAATTTCTTCTAATGCCTCAGAGATGTCTGTCCTGCAAAGCAACCTGACTGATGAGTCCTTTAGAGGGTAGGCAGCAGGATGGCTTCAAGGCATGAACTTCACAAATAGGGGAAATTGTCAGTGGCAGGAAGTTGGTCCAGAGATATTTCCAGCACACCGAAAGCAGAGCTGTCCGAGAATTTTTCTTAATCTCCTCTTTTGGCTTCAATTTTTGTTCATTTTAAAATGATCTAGGCTGCAAAGTACAAAAGACTGTGCCTTTTCTCTTAAAAAGTACATTAATACATTTCAAAGATAGAAGTGTTTTGTCTTAAAAAGTACAGTGGGTTTTGCACCATATTTCTTTTACAGTCAATACAGAATTCAACAGACACATTTTCACTTTTCTTGAATCTTAGTGAAAAAAATGAAATAAAATTGTACATTTTAGGTAATAACTCAATAATACTTACATGATTCTATTTAAATGACTAAAAATAATTTATTTTTAAAGTTTAAGACAATCATTACTTCTGTTTTAAAATGAATGAGTTCTGCCAGTCTTTCTCTCCTGTTCCAAGTCTACACACATCTCTACCCTCCTTATGGTATACCTACTCATGGGTTCTACTGAACCCTGCTGTCTCACAGCCCTTTACTCAGAGTGCCAGGCTTCATGTTCTGTACCAATGAACATAAGGCAAGGTTCTTTTCCATTGCTTGAATAGCCTGCCAGTGTGATGGTTCCATGGCACTTTGTCCCCCCTTTCCTTTACATCATTCGTGACATGTCTGTGCTCTGTTGCATAGCGAAAGCTGTGACATTACAGGGTTCAGAGTGACACATCGTTACGCCATGTTTTTAAGAGATGCAAGTGGCCAAAAGCTAAACTGAAAGTGCCAATGAGGACTCATTCAGTAGACAGCGGCCATGCTGGTAAAGGAAGCCTCTCCTGTGGGAGATATGAGATAAGAACTAAAGTACATCCACTCATGCAAAAATGTCTATGAATGTGCTCCCAACATACATCTATTTATAATAACTAAAATTTAAATATGACGAGACTTTTATTTTTTTAACGTATGACCCATGTACAGAAATTGACGTGTTACAAGCATTTCGTTTCCTTTCAGTGCTGGTGTAGAAATGAGTTTCCTTCACGTTATCAAGTTCCTCTTTGGTTTTGGTTTGTTATATAAAGAGAACATAGTAGTAATTGAGGACAAAGGAGTTATGTCTCCTAAACTTCAGCAGTGCAACTGCCCAATTTCTTATAAAGTTAAATGAGTTCTGTTTCTACTAATTTATAAAACTGGTTGATACAACAATCAGTTCCTTTGAAAATATATGATTTTATTTTCCAGTATTACAAAATACTTGTCACATAAAAAATCATTTCAAAATCTGAATAATAACTTGCAAAACCAAATTTCCCTTAGAAATTTTATTTTGGAAAAACAGCCTGTGGACTATTTTATACTTTACTTCCCCCTGCTTTTAGGAGTAAAAGCATTGGCCCGCTAAAAAAAGAGAGATAAGTAATTCCATTTAAAAGCACAACTCTTAGTGTGGGTACATGAGCCAATTAGAGAATAGTGAAACAAAATCTCAGTTCAGTGGTGGCTATTTTTGCTTCTTTCTAGAGGCAGATTCCTGCTAAAGATTTTTATGTCCAATCCCAAGAATATTAGACCAAAGTAGTTACATGTAGCTGCAGTTTTCCTGAGTTTGGGCAACCAGAAATAATTAATATAATTTTGGTTGCCTTCCTTAACAAGTTTAAGCCACTCTTAAACTTGTAAGGTATAACAGAAAGTTGTTTAGTTGATAAAAATGGATATTGAAATTCCATCCTGGTATTTTTTTTCTTTTAATAATCAGAATCTTAAACTTTCGGTTGATATTTACTTGTATTTGCTTTTACTTTTATATATAATCGTATTTTAAGAGTGTGGAACTGTTAAGTCCTAAAGCAATATAACTGTGATTCATGAATAAACCTTATACTCGGTAGCATGCACATCTACTATTTAATGATACATGATGAGTGGCTTCATGTGGCTGAGAAGATTATTAACCATAGCACAATATTCAATTTTTTTCACTTATCTCTTCAATATTTAAATAAATAAGACAATAATGAAAAGGTAAATTATTTGTGTGCTAAAATACTTTCTTACTAGTCCCTAACCTCACATTGACTATGATCCACAAGGGAGAAATATTCAAAGTCAACTGTTGAGAGTTTTACTGTAAACTTACTGCTCAAGCACTTGACTGTGCTGCCACAAAACTTAAGAAAATGAACAACAAATGGAAAGAAAAAGAGAACTGTAAGGAAAACAAATGAGATTCTGTTCAAATAAGGAGAGGGAATATGGGAGGGAAATGAGTTCCATAAATTACCTCAAAATTAATTAAATGAGTCTGTTTAAAGAGAACTTACTTGAAGAATGACATCAGCCAGATGACACATCAGGAAGGCATAGTTCCTATTCCTACAAAATCAAAGTAATGGTATTAGTACAAATAACCTTGAAGAAAGTCACAATTCAGCTAAGTGGAAGCGTCCAGACGGTGCACCTTTACATGGGTAAGAACAAATCTACTCTGTTGGTAAGAATCTCCCCAAGTCTAGTTTAGCCTGGCACTTAGCAGAATGTCTAACCCTGTAATCTCCCCTAGAGCAGGAAAGAGGGACCAGGGTGTGTGCTAGATGTCTGGCTCCTGGCTTTTTAGAGTGTCCTCCTTAAAGTTGACCCTATGTGCACTGAGCAACTTGTGGGATTCATTATCCTGAACAACCAGGAAGGGAAACTGTAGGCTTAGATTTTTCACCAAACCTAATTTATTTAGGGTTCTTAAGCACCTTTACCTCCCTTCCAACCTCCCTACAACTTTAGGTAGGAGATTAATAGGGAAAAGGGTAGTAGACTTCTTTGATCTACTTCCTGCTGATTAGGGTCAGTGGATCTTTAGGAGATTACCAGACTCAGTTGTCAGGATACCAGTAGTGTAGTCCAAAGGCCAACAGGAAGCAGCAAAAGCCAAAATACTCAGCTCAATTGTATGGAAAAGCTCTCTGGAACATCTGTCTCTGTGAAGCCAAGTTTCGAAATGCGAAGATAAGCACAGTGATGTTGATCCTAAAAGCAATATCTCATTCTGCCTGGTCCTCTATATATGTCTTTTACTCAAAGTTCACCCAAGGATGTTCTCAGCTGGCCAAAGTCAGACCCTCAAATGAGAGCAAAGCATCACATACCCTCTCACAAGCCAACCTGGGCGAAACATCACTTGATCAGCTCGCAGCAAAACATCACATGACCAAACTGAGTCCAGAAACTTCCACTTCGGGGAAAAAAAGGAGAAAAGAATGTTCTTTTGCCAACATTACTCTCCAAGACTGGGGAAAGTGTGTGAGAAGAGGTTTTCCTCCAGGAAGAAGGGAAAGACATAAAATGAATAATGTATAATGAATCTTACACGTATATTACAGTTTATTCATTTTGTATCCCAGCTGTAACCCCTTCCCTCATCCCCTCCCTATCCCACCCTCTCTCCTTCATCTCTTCCCATGCCCCTCTCCAAGTCCAATGATAGGGGAGGTCCTCCTCCCCTACCATCTGAACCTAGCCTATCTGATCTGGTCAGAACTGGCTATATTGTCTTCCTCTGTGGCCTGGCAAGGCTGCTTCCCCCTCACGGGGAGGTGATCAAAGAGCCAGCACTGAGTTCAGGTCAGAGATAGTACTAGTTCCCCTTACTAGGGAATCCACTTGGATACTGAGGTGCCATGGGCTACATCTGAGCAGGGGTTCTAGGTAATATCCATGAATGGTCCTTGGTTGGAGTATCAGTCTCATAAAACACTCCTTTACCCAGATATTTTGGTTGTTACTCTCCTTGTAGAGCTCTACTCCTCTCCAGCTCTTACTATCTCCGGCTTCTTTCCTAAGATTCGCTGCACTCTGCCCAAAGTTTGGTTATGAGTCTCAGCATCTGCTTTGATACCCTGCTGGGTAGAGTCTTTCAGAGGCCCTCTGTAGTAGGCTTCTGTCCTGTTTCCTGTTTTCTCCTTCTTCTAGTGTCCATCCCGTTTGTCTTTCTGAGTAAGGATTGATCATCTTACCCAGGGTCCTCCTTCTTGCTTAGCTTCTTTAAGTGTAGTATATCCTATATTATATGTTTAATATCCACTTATATGTGAGTTTATACCGTGTGTCCTTCTGCTGCTGGGATACCTCACTCAGGACGATCTATTCTAGATCCCACCATTTGCTGGCAAATTCATGATTTCCTTGTTTTTAATAGCTGAGTAGTACTCCATTGTGTAAATGTACCATAATTTCTGTATCCATTCCTCTGTTGAAAGACACCTGGATTGTTCAAAGATTCTGGCTATTAAGAATAAAGCTACTACCAACATGGTTGAGCAAATGTCCTTGTTGTGTACTTGAGCATATTTTGGATATATGTCTAGGAGTGGTATAGCTGAATCTTGAGGTAACACTATTCCTAATTTTCTGAGAAAGCACCAGATTGATTTCCAAAGTGGTTGTACAAGTTTACATTCCCACCAGTAATGGAGGAGGGTTCCCCTTTCTCCACATCCTCTCCAGCATGTGTTGTCACTTGAGTTTTTGATCTTAGCCACATAAAATGAATCTTATACCTTGGTACCCCTTTGGGTACCAGATCTTACTCTGCCAATTAGCGTACTAACCAACTGAAGTAGCTTCTCAAATAAGTACGGAAAAGAGGCACATATCCTTTTATAGGTGATTCTGTGAAACAGGCTAAAACTGCAGAGGTAATAGAAGGTCCCTAAGAAGGACAATTTCTTCCCATCTTCTGGTGCTCCCTTACAGGATGATCTTGCATCAGACTAAGTACTGTTGGGCAGTGTGCTTGTGCAAGTCAAGATGCCTTCACAATATTTGGAAGAGATTACTGGGTTTGTTTGCTTGCTCGTGCATGTAAAGACAATAACATATACAGAGACCATTAAGAATCAAGAAAATATGACATAAATGACTGAAAGCAAATTTCTAGTAAGCATCCTGAGAGAAGGACCCGGGTTACCAAAGAATTCAAAATAATCATCTTGAAGATGCCTAGTGAGTTATGAGAACACACACACACACAATACAAAATCAGAATATATATTAATGAACGAAAGTTCAAAGAAGACATAGAAGTGATATTTTTTTTAAAAATCCAAACAAAAGTTTTGAAGCTGAAGAACAAAATAATTGAAATGAGACTTTCTCTGGATGAGATCTATAGTAGATTTTGTCAAAATGAAAAAAAAAACACAAAACACGAGAAAAATGATAAAAAAATGTTATCAGTACAAGGAACAATATGGAAAAAAAACAAGGATAAAGAAGATGAAAAATTGAGGAAAGAGTAGGATGCCACAAAGGTCGCAGAATGTGAAGTGTTGTTTAAACGCCTACTTGAGATGATGGAGCGATGGCTCAACTGTTAGGAGTGCTGCTTCCTGTTTTGCAGAGGACCTGCATTCCGTTCCCAGCACCACACTGGGCAGCTCACAACCACCTATGACTCCAGGGCATCCTTCCAGTATCGCAGGTGCCTGTGCACCCATGTGCACGTAAAGACACAAATAAAAAGTTAAAATTTTTTAAATGCCGTATTTAAAAAGCAATTTTAAAAAGCCTTCTTGCCATAGCAGTGCATAGATGCAATCCTACACATGGATTGTGAGTTCAAAAGCAAAATAGGTGAGAACATGGAGGCCCTGTGTCTAGCAACACCAAAACAAAACAAAAATGAAGAGATGCAGAAAGAAAGGGAAAAGGTAAAAGGAAGAGGAGGAAAGGACCTAGAAGCAGAGTCCCCACAAGCCCAACATAAACAAGGTGATAGATTAAGATGCTAACAAGAAATATTGACATTGAAAAGTTCTATACAAGCTGTCCATCAAATATGTAGAAACAAAGACATTCCTAGACAAACAAAAGGAGACGCCATTGCTGCTACATCTGCCACATTAGAAATGGTGAAGAAAACTCTTACAAATGAAAGTCTGATAATTAGCAGTCCATAAACACAAAAATCATAGTACTGCTAAATATATAGAAATATCAATAAATACTATTGTGCTGATGCCAAATCATTTAAAACATTACTATAGAATTTAAACGGTAAATAAATTAACAGTACAAAAGTATAAGTACAATTTTTTTTACTAGGTACGCTATTTTATGCAGGAGCGGGGACTCGAAGAACAGAACTTTTACATATGATTGAAGTTAAATTCCTGTCATTTAAAAATAGACTATGTCAGCCTCATAAGCAAACAAAAATAAGGATATGTAGGAAAAAGAGAAAACAGAACTAAAGAATCTGAGCATAATATGAAAGACAACAAAAAGAAAGAAAGGAACTAAATATTCAGAAAACAAGAAATGCAGCTCATGCATCAATAATTATTATAAAGCAAGTGAATTAATTTTCCAAATCAAAAGAATGACTAACTGGGTAGTAAAAACTATGTTCTGTTTATTAGAGATTTTGTTTAATAATACATACTGATCAAGAAGGAAAGATTTGAAAAGTCTATGAAAAATAAAATAGCAAAAAATGTGAAGCAAGAAAAACAATAGCAATCAGAGTTTTAATGCAAAACTTCCAAAATAGGTAGATCATCCAGAGACTCAACACGAAAATGGTAGACTTGAATAAAACTTCAACCCAAATCAATAAAATACAAGTAGTAAAATACTCATTTTTACCAAATGAGTATAAAGCATGCTCCAAAACGGATCATATGGTAAGTCAAAAAAGCTTCTCAACAAATTTAAGAAAATTGAAATCATAACCAGTTTTTTTCCAGCCACAATAATATAAAGCAGAAATCAATAGGCCCTTCAGAAAATTCACAAATACTTGGAAATTCAAGTACATACTCCAAAAAAAAAAAAAATCTTTGGACCCTTGTAAATGGACATTCCATGGAAACCAAAACTTACAGGCACTAAAGAAACAATTACAAATAGTGTTAAACACCTACATACAAGGGGGAAAGGGGCCAAAGAAGACTGAGAACTTAACTTTACTCTTAAGAAAGGACAGTAAAAATAAATTAAAACCAAAGTCAACAAGAGGAAGAAAATAATATCAACACATAGATAAGTTGTATAGAGAACACAAAAGATAGCTGTTTTAAGATAAAATTTACAACCTTCAACTAGAAAAGAAAAAAAAATTATGTATGACAGAAGTACCAGCTGATACCACAGTACAAGTGATAATAAGAGATTAACATAGTTACATACTAACAATGTTGATAGTCCAGATGTGAACAAATTCTTTTTAAATTTAATTTATTTTATTTTTTAATTCATTACAATTTATTCACTTTGTATCCCAGGTGTAGCACTCTCCCTCATTCCCTCTCAATCCCACCTTCCTTCCCTTTTCTCCTCCCATGTCCCACCCCTATTCCATTGATGGGGAGGTCCTCTTCCCTTTCTGTCTGACCCTAGCCTACCAGGTCTCATCAGGACTGGCTGCATTCTCTTCCTCTGTGGCCTGGTTAGGCTACAACCCCCTCAGGGGGAGGTAATCAAAGAGCCAGCCATTGAGTTCATGTCATAGACAGTCCCTGTTCCCCTTACTAGGAAACCCTTTTGAACACTAAGCTGCCATGGGCTACATCTATGCAGGGATTCTAGGTTATATCCATGCATGGTCCTTGGTTGGAGGCAAGCTTTGAGGTCAAATATGATGAAGCTATGCCCAGTGTGGCACACAGTCTCCTGCTTCTGTAGAACTCTCAGCTCCTTCTCCAGCACCATGTCTGCCTGCATGCTGCTAGTCTTCCCACCATGATGATAATGGACTGAACCTCCAAAACTGCCCAGTTAAAAGTTTTCCTTTATAAAAGTTGCTGTGGTCATTATGTCTCTTTCAGAAATAAAACCCTAACTGAGATAGCATGTTTTTATATATTCATGTTCACCTGGATATGGGTGTGAATACATGTGTGAAGGCCAGAGTTGAGAGTCAGGTATGTGCATGTGAATGAAATACCTTTGGAAGCCAGAAGTACTGACTGAGCTGGAATGGATCCTTGTGCTCAGGGTTTTGTTTTGTTTTGTTTTGTTTTGTTTTTTGCTCTCCTTATGGTACTACGGTCCCTCCAGGTCTTACTATCTCCCCCTTCTTTCATGAGATTCCTTGCACTCTGCCCAAAGTTTGGCTATGAGTTTCAGCATCTGCTTTGATACCCTGCTGGGTAGAGTCTTTCAGAGGTCCTCTGTGGTAGGCTCCTGTTCTGTTCCCTGTTTTCTCCCTCTTCTGATGTCTATCCTGTTTCCCTTTCTGAACTAGGATTGATCATCTTACCCACGCTCCTCCTTCTTGCTTGCTTCTTTAGGTATACATATTTTTAGTATGTTTATCCTATACTATATGTCTAATATTCACTAATAGGCTAGAGAGTTGGTTTAGTGGTTAAGAGCACTGAGGTCCTATGTCCAATTCCAAACAACCACCTTGTGGCTCACAACCACCTGTAATGGGATCTGATGCCCTCTTCTGGTGTGTGTGAAGATGGAGCACTTATATATAAAACAAATAAATATTAGAACAGATTCTTAAAAGCATAGGAACCGAAAGATGAAATAATGGAAATTTTAAATATAGCAGTAACAAATAAGGAGACTAAATCCGTAATCAAAACTTCCCAACAAAGGAAACCTCAGGACAGATGGCTGCTGTTGAAATCTACCAAATATTAATGAAGAATTGCTTGCATCCCAAGCTTTTCCAAAAATTTAAGCCAAAGGAGTACCTCCAAATGCAGTTTATGAGTCCAGTATTAGTTTGATTCCAAGGCCAGGCAAGGGCATTCATTGTAAGTAGACTACAGACAAATATCCCAGATGAGAACACATGCAAAATCCATCAGTAAGACACTAGCAGTTTGAACTTAATGGCACCTCTACAGGAACATGATATGTGATTAAATGGATTTAATTTTGACAGTGGGAAGTTATGAAGTACTCAGATAAAATGTGGTGTATTGCATTTGTTCAAACACTAACAGATAAATCTCATATGCCATCTCAATATATAAATGAAAGCATTTGACCAAACTCAAAATTCTAGTCCTAAAGAAACTAAACAAGGAGGATTCTAGGGAAGACACTTAATTCTCGTTCAGAAGAGCAAACAGGACAGATATAGGAAGTGGGAGAAAACAGGGAACAGGACAGAAGCCTACCATGGAGGGCCTCTGAAAGACTCCACCCAACAGATGCTGAGACTCACAGCCAAACTTTGGGCAGAATGCAGGAAATCTAATAGAAGAAGGGGGAGATAGAAAGACCTGAAGGGGACAGGAGCTCCATAAGGAGACCAACAGAGCCAAAAAATCTGGGCCAAGAGCCCATGCAGAGATCAACATGCCAACCAAGGACCATGTGTGGAGAACACCTAGACCCCCTGCTCAGATGTAGCATACGCAGCTCAGTTGCCAAGTGGGTTCCATAGTAAGGGGAGCAGGGGCTGTCTCTTTCATGGACTTTTTGACCACTTTCCCCTGGGTGGGGCAGCCTTGCCAGGCCACAGAGGAAGAGGATGTAGCCAGTCCTGTTAGAGCAGATAGGCTAAGGTCAGATAGTAGGGGAGGAGGACCTCTCCTATTTATAGACTAGGGAAGAGGCATAGGGGGAGAAGGGGAGTGTGAGTGGTACTGGGAGAGATGAGAGAGGGGGCTACAGACAGGAAACAAAATGAATAAATTGTAATAAATAAATAAAAATTAAAAAATTCTCGACAAAATAGGTATAGAAAATTGATTAAGTCTACAGCATAAATTGATTAAATCTACAGCTAACATCACATGAAACACTGAATGCTTTTCTTCAAAGCTCAGGTATTAGACAAGAACACTCTCTCTCACCACCCCTGTTCAACACTAATAGTCTGTTCTAGTATTAGAAATCCTAGCCAGAGAAATAACAAAAGGAAAAGAAATGTAGGAATACAAATTGTAAAGGAAGAAGTATAGTGTCTCTGCTTAAAGGACATCATGATAATGTATTTGTCTTTTGATTAGTTGTGTGTTTGTGGTGTATGCATACATGATGTTTTGATAGGAATGGCCCCCACAAACTCATGTGCTTGAATGCTTGGCCCATAGCGAGTAGCACTATTAGGAGATATAGCATTGTTGGATACCTTTGGAAGCCAGAAATACTGGCTGAGCTGGAATAACAGACAGCTGTAAGAGATCTGATATGAGGACTGGGAAGAGAGCTATGGTCTCATCGGAGACGAGTACTGAGCCAATGAACCACCTCTTAAGCACCCAATATCGTTTGTGAGACAAGGTTTCTCACTGAACCTGGAGCTTAATTTGGCAAGACTGGCTGGCCAGTGGGCTCCAGAGACCCTCTTGTCTCTACATCTTCTTCATTGGGATTGTAGCCATGTGCCACCACCCTCTGCTTGTTACATGAGAGCTGGGCATCTAAACCAGGACCTCATGGTTCTATAAGATGCTCTTTACTGAGTTATCTCCCCAGGGACCCCCATGATCTTAGAAAATCCTAAAGAATCCCACTAAAACTGCTTGAACTATACATGATTCCAATAGCTCACTAAAATTGCAAGATATAAAGAACAACATAAAAATCAGTTCCATATATATGCCAAGAACAAATTATCTGAAGAAGAAATTAAGTAAATCTTTTACCAAAATATAAAATACATAGAAATAAATTTAACCAAAGGAATGTAGAAGTAAATTTAACCACTGCAAATTCTCAAACATTGATGAAGGAAATTGAATAGGTACAAGGAAATGAAAACATGTTCATTTACTGAGTAATTCATATTTGTTAAAATTATCAATATTATCTGTGTTTACTGTGTTTCTGTTATGGTAATGAATATCAGCTATAGAGAATAGATTTATCTTAGCTTCCAGAACTGGAAGATTCATTCCCTATTCAAGCATCTTGGCAATGGGCCTGTAACTAGGCAATATATTATGACAAAAGCACTTGGCAGATAAAGCTTCCACACAATGTCTGAAGAGCTGAAGAGGCCAGGGTTTCACAATCTCCTGTGAGAAGGACACCATTAGCGACTCCTTGAAATCACCTTCGGATAACATCACATTCTCTACCAAGTCTTGAGCACATGGATCTTTGGAGGGCACACAGATTGAAGCTACAGCCTCAATCATTCTATATATTTACTACAAATTCCATGAAAATTCTGATGATATTTGAACAAATGAGAAAAGAAACCCCAGAATCCACATATGTGCTAGTTTCATTTCTGCCTAGAAGATTTTATTTGACTTACTAGTCCAGGTTACAGTCCTGTATAACAAGGAAGTCAGAATGACATGAGCATGCATAACCTCATAGTTAAGAATAGAGGAAAGTAAATGCATGGAGGGAAGTTACTTGCTTGTGCTCATCCTGATTTATCCACTTTGGTACAGTTCAGGAATTCTTGTATAGGGGTGGAGCTGCCCAAATTAGGCTATGTCTTCTCAGATCAATTAACTAAGACAGTCTTCTGAAGACCTACTGACCCAATGTAAGCTAGCCATCACTGAGATCTCTCCCCGGGGGGGCTGCAGTTTGTGTGAGGTTGACAGCACTAACCATCACACTAATGGAGATACAAAGGACTCTAGTTAATCAAAGCAGCCCTAAACAATGATAACAAAGCCATGGGCATCAACTTCTTGATTGAGGAATATGTTTTATATATTCTTATGTATGAAATTAAATATGTAAAATTATATCAAAACCAATATAACAACACAGCCAATATAATCAAAACTTAAAATAAATATAATAATAGAGAGCTCAAGAAAATATGTATACATTTTATGTCAATTGATCTTTTATAAACATTGGAACATGCACTGAGAAAAGATTTCTTCAACAAATGATGTTGGTTAAAATGAATAAATATACACAGAAGAGAAAAATTGGGCATCTATCATGCAGAATTTATTTTAAAATCCATCCAAAATCCACCAAAATATTTGTGCACAAATACTAGTTCTAACGCTACTAAATTACTAGGAGAAACATACGAGGAACTTCCTGGAAACAGTCTGAGAAATGACAAGCACAGGTACCCAAAGCAACAATTGGTCAATGGAGCAAAACCCAAACTCTTCACAGTAAAGGAAATGGTCAACAGAGCCAAGAAATAACTAAGGAAGGGGAAACAGTACTGAAAGCAACACATCTGACATGAGATTATCATCTAAGAAATACCAGGAAACTGAACAATTAATGAAAGTCCTGATTCAAACATTACCAAGTCATCTGAACAGACACTTCTCAACAAAGACATTTGAATGCCCTATCAGTAGATGAAAATGTGTTCAGCATTTCTAATCATCAAAAACTGCACACTAAAGCAGGAGAAGGCAATGCCTCAAGAGTTAGAATGAATTTTGTAGAGGAAAGCAGAAATAAAAACTGTTTGCAATTATCTGAGAAAATAAAGGCACACTCAGCATACAGTTAGTGGGACTTTAGATTTGTATAGCCATTATTAGAGTTCTTTAAATTCAGAATTAAGTGTTGTGTGAGCCATCCATTCTATTTACTTCTACATTACTCCTAAGGAAACTGAAAACAACTTTTGTTTATGGTAGCACTCCTCACAGTGGTCAAGATACAGACACATGTACATGTGTGATGAAATATATTCTGTTTTGTAAAGAATTTCCTGTAATTTACAATAACATAGATGAAACCAAGTGGTACAATACTAACCACAATAGGTAGACAGAAAAATGCAATGTGATGTGACTTAAAAAGAAATTTTAAAAAATCAAATTCATAGTTTCTGTACCCATTCCTCAACTGAGGGACATCTGGGTTGTTCTGGCTATTATGAATAAAGCTGCTACGAACATGGTTGAACAAATTTCCTTGTTGTGTACTTGAGCGTCTTTTGGATATATGCCTAGGACTGGTATAGCTGGATCTTGAGGAAGCACTATTCCTAATTGAGAAACTGCCAGATTGATTTCCAAAGTGGTTGTACAAGTTTACATTCCCACCAGCAATGGAGGAGGGTTCCCCTTTCTCCACATCCTCTCCAGAATGTGTTGTCACTTGAGTTTTTGATCTTAACCATTCTGTTGGGTGTGAGGTGAAATCTCAGGGTCGTTTTGATTTGCATCTCTCTGATGGCTAAGGACATTGAGCATTTCTTTAAGTGTTTCTCTGCCATTCAATATTCCTCTATTGAAAATTATCTGTTTAGCTCTGTACCCTACTTTTTAATCAGATTGCTTGATTTGTTGCTCTTTAACTTCTTGAGTTCTTTATATATTCTGGATATCAGTCCTCTGTCAGATATAGGGTTGGTGAACATCCTTTCCTAGTCTGTAGGCTGTCGTTTTGTTCTGACGAAAGTGTCCTTTGCTTTACAGAAGCTTTTCCGTTTTATGAGGTCCCATTTATTGATTGTTGCTCTTAGAGCCTGTGCTGTTGGTGTTCTGTTCAGGAAGTTGTCTCTTGTACCAATGATTTCCAGGTTTTTCCCACTTTCTCTTCTAGCAGATTTAGTGTGTCTGGTTTTATGTTAAGATCTTTGATCCACTTGGACTTTAGTTTTGTGCAGGGAGATAAATATGGATCCATTTTCGTTTTTCTGCATGTGGACATCCAGTTGGACCAGCCATGTAGCCAGCCCTGAAGAGATCTGATAATCTAGGATCAGATGGAAGGGGAGGAGAACCTCCCCCATCAGTGGACTTAGAGAGGGGCAGGAAGGAGATGAGGGAGGGAGGGTGGGATTGGGATGGAATGAGGGAGGGGGCTACAACTGGGATACAAAGTAAATAAACTGTAATTAATATAAAAAAATAAATAAAAAAGAAAAAGAAAATAAGAAATGAATAAACTGTAATTAATATTAAAAATAAAAATTAAAAAAATTAAATTCATAGAACCAGAAAGGACAGAGGTAGTTTCCAGGGACTCATGGAGAGGGAAAATAGAAAAAACAACAGTCCAAATACATACAGTTTCAGATATGTGAGATGAATAGTTGAGATATTTTACAGTTACAAGAATGACACTTCACTCTTTCCTTTTTAAAACTGTATTTTATGCCTGAAATTTGTGAAGAAAGTTGGCCTTGAAGTTTCACTACACACATGCATTTACACACTAACTGTGTGGGCTTAGGAATGTGTTAACAGGTTGGATTGTGCTAGGCACCTCATAATTATACACATATATTAGTACTATATGGCATATTAGTGTTACATATGTTATACATAATTTTATTTGTCAATTACACCTCAATAAAATCAGAAAAGAGGTGTTATTGCTCCAGTTCTTTAACTTAGAAGTTGGTTAATCAGCTTTTAAGGAGTAAGAATAATAGGAACTTCTGCAATTTGTTGAAAACCAGTTTTCTTTGTTTCATGAAGAAATAAGTAAATATCTTTATGTTTTTCAAAACCCTGGGATTTTTTCTTCATTAATTTTCAATGAATACACACTTTTGAAGGATATAAAGTTAGATGATGCCTATAGCTTTTCTGCATTTAAGTTCTCTTGAACTTGTACTCACAAAAGTATGTAGCAATGGTTACATTTCCCAAGATGCTTCAGTTGCACTTCCTATGAAAACTGTAGAGTTTGTCCATAGTTTATCTTTGTCTGCAGATGAACATGAGCCTCTTAGTGTGTCCAGGAAGCAGCTGCACAGAGCTGTGCAAGGCAGTGAGGAGGAGAGAACACTGTTAGTAAACAGAGCAGCAGACAGATGGGGAGCAGGGTGTAGGAATGAGAAGCTAGAATCTCTTCAAACAAAACAGACAGGGATAAATGAGAAGGAAGGGCTTTTCCTGATAAGTAGATAAATGTTTCACCTAGGACAGTACACGTGCATACCTGGCTTGTGTTTGCTATGATATGACCCCCTTCATTTTACTCTATTTTCATGAACATTTCAGTACACTGTAAACAAAATAAAAATGGGTGGATAGATGTGGTATATAGTATTGTAAATGTCAAATATAAATGCTGATACCCCCAAATCATAATACCATATGCTATTTTACAGGGTTATTATTGTCTTTGAGTGAAAAACTGCAAGCATGGTAAATCATAAGTACTTCTACATTACTTAAATATTAATAAACCAGTAACATGAAATAACCATCTTTAAAATTGTCAAAATGACTTAATGAGTGGGCATGGTGGTGCCAAATTTACCTGAAAGGAAGTAGAGGAAAAATTAAGACACTGATTTACATTCATCAATTTGAAGAGAGCATGCGGAATGACCAATTCTAAACTGAATCACTCTTCTATTCTCAGAGATGCTACAAAGAGAGCCTTCCACTCTTCTTATCAATGACAGAGTTACGTCTGGTTTGAGGGTGATGGGCTTCTTGACCCTCCAAGTCAAGGCTTAAAAATATCACAACACATGTGAGCAAGTTAATCTTCAAAAACAAAAAGAGAAACATATTCATGCACTTCCTAGTAGATAGGTGAAACGGGTGATCATCTACTTCTACTCCTGAATGTAAGAGTAAAAATACTCCTGAAAATTTTATCTTATGGCATAATTTAACAAGTGTTGTGTGACTTTAATGCTTTGTTACCTATAGATTTCATTTCACTTAGTAGCTCTAAGATAATGATTTGTAAAGATGAAATGTAATCTGCTATTCTAAAAATGCGGTACTAAGGTATTTGAAAAATATCCAGGAACACAAATTAAGGTATTATTAAGCTTTTGGGGACAGTACAGGACAGACTGCTATCTTTGAAAATGAGTTAGGAGTAAGAAAGAAACCCATAGGTTAGAAGATGTAAGATCAAAGGAAAGAAAGGGAGATAGGAGACATTCCTATCATCTCTTCCTGGTGAGTTCCTAATCAACCCATGGTTTCCTTTTACTCCCATATGAAAAACAGTGCAATGAATTTAACAGAGATAATGTTGAAATGCCTTTGTTTTGTGGAATTTATGATACTTGACAAACCTGAATAAAGTATGAGACAGGCCTCTATTTGCCAAAGCAAACAGGTTATCAGGTTTAAAACCTGACTCAAGAGCTGGGCACATGCCTTTAACCACAGCACTCAGGAGGCAGAGACAGACGATTCTCTCTGAGTTCAAGGCCAGCGTGGTCTACAAAGCTAGTTCTAGGACACCCTAGGCTGCACAAAGAAACTCTGTCTTCAAAAACAAAAACGATAGAAAGCTAGAAGTATTAAAATTTGCAAGTTCAAATCTGAATAATAACTCAAAATGATTCAACAAACATTTATTTTGATTATCTATGGTAAATTTCTTAACTTGTGTGACAGTTTATATGTGTGGTAACCATGAATAATAACACTGTCTTCACTGTGCTAGTGTGAGGCACAGTATGGTATGGAATGGAATGGTCACATCCATAGTGAGAATACTAACTCACAGAACATGCTTCGCAATGATAAGGAACAGTTAACTGTGAGAATACAAATGATGTAACAGTGAGTTAGGAAGTTGCTCCTTGACATACATACATACATACATACATACATACATATATGTATATGTATGTATATGTATATGTATATATATATATATAATCTCAAATGTTATAATCTCAAGAAGTTAAATATATATATTTCCCCTTCTTCCCTTCAAACTCTCCCATATACACCTCCTTGCACTCAGAGTCTCTCTTTTTTTATTTCCTATTTTGTGTGTGTGTGTAGTGAGAATTTTTGGTCTTTTTTTTTTTAACACATAAGTGTTACAGGAATACATTTTTGTTTTGATTGCAGGTATGGGATATGGGACTACTTTAGATTGTCCACAGCAGATGACTATGATTCGTCTCATGCTCTGGTAGGGTTGTGATTTTTGCCAGCCGCAGATAGTTTCTGCAAGAGTACAATATTGGGAATTCTGGGGAGTCTTAGAAAGAATACATAAATGCTAAGGCCCTGAGAGGGGCTGAGGTAGCAGCTCCTTCATTTCTTTTGCTGCTGCTTTTGCTGCTGCTATTGCTGGTTGTGGTTGTTGCATTTTGTCAAATGATTATGCCCAAAGAGATGAGAAGGAGAAATTGAATATCTTGAAAGCAAAGATCAAACTTACCCCAATGAACTCAATACCTCTAATCAGAACGAAGTAGTCTAAGGGTATTACCTTCTTTCTCTCCTATCTAGTGTTGAGGGCTTGAAGGGGAAATGCGTGGTGTAGGTAGATAGAAAAAAGAACCCAGTAAGTGACCAAAAGTCCGGCTGTGTGTGTGTGTGTGTGTGTGTGTGCTTAAATATAGGATTAAAACCTGCTCTGTCTACATACTGTTACTTGTACACATATGTTTTCAGGGTAGTTCTCAGATAACCAATTGGTGTTTTCTTCCCTGGGGAAACCCAAAAGGAGACCATAATAGAAAACCACAACCAACCAAAATGCAGAGTTTCTGAGCCTGGCCCAATGGATATATCTACAACACAACTCCTGCACTTGAGGCTCAGGGAACATTGAAGAAGAAAGGGCAAAAAGATTGTAAGCAACAGACTACCAGGGGGTTTGCCATGAGAGTGTCTTGTAGTAACCCACTTCTCATTAATACTGCCTAAGCATGAGCTGAAGAAGGGCACCAGCAGTAGACATTGCAACATGGTGGATCATGATGCGGGACCCTAGAGGCCTCAGCCCTACAAGAAGAACTACAGGCAGCAATAGAATACTGAGAGTAGAGCAGTTTCTTAAGAAGGCCTGCACTGATAGCAAATACCACACTTGATCTTGGGCAAAAGATCAGTATAAACCAGACCCCATTGCTGTCTCAGCACTAGTTAATTTTGAATAATTATGTATTGTCAGAAAAGTGATGAGTACTGGTTTTTGTTTTATTGTCTCAAAAAAAAAACCTTTTGTTTTGTTTAAAATCAAGGCATGCTTGTGATGCCTTTGTGTCAGACTAATTTGTATTGTTGAAACTGCTCTCTGGTTCTCTTTGATAGAGTAATTGGGGACATCTTTGTGTTTTTGTTGTGGTGGTGGTTTTGTTAGTTTGGTTGGTTGTTTTGTTGTGATGGTTTGGTTTTGCTTCTCTTCTCTACTTTTGAGATGTGTGTGGTGGTATGAATGTGTTAGTCTTTTAAAAATGTGTTAATGGGTAGACAGCCCTTCAGAGAGAACAGATTAAGTCCACCTTCTACTTCCTTGATCTAGTTTTTAAAAAATGCTTTTTCACCCACTGCTCTTAAGAAAAGTGTTGAAATACCTTGGCTAATAACAGACTTTGAAAGTTGCCTCTTCTCCCAACCCTTGAGTGAATCCACTCTTTGATGAAACCGATTCGTGTGGGTGGAAACTGTCTCACCCACCTTCTCATTACACGATTCACACCCACCTTCTCATTACACGATTCACGTAACTGTGTACTTATGCAGTATTTGATGAATTGGTAGAAGGGGGTAAAGTAATTTTTTACTTCTTTCATCAATAAATGAAAAACATTATCGTACCTTTTTAAAAATGCCAAATGGATTGATTTCCTAATTTAAAACAATTCCTTTGCTCCGTCAGCCATTTTCTTTAAGTACTCAGTGTAGATTTGCAACTCCCTATGTGCTGTGCCTAGACCCTAACTGAGTACCTGACTGATGGCATTCCTCAGAGGAGTGATGTTAGAAGACAGATGCTTACAGATTTGGTACACTATTTCCAGTGATGACATTAAAAGTCTCTTTCATTAAGAAGCTGGGAGTATGGGACCTTCTGGTAACATTATAAAACGGAACAGGTTGTATCTCTGTGTGTGTGTGCCAATGTTCATTTGTGTATATATTTCTTTATATGAAATATATGGATATAAAGAGAGAGAGAGAGAGAGAGAGAGAGAGAGAGAAAGGCCTTGCATTGAAGACAAGGAGTATATATGAGAGGGCTGGAGGGAGAAAAAAGAATGGGGAAATAATTTTAAATATAATCACAAAAATAAAAGAAAAATGTAAAGAATCTAAGAATGTGTAGGGGTGGTATTTTAGCAACATGGGACCAGTGAGGGCAATCCCTCTTTGTTTTGCACTTGAGCAACTAGCTGAAGTCCTTCCATTCAATAAAAATCAAGGCAAGAATTGTGACTCTTTAAACAAGTTAGTAGGGATTTTATCAGGTTATTTTGTTTTTAGCTTCCAATGTTTAAAAATGTTACGTCATCTTCCCCTACCTTTCCACAGCTCTGATTCTTGTAGGTTCCTTTGTACTGGACCAATGCTTTCTCTTGTCTCAATTCTCTGCATAGTCATTCCTTTGGTATCTACTAAACAAAACTCTTCACAAGTAGGGGGAAAAGAAAGGCCTACACTGGGTAGTGTATGTCTTTTGGTTCAGACCCTGGCAAAAATAATTCTTCTTTCCCTTAACTTTTTTGAAGGACTCTTGGTTGGGTTTGACTGTCCTTGAAGATTTGAAGGGGAGATCTGGAGGAGTTGATTTTGTTTGGCCAGGCAAAACAATTTGCTCAGCATAGTTGGTGTGGGCCTTGGGTTGTTGCTTTAGCTATAGTCATCCCTTGAGTTTCCCTGGGATGGTTCGGCTTCTTTGCAAAAGGCCTACACTGGCTCTTTGGGGGAAAGCTAGATCGTCAGAAACAGCTGCATTCTCATCTGAAGGGAGACTGTGCTGTCCGAATCTCAGTGAGATAACACTGCTCCTCAGGGGTTCCCCAGCTGTCTGTCATAGGCAGCAAACAAATGTCCCAAGTCTTGTCACAGGCAATAAAAGTATGCACCTAATCTTAGGGAAAATGGAGTGTACCTTGGCAGATGGTAAAATGTGGTTTTGCACCATGATAAGCTTATCTTCAAGTATCCAGACTTGAGGATATTTATAAGATTGAAATACCAGTGAAGTTTTATGTGAGAAAAGTTTGTAATAAAACCATGTTCCAAAATTTCTGTTATGATAAATCAATTTTAAAGACAGTACTTTCATTCTTGGTGCTTGTTTTCTAAAGGTTTCCATTTCTTGAGCAGGAGGAAAACTGCAAAAGCTTGAATAAAGTAGTAAGATATTCTCTAACTACAATGGGGAAAAAACTAGAATTTGCTAGGATTTTCTATAATTTTAAGAACTTGATTATTTTTACCAATTTAACTTTATGGTCTATACACTTGGCTCTGGTCCAACCAAAAAAAAAAAAAAAAAAAAAAAAAGAAGGGCATACAAGACAGGAGCTAGCTTTCAGATACACTTTTAGCAAGTTTGACACTTAATAAGAACTGCCATTTAATTCCTGCTCCTGAAGTGGGATTGCAAGGCCAGTTTTCATTACTCCTTAAAATGCCAATTATTTTTTCAGTTTAACTTAGTTTTTTATTGACGTGCATGTGTGTGTATGTATGTGTGTTCACATATATGTATGTACCTGGGGATACCAGAATAGCTTGTCAGAGCCCCTAGAGCTGAAGTCACAGACAGTTGTAAGCCACACACGCGCGTGCCAGGAATGAAACTCCTCCTCTGCAGGGTCAGCAAGCAATCTCTCCAGCTCCTTCAACCATTTAAATAATAATAATAATAATAATAATAATAATAATAATAATAATAATCCTAAGGCCTCATGGATACCCAGCATTAATATCCTCAGTGATTAAGGAAAGCTTGGTAATGCTTTCACTGTGACATTCCCTGGCCCAGAACAGTGGGATATGCATTGAGTCCTCCCCGGAGATCTGGCAGGAAGCTTAAGGACTCTTCCCTTCCTGGATGCCGCCTAGGTGGACTCCTGCTCACCAGTGCCCACCGATGTTCCTCCACAGCCGAGGGTGTGTTCTTGAAGTTCTCCACAGTGTTCTCATTTTAAGATACACAGACTAGTGTAGAGTAATCCCAGATTTCACTCAGAGAAGCTAAAGTTTCTTGTTCATTGGAATCTGAATTTCCCTGCTCTCGTCAGCTCTTTTTCTGGTCCCCTCCATGATCCGAAATATTCGTTGCTTTAGAAAGCGCACGGTAAGCCGTGCGGTGTGGCTGACCATGAAATGACAGCTTGATTTCAGGGAGTAGATAAGTCCTACAAGATGCACTTATCAGAGGTGTGAGAGTAAGCATGGCCATCAGAGTCAGCGATGATCATTTGTTTTACTGACAGCAAGGTCCAGTGGCGTTTAGGTCACTAAGCCTGGGGAAACTCCCCTGCTTGGTCTAAGCTTTGTCGTCTGTAGTATATTCAGGCAATTTTGTTCTGTCTCACTATTCTCCCCAAAACCTGTAACACATTATTCAAATATCTTGAGTATTGGTCATGAATTAGAATTCAGATACCTGTGGGGTTTTATTTTCTGCCACTACTTACTTATAATTAATTATATTTGGTTTGATGTTCGTGAGACCTCAGTACATTCCTGGGGTCTCATATTCTTACAATGTAAAAGAGCTCATTCTTTTACAAGAGATTTGTTAAGATAAGTATTTATATTCTGGCCTTGATCCTAATTTAAAATTAATTAAGATTAATGTTGACAATAGATGTTAGAACTTAATACGTTATATAACGCACAAATAATTTCAAGAAATAACCTAGCTTCCTTTGATACATTTAACTGTAAATATGATAGGCAGTGACTGTCTTTTTGGTTCTCAATTATACATTCAGAACGTTTTTATTGTGCCTTTCTTTAAAAAATTCACCTAAATTGCATATAAATTCAAAATGTAGGAAATGTTTCACAGTAACCACATATATTTTTTTATTCTCAAAGTCTTCTAAGCCTAACATTAGAACACCAAAGTTGTCATTTAAATTTTACCTCAAAGCCAGGCATAATGGTGCACACCTGTAATCCCAGCACTTAGGGAGGCACAGGCTGACGGATTGCTGTGAGTTCCAGGCCAGCCTGGTGTACAAAGAAAGTCCAGAGCAACCAAGGCTACACAGAGAAACTCTGTTACAAAAAAAACCAAAACCAACTAAACAAACAAGTAAAATTTACCTCAGAACTGGCAGCTTACTCTATATAAGTGATCAACCTCACTCTTTTTGAAAGGTCACCATCAGCATGGGCTACTGACCTCAGAACTCTGTTATAAGGTGTGAGCCCCCGTAGTCCAGTTTTCACTGTAGGCTTTTGGAAGGGCCGAGTTTACAACCTGGGGAGGGGGGCAGCATGGCTCAAAAGGTAAAGTACGCGCTGCCCAAACATGTCCAGCACGTGCCTCCCCACTCAGGGCTGCAGAAGCGGGGAGAGAAGATTTCTAGGGAGGCTAGCCAGCCAGTCCAGCAAAAATGATGACTTCCAGGTCCAGTGAGGGATCCTACCTCAAAAAGTAAAGGGGACAATGAGAAAGACACCTGACATTGACCTGTGGCCTCACATGTGATTGCACGCACAAACAACACTAAAATCCTTTTTTTTTTTTAACATATGATTTAGAGTGGTTAACAGTGTTTTCCCTAATGTTATGCCTTCAGTTTCATGACTTTGGTAAACTTACGATCTTCTTTTTGAGATATTTTAGTTAATCTATTTAATGCGTTTATTTACGATAACACTTGATATCACTTGAGTAAAACAGAACATAAAGGAGCCATCACTCTCTGTGTTTCCTTTAGATTTGAACTGCTCCCTCTTTCAGCTTTCCTGTCCTGGGTCTTCACTTGTTTCCCTTCCCTACCTTTTCTTAAGCATGGACTCTTCTCATTGTGCTCAGCTAAGCTCAAACATGGTAACTCACTACCAACATAAATGTTTCTAAATACATGTTTCCTAAATATGCTGATATCAAATATTTAGGTGAGAGTATTTATTAAAAGAGGAAAAACAGAAAAGTTCACTTTTATTACAAACAGGGTTTTTAATAGATTTGGAATCAGGTATCTCTTCCAAATGAGTTTTTTTTTAATGTGATTTCTTTATTTATTTGTCTCTATGCTAAAGGAAATGTAAATTGAAGTGTTCATCATCATAACTGATGTCAGGCTTAAGTTATTAGAGAAAATCTGGCTGCAGTAAAATTCTGGTCAGCTCCATAAATTGCCTGGTGACTTTCATGTCATGCTAAAGCACATCACAAGGACCTCTGAAACCGTAACACATACCAGAGAAAGGAAAACAGAATTGCTTCTGTCAGGTTCAGAACAACATTCTAAGAAGCACAAGTGGGAGGGAAAATGAGTTAGCAAAAAAAAAAAAAAAAGAAAAAGAAAGAAAAAAAAAAGAAAAAAAACTTGTTTTACATCCAAAATATCTGTGTCCATTTTCTTAATATACCATGAGAAAGACTGGCTTGACCTTTGAATTTATAACATAGTTAGAACTCAGTTTCAGGAGTAAAATTTGAAATTGCCGCCAAAATACATGCAAACATGATGTACACACATACATACTACTCACATACCACACAAACAAATGTCAGGTAGATACATATACCATACACACTTTTGCACACACACACACACACACACACACACACTACAGATGCTGAACTTACCTATATAGAATCCATAACATCTACTTTTTAGATAGTATTCATTTCGTTCTCTAAAATGAATACTTAGAAAGTCCTCATTTTATTATCTAAATGAAATATCTGATTCAGGAGAAAGTTGCATATTCTTTGGGTTTTTCAGTATCTCAGACAAAAGTAGAATAAAATAACTATATATTAGAGCCTAAAATAAGTCTAAGTACAAGGAAATATACAAAGGAAACATAAAATAGTGTTTTATCATTTTAAACTCACTCCATTAGAAAAACGGACCCTTAAGCTGTATTTAAAGACTATTTAGACATCAGATATTCACCACACCCTTGCCTTCCATGTTACACCAGAAGGACAGATATGAGACTTATGGGAAAAGTGAAGAGGGAAGGTGAAATCTTTGCCGTGTGCCCATGAGATACCATGTCAGCATATGTACCCTCTCACCAGCCAAGAGCTGGTTTCCATGGCACAGCAAGGATGATGGCCACTCGTGGAGAAGATGGCCACCCTTGGACAAGGGAATTCTCGTATGGGGACTGTGAAGGGTCAGGGTTGTAGATCTTAGTAGAGCTGAAAACAGGCAAGAGTTGAAAGGCTGGTCCAGACATGTGGCTTAGGCGTTAATAGGAATCCAGAATAATGAATTCACAATATTGGTCCCAAACAAGTAAAAATTGTCTCAGATCAACCTCCAGCCTTATTTTGGCAGCACAGGCTCACATGGTTTCACAGGAGAAATATTGTTCTAGCCAATGGGAGCAACACTTAAATGGCCCTCCTGGAACATGAGCTCAATCTCCTGATGCTGAGCAATTGGAGTTTCCTGGTGGGACCCATAGGCAGAAATAAAAGAAAGAGGGAGAGCAAGCACTCAGAACCAGACAAGGTACTGTCAGGGGTAAAGCAAGATTTTCTTGTCTCATTTTACCCAAATAGCACTGCCAGAAAGTCAAACAGTACCACCATTCTGTATCACTCAGAAAGTATTTAGAATATTACTACAATGGCACCCCAACTCTCTCTTGGTCTAAGGACACAATTGCCCTAAAGGAGGGGCTGAAGGGGCTGTGAATGTGAGGGTTCAGATAGGAAATCGGAAGATTTGATGGCGAGCCAGAGGGAAAACTTAGGAGACATGAGAGAGTGATCCAAAGAGACAAATAGGAAATGAAAATATCCAACATGAGGCACGTGGAGGGGGTAGCTCTCTCAAAGGACCATAGGTACTCTGGACCTACTCATTTGGTTTTGAGTGCAACTTTCATTTGATGTTCATAATATACTATGGAATCTGTAGGCTGAGATCACTCAGATTCCCTCAGAGCTAGGTCTCTGGCTGGGAAAGATCCCCTTGTTCAAATGTAATGTGTCACCATGGTTGTCCTGTTGGAGGGTCTGAACAAGGGCCGAGTGGTTCAGAGCTGGTTTCTCTAACTTAACATTTGTGTTTCCTTTGAGTTTATTCTGAAGGATGATCAGACTGTCTTATTTTAAACTACCCAAGGCATGACTTTCGGCAGATGTAGACAGCCCTGGGAATGTCATTATAGACACCACCTAGAGCACTTCCATTGCATCTTCAGATATGCCTCTTTTGTTTCTTTGCAGACAATCCTCAATTTCTGCCTGGTGCTACTGATTTACTGTTTAATATTGTTGAGTGTGTTTCTCTTGAATTTCATGTAAACAGAGCTAAACCATGTCTTTGGGGAATGGCTTCTTTCAATGAGATTAATGCTTTTGAGATCTGTCAATGCTGTGTGTCTACTGGAAATTTTCCTTTCTGATTGCTGCTTTTGTATACACGTACCATGGTCTGTTTACTTGTCAATAAACTTATTAACTTGTCAATAAATATTCAAATTCTTCACAGGATATTGCAAATACTAACTAAATGGCCAGGAAAATACACTGAAGTCTTTCTGTGGGCATACATTTTCATTATTCTTGGACCAATATCTATCACTAGGATTACTGGACAGGAGCCTGTGTTTAGTATTAAAAAGAAGCTACCCAACAGTTTTCCACAGACACTGAAACATTTTCCATCCCAGAACCAATATATGAGTATCTGTTTCTCAACATTATGGTAAGCCATTTTAATTTTACTTATTCTCTCTCTGTGTGTATGTGTGTATCTGTCTGTCGGTTTCTCTCTCCTCTCTCTCTCTCTCTCTCTCTCTCTCTCTCTCTCTCTCTCTCTCTCTCTCTCTGTGTGTGTGTGTGTGTGTGTGTGTGTGTGTGTGTGTGTGTGTGTGAAGCATGATTTCTTGACCTCAGCCTTTCTATGGTTGGCAATTTGGACCAGCCCATTTGTGTCTTGGCATTGTAGGATGCTTCCAAGCATCCCTATCTCCTGAGCACTAGGTGTTAATAATAACACTACAGATACTGCTAGAAATCTTTATAAGATAAACTTGACATGACTGAAAACTCTGAATGTAGTGACATGTTACTGTTGATTTAATAGCCATTTTCCTCATGATGAGTAGCACCATGCATCCTCTAGTGAGCTTAGAAGCAGACCTTTCAAGTTGTCTTATCCTCACTTAGATTTAGCAGTTTGAATCCTTCAATGAATTTGACAGCCTATTTAATTTCTGAAGCAGAGTCACCCATAACGTTGCCTCCTCACTTTATGCTCTGTGGAATGCATATTGCTGTTCTTCTGCTGGGCTGGCCTGACATAGCTGGAGCTTTGACAGATTTATTGTTTCTCACTGAGCAAACTTAGGGTTTCACAGATTTCTCTCTATGTTTTTCTGCCCTCAGTTTTATTGATTTTTGTTTTATTATTATTTCATCTTGTTTTATATCAATGATTTGTGGCCATTCTTAAATTTTCTAATATAAGTATTTACTACAGGTCTTCTAATAATTGCATTGATTTCCCGTTGCAAATTTTTATATATTTATTTTTCTTTTCTTCATATCAAATGATTCTAGATGCTTTTGTGCCCTTTTTCTCTGACCCGCAGTTTATTTGAAATCTTTTGAAAATTTCATTCTTACCACTTATAATCCTAGGTTGATAACTTGCTCTACATTTCCTGTAAGTACTTTGGTACATATATACAGTTTTCTACAGTTGTATATACTTGTGTGTTACTTGATTTTTTGTTTTGTTTATTTAGAATATCTCCTTATGCTTTGGTTTAATTGATCTTTTTTACAGTTATACTTTTTGGTTTCACTAGCTTAAAAAAACATAAATGTTTATTGTTTCAAAATTTTTTTGCAAAAGTTTCCCCTACTCTTTCCCAGTCCCTCCCTTCATTCATTCTAGGGCACGCACTGCACATGTGTCAGCTCACTCTGGTTCTAGGATGTCCACTGCACATGTGTCAGCTTACTCTGGCTCTAGAACTCCCACTGCACATCTGTCAGCTCACTCTGGTTCTAGGACATCTACTACATATACATGAGCTCACTATGGTTCTAGGACACCCACTGCACATCTGTCAGGTCACTCTGGGTCTAGGACACCCATAGGACATATATAGGCTCACTGAAACTCCTCTACTTTTATAATAATTTATATTCACATGCGTTTGGGTTTAATAACATTTTTCTTTCTGTAATACCTAGTGCATGATTAATCCAACAAATATACATTTGTTTCCATTGCTATATTTCTTCTTTAACTTTTCATTTGATTTTTTCATGTCTATTAGGTCATCGATTTAAGGTGTACTTTCCTAGTGTCTTAGTAAAAATAGACTCAGATGGCAAGGTGCTAAGAAAAGCAGGCATATGTTAAACAGCCACCATGAATCTCATGGATATGCAATAATCAGTGTTTTCTTCCAGGTACAGGTAACAAATTTCTCCTTCTTTGTGCTGTGTATTTACTGATGCATTATAGATTGTGCATCATTTTTATTCAATAATAAATCCTCTTAAAGAATGTTATACTTTGTCCTAAAATGCAGTTAACTAATTGTGAGTCAAGCCCCTCTGGCACGTTTTTAATGCTGTGTTGGGTGAGTCCTAAGCAGCCTTCAGCATAGGCCAGGTTTGTTCTTGTTCCATACCCCAAAAGCCCATGTACTGTGAAGTCTTTGTGATTGGCTGGTAGAAACTTGAACTGTTACTCAACTTGTGCAACTGCCTGTAAGTCTTTCTTTGAATTTAGTCATAGTGCATTCCAGAGAATCACAAATGAAAAGGAAATATGGTTTCTAGGTTTGCAAAAGTGGCAGAATAAAAGTTTTAAAATACATTGAAAGCCAAGAAAACTGTAGTGTTGCAATCTGCTTCAAGAGTACAGACAGAAGTGTTAGTTACGAAAAAGGTAAGTGATTGAATACACAAATAAAATCTGAAGTAAAATAATTTAATGCATTTATTCAAGGAAAAATAAAGAAAGGAGGAGGCCAACCAAGACTTTGATGAAGTAATCTAGAAGTTAGCCAACAGGGAAAGCAGCAAGCTGTAGGAAGAGGGAAAAGACACCATAAATGATGTTGAAAGGGAAAAGATATGATGACAGGCTGAATAGGACGATTTTGGAGGTGGAGAGGAAAGGTATAAGAAGACTCCAGGATTCTTAGGTAAGGGATTACAAAAGCAATAGAGAGGAAATCCAAGCTTAATTCCTAATATAGTGAATAAGTTGAATTTGAAGTTTGTGGTAAAGACAGTATACCCAAGTGTCTTCAGTGGAAGATAATGAACTCTTTTACAGATAACAGAACTGGGCAGGAGATATGAATTTAAGGGAAACACATATTCAACAAGACCCAGTTTATCTGGTTTTCAGATATCACCCTATGTCAATCAAACTCGAATAAGAGAAAAACAAGTAATGACATTTTCTGTTTGCCATTTTATATGTCTTTTGGTTTCTAGATTTAGAAAGGAATGAGAAATATCATAATAATTCCAAGAGGTGGTTCTTCTGCACAGTCCCTTATATAAGCATTGAAGCCTCACAGAAATGTTGTGCTTGAGGGAACTCCAGCCCATACTCTTTACCAGAGCCTTGGCTACTCTTCAGATAAACAGCCTCCAAATAGTTCACTAGTCACCCCAGCCGTTGCCAGGCTAAGGCTTTCATTTCCTCTCCATGGCACTTTTCCCAAAGTATCTGAGCCTTTGTGTTTTGAGGAAAGTTTTCATAAAGCAGAAATATGCCCCCAAAGCACAACAGACTGTTATTTTGTTCATTTTATAGTACTGCCAGCTGCCAGCTACATCTCTCTATTCTTTATTCTCCACAGTTTGCTGGAGTAGAAAACTATTTAATGACACTGCTCAAAATTAATCACGAGACAAAGACATAAACTGGCATTCTAGGGCCTGAGAGAAGCCACCTACTGCTTTGCTGTGCAGATGTAAACGTTGCTGATCTGAAATGAAGCAATAACCTTTCCAGTTATTGGCCCAGAACTGGAACAAATTTCTTAACATTCTATTCACTGCTACTTGCAGCGCCGTTAGCCCAGCTCCTTTGTGAGCATTTGAAAACCCTCTTAAGACAGTTTGATGCCAATCAAGCATGGTTTTGCCAGTTTATTCACCTTGTCAGTATCTTATGCTATCTTGGTTTTCTATTACATTCATGATGCAGCTGTAACCCTGGTTAAACTCCAATTGGCCGACAAATATTCAGTTGATTTCACAACACATTGAAAGCAAGCATTTTGCTTATATCTTTTTTGTTACTACACGCCTTGACTATGATTATGAGATAAACTTTTAGTTTCCATGGCTACAAATAACAACAAAGTGGATTTTTCCCCAACATCAACTGATGGGGAAAAGTTAACAAATAAATACACCCTGGTTTATAGCCAGTGATATAGATCTATGTCATATAAACTCAATAATTTTTTAATTTCAAGTGTTTCAAATTATATTTTAATTCCAGACTTTGTAAGGTATCTACTGAAAACACATATTACATTTACCAATGATATTATTTTTTGCTTATATAATTTTATACTAATGTACATACTTTGTGTACAATCTCTTAAGAAAAATGATAGCTATATTATATTTGTAATAGTGATTTATATATGATTTTTGTGTTTTTTACATTTTAATTCAGTTTATTATTATTTTGTGTGTGCATGGGTGTGGAGTATGGTTGCTTGTATGTTAGGGTATGTGTGAGGGGAGTTAGAGGGCAACTTTCAGGGGTCAATTCTTTCCTTCCACTAATGAGTCATACAAATTGAGTTCAGATCATCAGACTTGGCACCCATTGAGCCATAATACCACCCTTTAAAATATTTTGAATGATGTAATATTTGTTGCCAACAACAACCTTTGTCCAACTCCAACGGTAAAATGAAGTGCTGCAGACCCCAGCTCAGATGCAGCTTGACCATACAAGCCTCAGTGGATAAAGACGGGGTGGGGGGTGGGGATAGGTTCTGATATTTGCAGTGAGATTAGGCTCCTTCATAGCAGACACTGTCTGTATCAGGGGAAATTTGGGTCCAAGGGACTAGTTTTTGGTTTTCTTTTCAAGTTTTTGTGAAATCAGGTTGATTTGCATGTTAGTGGAGTTCACAGTGATTTTTTTGTATGCTCGTTTAGGGGACACATTCATACCCATCAATCCCCCTGTTTGTTACCCATCACCATTACCAAGCCAGTCCCTTGTAATCACTGTTCCATTTTCATCAGTACCTTGTTTTTTTATGTTACTCATAGAACGGAGAGAATGTGATGTTTATCTTTCAGTGTTGAGTTTAGTTCTTTAACACGATGTCCCCCGGTTGTTTGGGAATTTTATGCTTGTTTATGACCATGTGCTATACTGTGCTTACCATGCCATGTTTTCTTTATTTGCACACCTGACGATGGGCTGATTCCAAACATTTGCTCTTGTGAAGAGCACCCCAGTACACCTGAGCATGCAGTAATCCCTTCACTAAGTTCATTGTCTCTGAATGAACACCCAGGGGTTGGCCAACTGGGACACATGGAAGTCCTCCTTTTTCTTTTTTAGGGACAGCCATGCTGTTCTCTGCTGTCAGGACTCTCCTGTGAGGAAGCTAAATCCAAGCTCTGTAGATTGTGACAGGAGCTGAAATGTCCAGAAATAACAAGACCTCTTTCTTCTGTGAATAGATTAGTGAAAGGTACCTCCACAGAACAGCATGTCTACCTGAGAGCTCTAACATCTATGAGTAAAAGCCATGACTGTCAGTATTTTCTGAAGTTTGGTGCTGAAGCCACAATACTGAGAACTTGAATTAATTATCTGTTACTGTTTCAGTAAATACACATTTAACTCTGAATAGTGGCTCTAAAGCAGGCTACAAGTTGGGCAAATCACAAAAGTGAATATTCCTACTGAGAATGGCTTCCAGATCCCACAATTCAGGTTATAATCCAACGCATTATATCAGTATTTTAGCCTCCATATGTTTTAATAACCATGTTGAATTACCATGCAACCTTCTAATTCAACTTATTGGACAAATGTGGTGCATGAAGTTCAAGAATGTAGCCTCTGGTCACAATCATGTCTACAGCAGAAATGCAGTCATCTGCACATTATAATTCCAGTTGATGGAATTTTCTATTATAGTTTCAGGCTATTTTAATGTTTTCCATTTTCAACTTTAGTCTGAGATCCTCAGGTAACATTGAATTATCCATTACTTGAACTTAAGTGGCTCTTTTACTTTCCAAGTGCATAAGAGTCTGTTTTTCTTCTAAGTCCGTGACTCACAGATTCAATATGTTTATATCATTTTATAATGAGGTGAACATCATTGTCTCCTATTTAGTCCAGATTTATCTGCCTCACATTAAAGCAGAAATTGAGTATATTCAAGTAAGGTTTGCCACACGCCTATGGATTCCGGTTTTACATTAGATATGACTATTGTGAAGATCACCATACAGAACATATCAAAAGGCGCCCTCATTGTTCTTGCCAGAACCCAGTGTCTGAGGAGTCAAAGTTGGAGACACACCTCAAATCATTTTTGCAGACAATGTTTTGGTATTCCCTCATACATGAGGACCCACAGGATTATCCTATATAGCTCTACAACCTACATCTCAGGAATAACAGAAGTTTATAAAAACTGACATCTCATTTTAATACTTGTAAAAATGTGAACTAATTAAACCTCCCTTATGCAAAATGCTACTTTTTCGCTAAAATTACTTCTACCCTTCTTGTGACCCCTTACAAATTTAAGAGACAAGGCAAGTAATAATTAAAACTCCTTTCTAACAAGTAAGAATAAAGCAGATGGTGAAATCGTCATCAGGACTGACATGCAGGTGGACTTCCAGTTTGCCATTCTGAATGAAAGTCACCTACCTTGACTTCACTGAGTGCATATTACATCCCTCTCAAGATAGAGGTCTTTCTTGAAAGAGTCAAACTGAACATTGAAGCTAAAGTTAAACAAACCGTGGGAATAGGGTGTGATGTAGGGCATGGGGCAGACTGTAGTGTCAACATGCCTCACCTCTCTCTCATATCTCAGCAGAGACTTGATTCTTCGGGGGATGCCTACACCAGACATGCACTGTTAGTCTCATTGGGCCTTCTAAACTACACTATGTGAATAGTCACTCACTTAATTGTCACCTTTTTGCTCCTATTCTGTATCTTCCGCTGAGCCCCTGGACATGTGTTGACCTCCAGCCAGGCACCTTTTGCTACAAAGTAAGAATAACTCAGCCTCTGGTTTCTTTTGATCCTTCAAGTGGTAAATCCAGGAGGTTCCTGAATGAGGATGACTCCAAAGCAAGAAGGAGTGAACTTTGGCTAGGTTCCACTAACATGAGGGGACATATAAGGGGTAGGGGGTTGAAAAGAGGTTTCATGTAAGTTTAAAACATGAGTGAAGAGTTCTGGTTTTGCTTATGACTGCTTTATATCAACACTGATATTGAACCAAATTCACCATTGAAAATATTTTCCCAGTGATGGGTATTCAATAGTTGTTATGAAAATGAGCATCTCTTAAATTAACCAGACTTTTATTCTATTGTTAATGAACTAAGGATTATTAGTTGCTAAAAAATTACATACATTTTCTTGAAGTCTTAATTTTTGTGAAGAAACTTTTCCTGCATTATTTCACAAAGTCAAGAACCAGCCCGGATATTAATTTTTTAATCTCTCAGTACCCTCTTTCCTTTACCATTTTTTTCAGTGTTGGAGAGTAAAGCCAGGCCTTGTAAATGCTAGACAATTGGCTCAATATTTTCCTACACTTCATCCCTTTTACCTATCTATCTAGCTATCGATCTATCTATCTATCTATTATTTATTTATTTTGAGACAAAGTCATACCATAAGTTTAAGCTGGCCTTGAACATATATATATATATGTATATATATATATATATGTATATATAGCACTCAGGAGAGCCTTGAAATCTTTAATCTTCCTGCCTCTACCTCCAGAGTGCTGAGCTCTCAGGCCTGCTTCACCATGCCCTATCTCTGATTATCATATTCTTAATCCCTAAAAGCTTTAAGGGAAACAGGTAAGCATGTCCTCCCACACAGACTTACTGATCCCACTGTGTCCTAAGCACAGTATTATGTGATCTGAAATGTGATAGTAAGGTGCGAGTCCCTCCCTTAAGGAGCACATTGCTTTGAAGAAACCAAGACTTAGCCAATCATAGAAGATGCAGTGGGATAGATATGCCTAGGTTGTTTCCAAATATTGAGAAGAACATGACTTGCATTGGGGATAGGATAGTTGCTAGATTAGCCAAGCCAGTTTCTGAAGAATGCATAAACATTTCCAGACATCAGAGACAGGGACATGGTGTTTAGGCAAAAGGAGCAGCGTGAACAACAACAGAAACTTGAAAAATAGCATGGTTCATAAAAGAGAAGTTATTGGTAATTTGGTGTTGCTAGAGCATAAATTTCAAACTTGGAGCAGGAAGACATGAAAGGCCACATAAGCTAAATGGAGAAGCCTGGAATGCATGCTATAGGTAGTAGTGAGTCACCAAAAGGGATTTGTACCAAGGAGTAACCAAGGAGTAACATGGCTGATCTTTACATCCCTGAGGGCTGTGTACAAGATGAGTTGAACAGATAGAAATCAGGAGACAGAGAGACAAATAAGCACAGTGCCGCTCAGGCCTCCGATGAAGGCAACGCTGCAGACAAGATGATAAAAGGCCAGTGTGAAGGATTTTCAGGGGTGTCAACCACTGAGCAGGCAGAAGTGTGATGAGTGGAGGGGAAACAGGAACCTGAATCTAAGACTGATTCTCAATAACCATTAGAGCTGAAACAGGAAGTTCAGGAGGCTGTAGCAGAGGAAGAGTGGGGCTTGGTCTGGAGCCATATTTAAGTTGAAGTGTCTGCGGAATGTACAGAGCACAGAAGATTACAGGAGGTGAATGTATAAGTCTGAATCTGAGAGGTTGGGCAGAGAGGATGGATGTGGGCTTTATTTGCATACAACTGAGAAAGCAGCAAAGCTCCTCCTCCGTGGAGCTCTGTGCACTGTCTGCATCGCTGCTGTTCTTGCTGACACAGTCTCTTGGCTCAAGAATTGTTATCATTGTTTCCTTCATATTTAAATTCTGCATATTTTCTAAGGTGTACAGTTGACAGAAACACTTAAACTTTTACTTGCAAATTAAAATTCATAAAGGTAAGGAAACATGTATTTAAGCAACCAAATTAAAATTCATAAAGGTAAGGAAACGTATTTAAGAAACCACGCAATTTATTTCATTATAACTTAAAAAAAGTATGATTTTAAATATTCTTCTTAAAGCTGAAGCCATCGGGGCTTGGCAAGAGCTCACGGGGTAAGAAGACTTGCTCTATGAGGACCTGAGTTCAGATCTCCAGCACCCACTGAAGAAATCAGACACTGCTGCACACACTTGTGCCCTAGCAGTGAGGCTGGAGGGACCAGCAGATCTTGAGAATTCAATGGGCAGCCAACCAAGCCAAAATGGCAAGCTTTGAGTTCACTGAGCCATCTTGTCTGAAGGCAATAAGTCTTGGAAACATGGAGGAAGATATCCTACTGTGGCCTTCACAAACACAGGCGCATGTGTGCACACTTGCACACTCACATGAGTGCAGCACACATGTGCAATTTATACCTTAAGACTTTCCGTACAAACATTCAAAGAATTTCAATTTCAGATAGCTACATCAAGAAGTCAGAAAACAAGTTTCTGTTTTCTTCAATTAAAAAGAAGCACACTCTCTGGATTTAAAATAATGTCTCCAGACTAATGCCTGTACCCAAGTGGCCCACTGTGTACTTCACATTCAACAAACCCTTTACCCCGAAAATGTCCGTAACTAGGTCCTTGTTTTTCCTCCAAAATATTTTTTTACTCAAGTTTTCTATATATTTGATGGCAGTTCTGTTTCTTGAGAGACTTTAGTCCTTGAGGAAAATATGGTAGCTATTGGAGCATACAAAGGACTTAATTCATTGCTGAGGTTTCTACCTGAGAACTTAAAGAACTAAAAGCATTGAAATGTTCAAGACATAAAATATTAATATAAAATATTTTACAAATATCTCAAGTATTATAAATATAAGCCTCTTAGGGCATATATTCAGGCAAATATATATTCACTTTTACATTTCTATATCTATCTATCCGTCCATCTATCTATCCATCTATCTATCTATCTATCTATCTATCTATCTATCTATCTATCTATCTATCTATCTATCTATCTATCAGACAGAAATTTGGCTCCTGGGTGAAATTGTGTTCACCAGAAAAGTAGAATTAAATCAGTGTGTGCTATGTGATCAGTAGTTAACTTTTGTTGCAGGATGTTTGATCTCATTGTGAAGCCCAGAATTGTGAATTATAAACACTGCTTCTTGTTTGATATGGTTGAGCCCTATCACGCACCTTTTTTTAAATTTTTTTTTTAAATTTATTTGTTTTTATCCCTATCACACACCTTTAATACAAGAACTTTCTGTTTACTGTAAACTGGGAGATTATGGTATAGTTCACCCAGCCCTAGCACACACTTTTAATCCAAGAACTTTCTGTGCAAAGGATTTAATGAAGTTAACCCTAGGTCAAGATATAGAGTAAGAAACCAGCTGACAGGGAGGGACTTTGAGCTGACAGATATTTGGGAAATCTTGGAAAAAAAGAAAAGGCTTTTTGGCTTTGGCTCTTTGGCTTTAGCTTAGGCCTTGGGTTTTTCTGTTTGTATGTTTTTTCCTTGTCCTCCTGGGCTATCAGCTAAGCTAGTGAGCCTTTTGGATTTTTTTGTTTGGACCTGAGCTGAGAAGGAAGACTCAGCAGGGTGCTTTCTCTGCCTCTCTAAACTAGAAGGTTTTCACCCCAACATGTGGCTACTGAATCTTTATTGGTAAAATAGAGCAGTTGAATTTTTTTAATTTTAAAAACAACAAGCTTTCTATATAAAGGCACGAACTGTTAAAAAAATGCATTTTGATAACTTTCTCCAAAGGAACAAACTGCTAGTACCAGGAGGGCTTCTTCTTTACGACAGGCTTTGCCTTCAAAGGGTTTCATCAACTAAGACATCAGTTCTCCCACAACCATCCACACTGGAGCGTCACCTGATGTTGCCATTTGTCAGGTCTTGTCCAGGTGACCACGTTGCTGAGATTTCGTGGTTGCAGCTTCCTCATCATATATAGAAGACATTGTCTCAGCTGATATCTGGGGCCTCTGGTTCTTACAATCTTCCCACCCCCTCTTCCGTGATGAGCCCTGAACCTCAAGTGTAGAAGTTGTATTGTAGTTTTATCAGTTGGAACTGGACACACCATGGTCAATTGTTGTCTGCATTTTGACCAGGTTGGCTTGCTTCATAACAGTCTCCACCTGCTAAAAAACAAACAAACAAACAAACAAACAACAAACAGAAGAAGAAGCTCTCCTTATATGAGAGTGAGAGCAGCAGATATCTGTGGGTGTGAGCAGGAGGATTTAGAATGCAGTTAGGAACTGTGCTGTGGCATAGTAAGTGATCCTTTTCCTATGGCAATTCTTTATGCGCATATATCTTTGTCTTTAATTCCCCGAAGTGGAATTGTTATATAAAAACTTATACATATATATATATACAGCCCATGCTTGTAAAAACACAGATAGTGGGCTAGGACCGTATCTCCTTTGGTAACATGCTTGTCATACAAGCAGGGTGGCACCCATGTAAGAGCCCGGTATAACGGCACAACTCTAGTCCTAGTGCCAGGAAGGTAAATACAAGGGAAACCCTGGAGCTTGCTAGCAGCCTAACTAGATACACTGTAACATACTAAGTTTCATGTCTCATAAACTAAGATGGAGACATCCTGTGCTGACCTGTGGCCTAGCTATACCTGCATATAGGTGAGCACGTACAAACACAGATGAACACATACAGACAGACAGACAGACAGACATACGTGCACATAAACCACATACAGTGACATTACATAAGCTCTTGATGAGAGACTGATTCTAGACGGTAGGAAGTATTATAATCTTTTTTTTATAACCTCTAAATTTAAAAATCATAATTTTATTTGAGATTCCTTAATAATTAGCCAAATTAATGCTCATTTTAATTATTTAAATTTAAATTGTTTGTTCATATTATTTTGAATTCTGTGACCTACTTGAAATTGTTCTCTCACAGTGTTAAAAGTTGAAGTCACTAATTTTTTTTAAATTACCTTACAGAATAATTTCATATATGAAGAATATTCACATCTGCGTTCACTTATTTCTTGTCTTTTATTTAGGAATCTTTGACAAATATGTTGTAGTTGTTGTGAAGTTTTATCTTCCTCTTCAAAAACTTTGATTGTTTTGGGGCCCCCTGATGTAAATACTTATAAGGCATTTTATGTATGTCATCAAATTAGCCTCCAAACATAATAAATTGTACATATAAACAACAGTAACTGTTCCTTTGGTTTCCTGTGGAGATCATATACTATCCAAGAACAATACTGTTCTTGTTCTTCTGCTGTCTTTTCTTTTTGTTCACCTTTCAAGCTTCATCAGCATTGTCAAGTTTTAAGCTGTATTGAAAGCATACCAGCTCCTTCTGAGTAAAGCGGTGGGTTTTTAATTCCAGTGCTTTATCCAATTATAATAACACCTGTCATCTATACTGTAATGTTGCATCTCATGCTTCTGCCCCACCAGTGACTGCGCTAGGTTTGTATACAATAAAAAGCTGAGCATGTCCTTTGGTTGAAAAACAGAATGCTTCTGCATCACTCACTCAAGACAGCTCCTGTTACAAGGGGCAGAATGTGTGCCCTACGATTTAAGAACTAGATGAAACACACAAAAGAAAAGCAAACAGGCCCTTATGTGTATGTGTCTAACAATATCTTAAGCCCAAGCTCCTAGTGATGCATGAAAAGACTAAAAGCAAAAGAAGGTGAAAGAGAAAAGAGCAAATGAGAACCTGATGCTGAAGGGGAGTGTCCAGCCGCACCACCCGTGGCAACGTCAGTGTCCAGTACAAGAGCTAGTTCATAAAACAGAGATGAACAATTACTGGAAATGACCCAGCACTGAGCGCAGTAAGCTCTGGGAACAATTAAATAAAATGGGAATGCTATCTTATTGGGCTCACTGGTTAAGAAGACAAAATAGCAAATGCATATCGTAGAACAGTATTTTAGTTTATTTAATAGGCTGTTCATCCAGTGTATGTAGATCAGGATGCTTGAGGGTTGCAGGCTTCCTCCACAGATGGCATTATATGAGGAAGAGTTGAATGATAAATAGGATTTAGCTTGATGAAAAATATTGTAGACAGGGCAGTTCAAGGCTAAGAAAACTCCATACTCACAAGTAGAAAGGCATTGAAAAGCTTAGGAGGGAATGTTTGAACAAGTACGTAAATGCTAGAAAAAGCTCAGAGGAAACATGGGACTGGGTGTGGGTGTGGAGTGGGAATGGGCTGCTGTACCCAGGAAGCCAGTGATATTAGAGGAGTATGTAGTATTTGATATATTAATATAAGATGTCTAAAGGAGTATATGGACATAAGAGAGGTTACAGAGGTAAAGTACAGAAGATTTGTCAAGAGACAGGATTAAAGATGAAAGAAAGAGAAAAGCCAAGGATGAATTGCATTTCTAATTGGAGGACATGGTAGATGGTAGCATCATCTAATTATGACTCATGTCCATCAAATTATTATTCAAAACACAACAAAACATTGCTTCTTGAAGGTTTGTTGTTTTTAAAAAAAATAAGAGGAAGAAGAACCAGTTATCAGTTGCAGAGGAAAAGTTTTAATACCACTGTATAATCGTGAAGAGGTTCCAAAATAATATGAATGGAAGCAGCAGTCTCACATATAAATATAAAATGTTGAATAGTTGGTTATGCAAATGAAGGGAACCTTCAGGAGATATGCTGGTTCTGAAAATCCAGATAGACTAGAAGTTTTTTTCTTTCCTTTTTTTTTTATTATTACAGTTTCTTCACTTTGTGTCCCAACAGTAGCCCCCTCTCTCATCCCCTTCCATTCACATCCTCCACTCCTCTTCTACTTCCATGCCCCTCCCCTAGTCCACTGATAGGGATGGTCCTCCTCTCCTTCCATCTGACCCTAGCCTATGAGGTCTCATCAGGACTGGCTGCATTGTCTTCCTCTGTGGCCTAGTAAGGATGCCCCCTCCCTTCAGGGGGAGGTGATCAAAGAGCCAGCCACAGAGTTCATGTCAGAGACAGCCTCTGCTCCCCTTACTAGGGTACCAACTTGGAGACTGAGCCACCATGGGCTACATCTGTGCAGGGGTTCTATGTTATCTCCATGCATGGTCTTTGGTTGGAGTATCAGTATCAGAAAATATCCCTGTGCCCAGATTTTTTGGTTCCATTGCTTTCCTTGTAGAGCTCCTGTCCCCTTTAGACTAGAAGTTTTAACTCTGCTGGATATTTTTCCTTCTTGAGTCTTATTGTATCACCAATGCACTGCAAAATACAGCTGCTTCCAGTTTAATTTTGGTTCAGAGTGAACCAGTATATATTTCTTTGGCTCATCTTTATGTAATTCAAACAGATGGATATTTTTTAAAGATAATTTCCTGTATCTTGCAAAATTGTCCAACAAAAAGTCATAGGCTATGTAGCTTTCAGCTTTTCTTTTGCCCACATTGGTTTTTTGTTTGTTTGTTTTATTTGTGTTTTTTTTTTCACTATATTGATTCTCACTACTTTAGCCTGTGTTGTTTTATTGCCATTTTGTTGTTCCTCCCAAATTACATTATAATTATAACTCATGTTCTTGATTCCCCAAACCTTACTTCAAACTGAGGTCACATTCCTTTCAATATTCAAAATGACTTCCAAGCCTTCAGTCAATTGCAGCATCCCCTCCATCCTAAAATGTTTACTTTTATGAGAGCATGCTTTCCTAAGGTCTTCTGAAAGCCTTCGCTATGCCTTATATGTTAAGTATCTAGTGCTGAGTGTCAGTCCATCACTGTAAATGATATTCACTAATCATGTCACAGTTCTGTATGTCAGAGGTCCAACCTGGTGTGACCTGGGTCTCAGTTCAATGTTTTCAAAGTCTAACAGGTCAAGAGAGCTACTGCCCATTCCAGAGGCCCGGAGGATCACGTAGACTGTGGGCAGAAGTGAGTTCCTTCTAACTAAGGGAGGAGCTGAAGTCCTATGACTTCCTATGTCTTAAAGCCACCAACAGAAAACATTTTAAACCCGTTTGTGTGCATTGTCCTGGCTGTTGTCTTCTCTTATGACAGTTTATGTGATTACACTGTGGACCCCGCACAGCCTAGTGTACCTCCATTTTCTCATTCTTATTTTGCATTTGACAATGGAGACCCCATGAATTTTCATCCTTTCTTATCCCCTCTCTTCCAGTGCTGGCTGACCTATAAAACTCTTACTTCGGGGCCCTTATATAAGTGTTGATGTCTCCAGATATATGTGCAACAGTCCAGTCTTGTTCTATATTACACCTTCAGAAAATTTCCCCTTTAAAGAAACCAGAGGCATAGGAAAAATGTTCCCACTGACCTCTTAACTGGGGGGTGGAATTCTTTCCATCTAATCGGTCAAAGCCAGGAGCCTGAACGTAATCTGTAACACATCATACCAACAACTTTTGCCACTATTTTCCTTAATACCCACCAAAGTAGCTTTTTCTCCAACACTGTAACCCAGATTGTGCCCACAAATCTAGACTGAGTTACTAAAACAGTTTCTAAACTGGCCTTTTAAGCCCTTGGACTCTTAGTCAGCCCCCCACCCACTCCTGGGATGGTCTCTCTAAACTGTGTGTCCAGTCATTTTGCTCTCATGTGCCTAACCCTCAGATGGCCGCGTGCCCTGCAGGGTGAAGACTGTATTGTTGAAACCTGCCATCGAAACTTACATCCTTTCACCTTCCTGCGCACTTGCTTCCACTTTCTACTCCGTCTGTACTGATTCATTAGCCACTCCACCCTCAGTGGTCTCATTCGACTGTTTAGCAGATTCCTTGTGTCTTAGCTACAGATGATGTGTTTTTCACCTCTACGCCCGTCCTTTCCGCACGCTATGTCCTACTGCTCAGTTATCAGCCTCAGCATTTCTCCTCCCAAGAGGTGATGCTCAAGCCCTACTCTTCCCTCTTTCACCCTGCCACCAAACTCCAAGGGTACTTTTATTATCTGATTTGTCTCTTTATTGCTGTTTGACAGTCATATGGCTGTGACTATATCTTCTCACTCATTTGATTACAAACACCTAAAACTGTGACTGAAGTATAATGCATGCCCTCTCCATTGATGTTCATGGGCAAAAGAAAAAGAATGAATGAGCGAATGAATCAATACAACTTCTCTGACACATCTCTCAGTCCTCCACCCACTCGAAGCTGTATGAGCTGGACACATGTTCTTCTTGTCCTGCAGGAAAAACAGGTTCTGAGGCAGACTTAAAACCAGAGAAGTTCCAAGCAACCTTATTCGTTTCAATGCTTTTTTCTATTGAACTTGTACGTTGGCTCTGTAGATTAGGAAGAGGGAGAGCAGTGGTGTCTGGGAAACTGGCTAAACTGTCCTGAGGATGCTCTGTGTTTGTAAATGCCCTTGATAAGGGAGAGGACTGCCTCACCCAGCCAAAGACCCTAGTACCTGCATAAGCAATTGCTCTTCTGAGAATTTACTCTTATAGTATCTGTAACATGCTAATGATCTCCCCAAAGTAATATCGGATTTGGAACGTAAAGAGACGGTCTGACTCACCACTCTAGCTTAGCAAAGAAATCTGTGTTAAATTTAATATCCCAAGCACATGCTCAGCTGCTCTGGTGGACCAATCAAATGTCAAAATTTTCCAATATTGCTTTAAGACATGTGGTAGATTAAGCCTAGATTTCAAAAGAGGTAATACTGCATCCTCCCTGGGCTGAAATACCTGTTTTCCTGTGACCGCCTTCTCAACAGTGAAGGGATAATTGCCTCAAGACCTTTTCTTCTGCTTTCTTTCCCCTGTGGTTTACTCTGTGAGAAGAATGTTTACAGCTTCCACAAGAAAGCAGAACTCTTGGGCCACTTTAATGAAATTGATATGCATCAATGGTTAGCAAAGAGCAGTAAGAAAAACAGCATGCATCTTACAGTTGTAGGCTGGACCACTCATAGCTTTCATTTCTCCTGAAGTGTCCAGTCTCTTCTGTAACTTCATTGTTTTCTTCTGTAAGCAATAATTATAATAGACCCAAGCATGCTCCGCATATATTTGTTAAACAGGAGTACATAAGTGGGAGTTTTTTATAAATTGCTAGCAGCATTCTGTAACCGTTTCAGGAAAATGATAATGAGATATGCTACACTGATCATGTCTCTTTATTGTGACAGAAATAGCTGACAAATCAATTCAAGTAAGAAGAGTTTATTGTGGTTCAATGTTTAAGAGCAGTTTACTGTCATAATGGTAGGGAGGGCATGGCAACAGGAGCTGAAATAGCTGGTCACATGACTTCTGGAGTCAGGAAGCAGAAGGCAGATGGGAAGTGAGGCCAGGTCATAAAACATCAAGTCCTGCCCCCAGTTTTCTATGTTCACTAACAAGGCTCCACCTCCGGAAGAATATACAATCTTTCTGAAACAGCACCACAAATTGGACCAAAGGCTTAAATTAATGAGCCTATCAAGGGTATTTCACATTCACACTACATATGACTGTCTGTGAGACCTGTTCATCCTGGCAATACCCTCTGCTAGGGTTCCGCTCTCAACAAGCCTTCTGATTTAGTATTTTGACCATAAATGGCCACATAACTCAATTATTATAGAACTAGGTGCTGGCACTCTTAGTTGAACTTGCAGTTCTCAATCTCTGATTGCAGCTGGGCAGTAATCCAGGATGTCCCTAACACTTTCCAGTGGCACCATTTAAAGATCTTTCATAACTCCTAAATCTGCAGCCCAACTCTGATGATGTCTGGTAATGGGAATGTCTTCTGTTTCCATTCTTCTTTTCCCCGTTGTTTGGAGATAGCAAGAAAACATTCCAGACATCCTACCACAGTCCCAGTGAGGAAACCAGCTTGAAGATGAGGAGTGTGGAGGAAGGTACAGGATTCTTCATCTGAATCTCTAGCTTTCTAAAGAAAGGAATTCTGTGGAGGTGGCCTGAGAAACCTACAAACCAGAGTGCATTATTCTTAATCCTGGTGGCCTACAATGGCCAATTGTCCCTGATCATAGTTCATTCACTCTTCCTCAGCATCCGGCCCCCATGTCTATTGGCACCATGATTTTTGTTCAAAGTCCATGACATGGTGAGGAAGCCCATGAGATCCACCTGTCAGCTTACCTGGACGAGAATTTGGAATGGTGGCACCCAATGAAGTCTTGGTAGTCAAGTCTTCTTTCTGTTTATCTGCCTTAAAAATGATTGATAGGCCAGCCCACCAGCTCTCCTAGCTGTCTTCATTCTGAGCACACCAAAAGCAAGGCACTCCCAGCCAAAATTCTGATACAGCAGAAGGAAATTAAGAACCAGATTTTATCCTTGATTCAGCTCACAGCAGGCTACCGTCTTTCTCAGCAGGGAGGGTACTGTTCCTATCACGCTCAATACTGACTGACATGCATTTTCTACTTCTTTTCTTACCTAACTTTCATTGTCCTTTCTGTCTAAAATTTACAGTCCTACAGCTTTTCAGAAAAAAATGCATTAGAAATAGGTTTTTACCATAAGATATCATTTTAACCATTGTACTCTATGAACACTGACACGATATTTTTTTCATTTTTTCTACACTATGTTATAATCTTCAGTCACTTTTTTACCTCCTTCATAGTCTATGAATTCCTTGAACAAGAACTGTTTCTTTTTATTATTTTGCACGCAAGACCATTCCTGCCACAGATCAGATGCTCAAAACCTTATTGAATAAAGTAAATGACCCTTCTGAGAATATCTGTCCCTGGAAATTTTTATGTTCACACATATTCTTCTAATGTTTACAGTGGATTTTCCAATAATGATCTATATTTTTCAAACTGGAATATGCATTTATTAAACAGCTGATTGAAATTAAAGACATAATATATAGCTATGAGTAGAGTCCAAGTTACCTCATATAAAAGCACTAGACTTTAAATTTCATGTTCTTACCAAGCAAAATAATTGATCAAACAAATATTTTTCATGGAATACATTTCAGAAAAGTTTTATAATAAAATATTTTACTACTGTGATATTATTTTTAAATAGGGAGGGAGACCTGGAATATTTATTATTCTAGATTAAATTTTATGTCTCTGTACCACAACTGCGATTTCATGTAATATAATTTTTCCACAGCAATAAAATAAAATAGAAAGGATTAGCCATATGAAAACATATTTTAACATTGTTTAAACATCTTTATCATATTTTGGCAAATGTGTGACAAAATTTTGGAAGTAGTTTACATAAACATTGGAAAATTAACTCTAAATCAGCAAGGTTGAAAAACTTTTTATGTGTGGCATCCACACATCACTGCTTGGTGTGGAGAGTCTCTGGGCTTACTTTCACACTCCTGGTGCCGTTATAAGAAACAGCCTATTTCAATCTCATAAAAGGTCCTAGTTTGGGCAATAAAATTATAAGGTTATCCAGCTTACAGACTGTCCACCCAGAGGAAAAAAAGAGACAGTAATGTGACATTTCAATATCCTCAGGAGTTATATAAAATGTTGACTTTTATGCATTATAAAATTGTATGTATTTTAGATGTACACCTATGAAGTATACGTACAAACTATGAAATAATCACTATAGTCAAGCTAAATTGGAAATTCTGAAAATCTTCACTGATTGCTCCCCATTGTGTGCGTTTATAATTTTCTCAAATATGTCATTTTTAAGAAAATAAACAAAATTAAGGCAAGTGAGGTATTCTGGATATCTTTGGAACTCCCCTTGGTGACACAAAACTGTGATTCTCTGCGCTGTCATCAAAATGTCACCTCTGCTATCAGGATTCCTCAGGTATAAGAAATGATAGGCAGATAATTTTGCAAGAATATTCGTTATGTTCCCATGTGACTTATTGAAAAGACATTATACATATTTTATGCCAGCTTCCTCACAAAGACCCAGTACAACTACATTTCTTTATTTAAAAACAAAACAAAAACAAACCAACAAAAAATGAAAACAGCCTTAGGTGGTGAGATGGCTTAGCAAGTAAAGACACTTGCTATGTACTCCTGAAGACCTAAGTGTGGTTTCCCAGACCCCAGGTAAACACACAAAGGCATCTACTCTGACCTACATGGTCATACTCTTGCACAGGTGTGGACACGTACACACATACTCATATACACTCAATAATAATGAATAAAATTTAAGAAAAGTTCAAGGCCAGCCTTGGCTACATAGTTAGACTCCATCCCAAAAAGCACACACAAAGAGATAAGTAAGTGTTGACTTCAATAGAACCTTAACATCAGTTTATGGAAAGCAAACAATACTCTTGGCAGTAGCCTGTGGTGTTTAAAGGCTTCCATGGGGCACTTTTAGCCAATAACTCTGTAAGATGTAACCCATTTCTGCCACTCGAGGCTTTACTTGGTGTCATAAGATGACTAGCTGGGGCATTGTCACACTGTTACTTGATTTCTCTGCAGATTCCTGTCATATCTGTATGTATTTTAGGATGCTTCTATAAAAGTAGGTTTCCATATTTTTCTCTTTTTATTATTGTTTTCTTTTTTTTCTTTTATTGAAAACACATTCTATTCTCAGATAATATATCCCGATTATAGTTTCTTCTACCTCTACTTCTTCCAAATCCTCCCCACCTCGGCTCCAGATCCACGCCCCTTCTGTCTCCATTAGAAAAGAACAGGCTTCTTTCCGGGGCCCCTCTTCTTCAGGATTCCATGAGCTCTCAGGGGAGGGATTTGATGGAGACATCTGCAATTTTGGCTTTCTCTCCTGGATAACATTTGGTTAGGGGTCTCTGAATCTGTTCCCATCTGCTCCAGCAGAAGCCTCTCTGATGATGACTGTATAAGGCAATGATCTATGAGTAGAGCAGAATGTAATTAGAAATTATTTATTGAATTTTTTATTTATTACAATGTATTCACTTTATATCCCACTTTATAGCCCCCTATCTCATCCCCTCCAATTCCCACCCTCCCTCCTTCTTCTCCTTCTGTTCCCCTTTCCCAGTTCACTAATTGGGGAGGTCCTCCTCCCCTTCCATCTGACCCTAGCCTATCAGGTCTCATCAGGACTGGCTGCATTGTCTTTCTCTGTGGCCTGGTAAGGCTGGTCCCCCCTCAGGGGGAGGAGATCAAAGAGCCAGCCACTGAGTTCATGTCAGAGACAACTCCTGTTCCCTTTGCTAGGGAACCCACTTGGACACTGAGCTGCTATGGGCTACATCTGTGCAGGGGTTCTAGGTTATCTCCATGCATGGTCCTTGGTTGAAGTATCATCTCAGAAAAGACCCCTGTGCCCAGATTTTTTGATTCTTTTGCTCTCCTTGTGGCTCTCCTGTCCCCTCCAGGTCTTTCTATCTCCCCTTCTTTCATAAGATTCCCTGCACTCTACCCAAAGTTTCGCTATGAGTCTCAGCATCTACTTTAATACCCTGCTGGGTAAAGTCTTTCAGAGGCCCTCTGTTGTAGGGTCCTGACCTGTTCCCTGTTTTCTCTGTCTTCTGAACTCTATCCTGTTTGCCTCTCTGAGGTGAGGATTGATCATCATCCTTCTTGCTTAGCTTCTTTAGATGTACAGATTTTAGTATGTTTATCCTATATTATATGTCTAATATGCACTTAAAAGTGAGTATCTACCATGTGGGTCTTTCTGCTTTTGGGATACCTCACTCAGGATGATCTTTTCTAGACCCCACCAAATGGGACCTGCAAATTTCATGATTTCCTTGTTTTTAATTGCTGAGTAGTATTCCATTGTGAAAATTTACCACAATTTCTATTTCATTTCCTTAATCAAGGGACATCTGGGTATTGAATTTTTTTAGGCCAGTAGTGTTTGGTTTTACCCTAGGTCTCTGGGCTATCTAGTCTGTTTCTTGTTACCCAAACAGAGCCAGGTATGAGTTCCTTCTTATAGAGTGGGACTTGGAGAAAATTACACATTGATTGGCTACTCCTACACATTCTGTGCCACCTTTACCCTAGCATAATCTGCAGATAGGACAGATTATAGGTGAAAGGTACTGTGGCCAGATTAGCATCCATGTTTCTTTTTCCAGTAGCCTACAGAGTACCTTCCCACACCAAAGAGACTAGAATGCCGGGGCGAGGGCTCCATGTAGGTACCAGCTCTACTTCTCCCTGCGCAATTGTACGTGTGTGCTCCTGGGAATGGGACCCTCACTGACAGTGAGTGTCCCAAAATCTCCTATCAGTTTCAGCCATATCTTCCCATAACTCTCCCTTCACCTCATCTCTCCACCAATATGATCCTATCCCTGTTCCTGCCCCCACTTGCCCCTAGTCCTCCCATAGAATCTATTCTACTTCCCCATCCCAGGGAGATCCCTGTGTCTCCATTAGAATCTTCCTCTTTACCTAACTCCTCAGTGTCTATACAGTGTAGCTTGGTTACAGTTTTCCTAACAGCTAATATCCCCTTATAAATGAATATATACAATATTAATCTGGGTTACGTCACTCATGATGACTTTTTCTAGTTCCATCCACTTGCCTACAAATTTCATGATGTCATTTTTTAACAGCTGGGCAGTAGTCCAATGTGTAAATGTATCACATTTTCTTTATCTGTTCTGTTGATGGACATCTAGAATGTTTCCAGTGTCTGGCTATTATGATTAAAGACTTGGTAAACATGGGTGAGCAAGTGTTCCTGAAGTACAATGGAGTGTTCTTTTGGGTATATATCCAAGAGTGGTATTGCTGGGTCTTGATGTAGAATGATTTCTGTTTTTCTGAGGAACCATCATGTTGCTTTTGACAGTGGCTCTACAAGTCTGCACTGCCACCAGCAATGGAAGAGCTTTCCCCTTGCTCCACATCCTTGCCAGCATGAGCTGTCATTTGTGTTTTTGACCTTAACCATTCTGACAGGTGTAAGATGGAATCTCAAAATAGTTTTGATTTGCGTATTCCTGATAGGTAAGGACATTCTTTAAGTGCTTCTCAGACATTTGAGATTCTTGTATTGAGAATTCTGTTTAGATATGTTACTTACTTTTAATGTAGTTATTTAGTTTTTTTGACATCTAGTTTCTTGAGTTATTTTTATATTTTAGATATTAGTCCTCTCTCAGAAGTGGAGTTTGTAAAACAAAACAAAACAAAACAAAACAAAACCAATCCCATTCTTTAGGCTGCAGTGTTGTCCAATTTATAGTGTCCTTTGTCTTACAGAAGTTTTCTTTTTTTAATTTTTTTTAATTTATTTATTTTTATCTCAATCACAGGTTAGGTACTTTGAATCCCAGGCGTAGCCCCCTCCCCCATTCCCTCCTATCCTCCCACTCCCTCCCTCATCTCCTTCTTCCCCGCCCCCTCCAAGTCCACCAACAGGTGAGGACCTCCTTCCCTTCCATCCAACCCCAGCTTATCCTGTCTCCTCAGGGCTGGCTGCAATGTCCTCCCCTGGGATCTAGCCAGGCTGTCACTCCCCGGCTTGTATGGGGGAGGGTCAAAGAGTCAGCCATCAAGATCATGACTGAAACAGTCCCTGTTTCCCTGAATAGGGTCTTCAGCCCTACATCAAGTTATCATGGGTCCCATCCGTGCGGGGGTTTCAGTGGCTGTAAAAGTTCGCTCTCACCAGCAATGGATGGACGCTCCCCGTACTCCTGGTCTCAAGCATGAGCCATCATTTGTTTTATTGATCTTAGCCATTCTGACTAATGATGACTTCGAATGTTGAACATTTCTTTAAGTGTTTCTCAGCCATTTGTGTTTCATCTATTGAGAAATTTCTGCTTAGTTCTGTACCTCGTTTATGATTGGGTTATTTGTTTTCTTGACTTTCAGTTTCTTTAGTTCTTTATACATTTTAAATTCTAACTTTCTATCAGTTATGTTCTTGATAAAGATATTTTCCCATTCTGTAGACTGCTGCTGTGTCCAAATGATGCTGTTTTTGCCATACAAAAGCTGGTCAGTGTCATGAGGTCCCACTGATTACTTGTTGTTATTACTTGTTATTATCTTAGAGACTGTGCTTGTTCAGAAAGTCTTTCCCTCTACAGTGAGTTCAAGACTGTTCCCCATTTTCTCTTCTGTCAGGGCCAGTGTATCTGGTTTTGTGGTGAGGTCCTTGATTTATTTGAAGTTGAGTTCTGAGGATTCTTTGGATTCTTCTACATGCTGCCATTCAGTTTGACATATTCCATTTGTTGAAGATTCTGTTTTTTCTCCAGTGTGCATTTTTTGTTTCTTGTCAAAAATTGGGTATCCATAGATGTGTGAAATTATCTGAGAGTCTTCAGTTCAATTCCATTGATCAACATGTCTATTTTTATTCCAGTGCCGATCATTTTTCTTACTATTGATCTATAGTACAGCTTGAACACTGGGATGATGCTACTTTGAGCAGCTCTTTTATTCATTCAGGATTGTCTTACATGAAATTGAAGATTGTGCTTTTGGATTTGTGTGAAGAATTGTATTGGAATTTTAATGGGGATTACACAGGATATGAAGCTATTTGAACCAGTCTATAAGTGGTATTCTCACTATAAAGAGAGCCAATGGATAGAGAATGTTATGGTTATTGGCAAGTGGTTTGTGAATTAGAAATAGGTAATGACATAAGGAAATTATTAAGCAGTAGAAGAAAAATGTTGAGCCATGAGCCAAGTAAGGTAAAGGCAATAGTGTAGATAAACTAATAAAAATTACTAAATACCAATTAAAAGTAACCATATAATGGCAACTAAGCATTTGGCTTAGAGTCTTTAGCCTGAATGTGTGACTCTTCTAGTGTATGCTAGATATCTGAACTTGAAATTTTTACTATTTTCAACTCCAGCAATGTAGTAAGGCTAGTGGTAGAAACATGTGCTGTTCTAATTATAATTATTTACATACATAAAGGAGTGGCAGAGCTTCTGGAATTACTACAACAATTTCAACAGCAAACTCCCTCATACAGTCTTTCTGCCCCATCTTCCACAACGTTTCCCGAGCTGTAGCTACGGGAATATTTTGTAGATATATCCATTTGGATTGGGATCCACAACTCTGGGTTTTGATAGGTTGTGGGTTTCTGTAACAGTCTCCAAGAGGGGAAGAGGAAGGGAGAGATGATATAATTATCTCAAAATGAGAGAGTAAAACTTAGAACTAGTGGCAAAGCACTTTTAAATATTAGCTGTATGAATTCCTATAGTTTTCTATGGCAAGGGATTTTTGATGGTTATTGTCTCTTTGGATCCCTAGTTTCTTCACGTTATCCTTCCATCACGGAACCTGGTCCATATTATTCTGTCTTAGGAAAAAAACAAACCCATTCCTTAATTTCAGACCATTCTGATGTGTTGTCCTTGGTTCCCTATTTTTTTCACATGTATGTTCTTAAAGAAATTACTCTTATTTATTAATCTTTTCTCATCTTCCCTCTAATTCTCTATCATCTGACTTTCCTTATATCATTAAAATGATCTCTCTATAACAGCCTTCAAATGGTCTGTTTTTATTGATTGTTTATACTTCATCTAATTTGCAAATTTCTCACCATTTTGTTTATTGATGTGTTTGCTTGATTGGTTATTGTTTGTTTTGTGGTGCCAGAAACCCAGCTTGATAGGCAGTATTCTGCCACCGACAGTGAAGCTTCTGACCTTCTTGTAGTCCTTTGTAAAGTATGCCTTTTGCATATTCCTCCCTTCCTCCCTTCATTTCTCCCTCCCTCTCCTCTCTTCTCTTTCATTCTTCTGTCAGAAGGCTATGATTGTTATTCTTGGTTTCAGGTTATTTCTGGATCAAAATACTACATTTTACTGTTCTTTTCTACTTCCTCTTTATTCTTTATTATGTTTATATTCTCAGATTTCATCCTTTATTGCATACTTTGGTTATATCGTGCCCACCTTCGAATTTAACACTTGTATTGATATCACAGATTCTTCACATATATTATTTCATCACAGAAACATCTTAACACTTCTAAAATTCATACACTATGTTTACGCAATTGATACACATTTGGAATATATATTCTGCCAGGTGTTAGCTTGGAGGAAGTGTCAGAAACAGAAGAGTAAACAACAAAACCCAAGCTCTCTGCTTTCATCTTCTTGCATGTTTTCCAGAGATTTCAAAGTCCAGTCTGTTCAGAAGTGAGCTGAAACTGCTTCTTCTACAAGCAGTTCTTTCTGATGTGTTTTATATCCAAGTATAGAGATTCAATCGGAAATATCAAAGTAAATATAGACTCTTGTCCTTGTCACTCACATAACCAATATGTCCATCCATGAACCAGTGAGAACCTTTTCAAACCCAGTCCATTGTTTTCGGCTTCATGTATAATTCAAAATTGCCTGAACCAGTTTTGCTTGCTCTCAAAGTAATGATCCACACTACTTCTAAATTCTTCTTTCCAAATCTACACGTTGAGCAAGTTGCCTCATTGCTACAATACTTTCTCATGGCTCTTTTCTAGAAATAGCTCAGTCATTGCCTCACTTCATCATATAAGGAACACTGTGGTGTTTGCCGCCTAGCATTGTCTTCCCTAACATTTGCGTGTGTCTGTGTCTTAGATGGCCCAAATGACTAAAACTCAATTTTTCTGAAAGTGTTGTCATGTTTCATGTGCCAAAGAATTTTCATGTGGTTTCTTTGTTTAAAATGCCCTTTCACCTTCTTTTCAACCTAGCATGTGATATATAAATACTTATTGTAATCCTTATTTTCACTGCAAAATCTCCTAGCCCTTGACTTTGGACAGCAAGAATGCTTGCACTCTTGACTTTTCTACAAAACTTGCATGGTGTTCACACATCTCTGTTGTCTAATGCTGGGAAAGTACTCTTTCTCTTCATTTTCTAGCCTTCATTTATTCATTGATCATCTTCCTTCTTAATTGGACAGTAGACCCTAGAATATATAAGCTGCAAAATTCTAGAAGTCTGGAGTTAAGCTGTAAATTCAATTGATTTCAATATTGCATTTAATCACAGAGCAGATGAGGATCTAACCTAATTAAGAATTTAGGTTATTTAGTCTCTTCCCTCTATGTTTCAACACAGAAAAGACTTAATTATTTTAACCTGGCCCCAGGACAAGGACAGATGAGCACTGAGCACATGAATGAGTACTGAGGGCTTGTGCCTAAATTATCATTAATAAGATAGTTATTCAAGTAATTCAGAATATATATCAGAATGATCAGAAAGAACACACAGTCCCAGGATTTTATGTGTAAAGTCACTGTATTCACAAAACCTTTTTTTTTTTTCCATAGAGACATATTGACTCTAGGACCTGATAGGGATGTGCTATGTACTGATTAGCACTGTTAAAGAATATTTTAGTTTGGTTTAATTTAGATTTGTTTATGTGTATTGGTGTTTTGCTTACATGTATGTCTGTGTATCATGTTATGTCTGATGCCCTTGGAGGCCCGAAGAGAGCACTGGATCCCCTGAAATTAGAGTTACCGGCAGTTTTGAGATGATGTGGATGCTAGGGACCAAACATGGGTGCTCTGAAAGTATAACCAGTGCTATTAACCCCCTGAGCCATCTCAAGCGTTCTATTTAATGTTAATTTTAAAATCTTATGAATCTAAAAATATCTGGATATTGTTTTCAAATTTTTATCTCCTTTATTTTCAACATCTAATCATATACTGTCTTTTCCCTCAAGAAGTATGGTACCAAATGTCTAAAATTATTGACAATTTTTTCGTATCCCAGATTTTTATTAAAAAGATTAAGTTAAACTATTCATCTGGAAAAAAGTAATGTGTTAGATATAAGAATAAGAGTGATATTAATAACATTAAGCGCTTTTCTTCAAAATTAAAATTTTCAAATTTGGCTTTCCTAGGAATGAGACCCCTAATTGGTCATCCAACATCAAGTGCTCATCCCTAAGGACATATACATACAAGAAACATTAAATTGACTCAGCAGGATGTATTTACTATGAATTCATAAAAATGTAACATATGTAACAATAATACTGAGAAAAAAGAGACTATACATTTGAGAGAGAGAGCTGGAGTGGACTTGGGAGGGACAAGGAGGGGAAATATATAATTTCTAATTTAAAATAAAGTATGTAATTTTGTTTTTTAATTTAAAATAAAACAAAGCTTTACAATACATAATATTTGCAAATAGAAAAGTCAAAATTGTCACAATGATTCGTTAAACAGAAAAATCAGCAAAACTTGAACATTATTCAATAAAAATTTAATGTGTTATTATTTAAACTAGAAAATTGGAACTTTTACCTTACATAATTGTTTTTCTAGATCCCTTGTTGACTCAAGAACATTTGAAAATTTGAGGAGACTCACTCTCGAAATAAGGATGTTATGTCATTGTTAGTGTTGCCATCATCAGGAACCCAAAGAATCAAATGAGAGAAAATAGAACTAATGGGAAAAGTATGTCAGAATAGCTGTATGTAAAAATAAATATTTACATAAGAATATACACCCTTAAATAATATATTATCATCTTGAAGATAGAGCAAGTGCTATACCCAGTTGTATAGAACAGTAATATATAAAACTTCAGAGAATAACCTGAAATTTTTATTCTTCCCAGATGGGCCATTCATCCAACTACTTCACTCTGCTTTGTTCTCTAGGCGTAGTTGCAGGCAGAAAAGTTAGATGTACTGATACTAGAAATTGAAATCATGGAGCAGCAGATTATAGAATCAATTTCAAATTATCAAAAAAAATAGAAAGGAAAAACTAGAATTTTTTTGTAAGATTGACATGGTGTAAAGTTTGATTAATCAAACATGAAATATTATACAAATTTGGACTAAGCACCTGCCTTACATTGGCATAAGCGGAACATGAAAAGCTTGGAAATGCATATTATTTTTTAAATTTTTATGATAAAAGAAGCATCAAAAATCATTTCATGGAGAAGGGATGAGTTGAAAAGCAATGATAAACAAGTACCCATATTTATGTTGGAGCCACAGATTATATATGATTTCCCTATTTGTTTGGTTTTTTTTTTTTCCATTTTCAAACATAGAGACCATGATAAACCGTTTGTGCTAGTACCTTCCTGGCCAGATCAATTCTTTATTCATTAAATACCACTCATCTTCATCACCTGACTTCTTGTCATCCATATTTCAGCTGGTTGGAAGGACACTGGTTGTATGGGTACCGAGGAAAGGTAGCAAACGTAACTTCTGCGCATGCCCCATTGGCTAACTCTCTAGTGTGCGGTTGCACAGCCAGGAGGAATTGGATTATAGTCTGGATAGTTGCCTGTGAAGAAATTAAACATCTATTTGTCAATAACTGACTATCCTCTGTGGAAGAGCTTCGCAAAGCCTGAAGCCTGTTCAGGAGGAAGAAGTGGGGGCATTTGAGCAACAGGCTGGACTGTTAAAACCTGACAGATTCCATTTTCTTGTCAGTTCTGCACATACCTGCTTCCAGGAGTTGGTGGAAAAATGAGAGGATTCATTAGACTTACACCAGGATCTGGCAGTTGTTGTTAAGTAATTCTCTTTACTAAATGGTAAACATTAGCTATGAAAACTGGCAGAAAATTAAGCTACTTAGGAAGTAAAAAGTATTGACAAACAATGGCTTCAACAAAAGCACCGTGCACTATACAAACTCAATTTTTATATGACAAGTGTTTTTAATGAAATCTGACTAAGTTCCGTAAGGCTTAACCTGAGGTCTGAGCAACAAGATAGGAATGTGCGATTTAAAGCATACCATTGTAAGCATAGTTATGACTCAGGAGCCATGCTGGGATTATCTATATCTTTATATCTCATAAATAATTATTTAGACACATATGTCAAGTTGAAAGTCACATCATGTCCCCCATTCTAATCTAGCGATCTCATAACTGAAAGTCAATAAGGTGAGGTCAAATTATTTTCTTTCTTCAAGTGAAACTGAGCAAGAAAACCTAGTTTGGAAGGATGCAGAGTCACACTAGCTGCCAAGACTTTGTCATGCTTTTGCCACTAAATCCCCCAGAACCTAGCTTTTCCTCTTCTGTTCTTGTCCTACTGCAGACTGTGCCTATTGTTTGAGCATCATTCCTGAGTACTAGCTGAATGGTGGGGAAAAAAGGTGCGGTGCCCAAATTCATATATTAGTTTCCAGTATATAGAGCTTCCTGTTGCTTTCTAAAGAAATGGCTGAAAAAGCAGTGTTGGTTGGAAGCCACTTTTTCTCACTCTGCCTCAGAAAGCGTAGCCATTCTCATCAAGGTCTACCTTCCGAGTGACAAAAGCCCAAGGTCTGAGCAGTCCGTTTTGAGTATTGATGAGTGTCTTCCTTAGGGTTTCTCCTGCTGTAAAGAGACCATGGCAAATTTCATAAAGAAAAACATTAGACCATGGCAACACTCATAAAGAAAAACGTTTAATTGGGGTGGGCTTACAGTTCAGAGACTTAGTCCATTATCATCATGCCAGGAAGCATGGTAGCATGCAGGCAGACATGGTGCTAGAGAAGTAGCTTAGAGTTCTACATGTAGATCCCCAGGCAGCAGGAAGAGAAAGTGATGCTGAGCCTGACTTGAGCAGGGGAAACCTCAAAGCCCACCCACAGTGACACTCTTCCTCCAACAAGGCCACACCTTCAATAATGCCACTCTATTAGTTTATGGGGGACAATTTCATCTAGACCACCATAGTAAGTCACTATATTTTCAGATTATAACACAAAGATGATAAGTAACACTGAGGCCCCCAAACTACGTAACAATTCAGAGAGATTTAATCAGAATTTAATCTCTTTCCAAAGGAGAGGGAGTATCAGGCAGAACAGCCCAGAAGTAGAATCCAGGGGAAATAATTACAAATGCACACTACAAGGGCTGTAGAGATGGCGCAACAATGAAGGGTGTGCAGTGCTTTTCTAAAGGATCCTGTTTATCTTACCAACACTCACTCAGACAGCTCAAAACTACCTGTAACTCCAGCTCCAATTAACCTCCATTTATACCTGGACTCATACAAAATTAATCTTTTTTAATTTAAAAATACATACTACAAATATTTGAAAAAAGATAGGTCTATAAACTATATATACATTTACCCTGATCTTTGTTATTTTTAAAGCAAGTCTAATATTAGAAATATATTGATAAGAATAAGAGAAGATAAAGAAAATATACTGAGGGTTCTTTCAGTCTGAAGGACAGAATCATATTCAGCTTTGACAAGTAAAAACAACACATTGAAAAAGCTAGGAATCCTCCATAGAATTCTCTTAAAGTCAAAATGCTAGAACAGTTGACTAGTTGAAAGAGCATATGTGTGCTTTGAAACACAGTTTTGAGCTGAAATATTGTCCATATGACACATGACTTTCAATACTTTTGCTATGCTGGTCACCTTGCCAAGCTTCCTGGTCATCTCTGAAATGAGAACAATGTGGAGATCTTCTTAGAATACAGAAAAACATGGTTGCCCTATAATAACCACTCAAATGTAAGTTCCTCCACTCCCTGGGAAATGAATTGAAGTAGAGATCCTGGAAGAAATAATCAATGTGAACTTGATTTGAATGGAAAGAGGTGACTTCGTCTGCCCTTCCGTCCACTAAACAGTCTCTTTATACCCTGAAGAGTCTGCAGTGGAACAAATAATCTGAAATTGCATCAATTTTCTCCTTGACTTCCTGTGAATATAATACTGGAATAAGTCCTAAGTCTTACAGTGTCCAAACCAGGAAATCATGTAAAATCATTTTAAGTATGTGTCTAAATGATTGGAGAATAACCCTGCCTAGTATCCACTAGAATTCACATCTCAGATGTGTTCTCCATAGTTGTCCTTGAGAACAAACCAAACCAAGCATTTTCTAAAATGAGTGTCATCTTAATGTGTTAAACATCCTAATTACTTATAAATGTTTATTTTTGTAGCTTTTACAACTGGGACAGTCATATTGCTGTTTGTAATTCAAGTCCAAATTATCAAGTGATTGCCGACAACCCTGAAGGTTTACTTTTTAAATATAAAAGAGACAGAAAAATTCTCAACGTTGACCCAAAGGTAATTATAATTTATACCTTATATATATTTCTTCATAATATGTTGCATTTCTACCTAGTCAAAAGTGTCTTAAATGTTTAATGCCTTTGTGGCTTAGAAGTTTTGTATGTTTGTTTTGTAGTTTTTGATCCACAAAATTCCTTTGAAATATGACGATTAGAAAAGAAAGAAAAGTTGAAAGGGAAGGGAGAAAAAAGAAGAGGGGGGAGTGACGTGGCAGGGGAAGGAAAGAAAGAAGGCAGGCAGGCAGGCAAGCATTCCTCCAAAGTTTGGTAGATTATGAGAAGGAAGAGTTTAGGCAGGATTGAAGTAGACCTTCTAATTGGGAAGATTTCTCCCTGCTAAGAGCAGAGCTGGAGAGCAGGAGGCCAGGCTGCCTGCACTGATCCTGGAGGGTCAAGTCTTTTCATTGGAGGTTATCATCAGTGGAGAGGGATCCTCACCTTTTCTCTGTACAGAATTCTTACCCTTCTCTATATGTGACTAACATTGAAAATTGTGGCTAAAGGGCCTGGAAAAGCGGGCTTCATCTACAATCTCAGCAACTGTGAGACTGAAGCAGAGGATGGCCACGAAGTAAGGCCAGCTTGAGGTACACAGAACTCTAGACTAGCCTTTGCCAAAGAGAGACCCTTTCAAAAGACCAACAACAACTGGAAAATAAATATGCTTGTTAAGTGTTACTTTAGAAAACATTTCATTAAAATATTGTAAAGACATATCCTGTGATACTTTGAATTTTATCAGAGACATGTGTAGGTGTAGATCTTATAAAGTTTCAAAAGCTGAAATCACATCACAGATTTTGAGCATCACTTCTCTGTCTAGGGATGAAAGTTAAAACTTTATGTAACACCATGCTACAGTTGTTTGGGTGTTGACCAGATTTTGTGGTTTTTCTCTTTTTGCCTTGGTTTTTGACTTGGGTTTGTTGGTGGTACTGTTCATTCACATGATAACATCAATCTAAAATTCAAAGACAAGAAAAGTAATTTTCCAATGTGATGTGCAAGGGACAGAGACAAAGAGAACACAAAGGCAAAGTATAGACAGTCAAGTTCTAATTTTTTTCTAGAATTTTTTAAGATATAAAGTAAAAATCTCATTTGGTATTCATTTAATATAGATTCTCTGAATGCAACATGCTCAGTAACTAAGGGTGCAAACAATGAATGAATGGAATTGTACAAGAAATAGTGTTGGATGTTATCACATTCAGACAAAAGAGCAGATTCTAGCTGGACAGCAACTGCTTCTCTCCTGCATGTGAGTCTAGACAGTGGCATCCATGGTCAGGTGTGAGCCCAAATGGTCTCCAGGCATGGGCATAACAGACGTGAAAATGCCTTCGAAGAAACTTTTCCAAAATTTCTGCATATAAGTTCTCTCATGTTCCATGGCTCCTGTGTGGCTAGATGTGATTTATCTAGTTGTCTGGATGTCTGGGAAGTGTCACTTTTTCCTTTTGTTGCCCATGGACCCAACTAAAAACATGAGTGCTGGACCAGGAAAGGAGATATTGGATAAATAGCTAATGAACTTCTGTCCAATGCTGTTTCCTTGGAGGAAATGCTACTCCTTTTTCTACCACAAGTCTCTCTTTAGTGAAATGAGGAACTGGAATCTCTGTGGCCATGTTTAACAGGAATATCTGAGAATTAGTAAGTTTGGTAAAACACTGTTTAGCAGTGCCTGTTTTGTAAAATGCTGAGATGTGATTAGGTGCTGTTAGTACAGAAAACAGAACAAACAGCTTTCCTGGGGGTTTCATTTAGAAGCTATGTCGTATATTTAAGGAAAAATCTCAAATTATTAAAAGCTTTATTATGATTTTGTGGGAAAGGTATCTAAATAAGCTTGAACAATATAACACTTGGCCTAGACTGGGGCTCTGTTTTAGTTAAAGGTGTACTTGAAGGATGTCTGTCATGACGAATCGATTCATACAATTACTTGAACATGCTTAACAAAATCTCCCACTTCCAAAATCATCCATCAGGAGATTTCACAAACTTCATCAACAATACACAAAATATTCTGTTTCCTATTTTTTAGAATAAAAAAATTAATTTGAAGAAAAAGTTTTCTAAATCTTGGAGAAAGAATCAGTTTGTGACTGACAAGAGTCAAGAATAAGTCAGTGAGACATTTGGCAATAACCGAGTAATTTCTTCATCTTAAAAGTTTGAATTTCAGATTAATTTTATCTGTTTGATTTTCAGAAAGATAAAATTAATGCCAGACATTCTAGAAAGAAACAGTGGCCTCGTTATCACGAAACAAACTTCTGGCCACTATTCATTGACTGTGTTGCCTCCAGAGACTCACATTACTTCCTGTTTGTTAAAACTCACAGATAGAAGTGAGGGGTTGTGTTTGTTTGTTTTGTATTGTTTTGTTTCATTCATCTCTAGAGTCTTTCAAGCCCAGCTTGATTTGGGCTCAACTGAGCCCAAGAAGAACAAGCTTCATGAGTGAGTCTATGGGACCACTTGCCTACCTGGCTGGCCCATGACTCACAAAGGAGATCTGGCACCCGTCTTCCCAAATATAAGGAGAATAATGCAGGCTTTATGTTTCAAAGCTAGGCATTAAATTAGCATGTATGTGCCCTACATACTCTATATCCACCATTTCCAAGTGCCCGGGTGTTCTTTATTTCATGAGTCCAACCTAACACTTCTTATAAGCCTACTAAGTAACTAAGAAATAAAATAAAGGATATGTTTTAATAACTAGAAATTGTAAGAATCACATTATTATATTTAGTGTTTCTCATAATCATTTTACTTTAATTTTCTCCAAAACACTTCTAGATTTGGAGAGGTCAGGTGGTACAGAGCATCATGAGGACCAGGCTCATCCTTCCTATCCTTTCTCTTCAAATACTGTCTTTGAAATTCTTGATGCCTCAAGTTAAAGAGGTCACAATCAATAAAAGGTGGAAACAGTGGTAAACAGGATGTGTTTCCTTTGCACAACAGATGTATCCTCATTAATTCTAAAGTGTAGTTCCCACGAAACACAGTTGTTTGTGAATGGAAGCGGTCAAAAAAAGAAAATTGTGCAGGTCTTACAACAAGTAATACGAGTTCATGGGTTAAGAAATTCCAAATGCAGTTAAGAGATTGGTTGCATTGAAAACAGGACCCCTGGCTTTAACCTCCCTGCAGCTGTATAACATCTGGAACAAATAAGACAAGTTTCTATTTTTGAGTGAAGAATGCTTGTCTGAGTGATTCACACCCACCAAAATGTTTCCAGTATATTATCCTAGAGGGGTTGAGTTGAAGCACTTTGCACTCACTCCTCTGCATTATCTGAACAAATGGGAGAGGGGAGCATTTTTTTTTCTTTTAGTTTTTTTTTTTTTTTAAGGAGCAGAAGACAGTTTGCTTTGAGCCTGATCATAACAAGGGTGCACCAAGAAAAGCATATTCCATCAAGGAGTTAGGAAGATGAGGTTGGATAGTTTTTTTTTTTAATTTATTTCTTTTTATCTCAATCACAGGTTGGGTACTTTGAATCCCAGGCGTAGCCCCCTCCCCCATTCCCTCCCACCCTCCCACTCCCTCCCTCATCTCCTTCTTCCCCGCCCCCTCCAAGTCCACCAACAGGGGAGGACCTCCTTCCCTTCCATCCAACCCCAACTTATCCTGTCTCCTCAGGGCTGGCTGCAATGTCCTCCCCTG
>CM053743.1:15794279-15848077 GCA_028658305.1 Pachyuromys duprasi | reverse complement strand
TTAAGCCAAGATCAGATAGGAAGATTGAATAGACCTATATCCCCCAAGGAAATAGAAGAAGTCATCAACAGCCTCCCTACGAAAAAAAGCCCTGGGCCAGATGGTTTTAGTGCAGAATTCTACCAGACCTTCAAAGAAGTCCTAACACCAATTCTCTATAAAGTGTTCCACAAAATAGAAATAGAAGGAAGATTACCGAGGTTGGATAGTTTTAACAGGGGGAGAGCTTTATTCATCATAATAACTACCCCCACTTTCTCCTCCCTGTCATCAAAACAGAAGTGGCTCATGAGAACCCATCACTTCAAAAAACGTATTTAATTAGCAGGTACTCAAGGGACTGGGGAGGACAACTCAGGCAGTAAAATGCTTGCCATGAAAGCCTAAGGACCCAAGTTCGGATCCCCGGTGACCAGAGAAGTAGCCAGGCACAGTGGTGCAAGTCTATAACTGTAGAGCTTGAGGTGATCTCTCTGGCTGGCCGTTCTAGCCAGTTACTGAGATGCAGGTTTAATGAGAGGCCCTAGCTCAAAACGATGAGGTAGACAGCGAATGAAAAAGTTCTGTGCTCTCGTCCTCTTACCTCCACACACGTGTGCCAACACCACACATTCACACACTCATGAACATGTACACCTATACACAACACACATATACAAGGGATTCAGTAAGTAGTCACTGAATAAATGAATGGATGGATGATTTTTTTTAAAGAAAATGATGATATGGTAATAAAGAATTCATTAAGCCACTGGTGCCGGATGTGGCAATGTCAGTATGAACCAGCACAGCCACCACCTCTGTGAGACAAAAATAACTTCAAGAATTCTCATCAGAGAAGAAGTTTGGAGACTTCTTTATTTTTTGCCTATACTATCAGATTTATTTTTTTCTGAAATCAGAGAAATACTTAAATTAAGGTGTTCTCAGAGAGAATGTGAAATTAAAATGTAGATTTGACTTCTAAACACACTCAAATATCTTAAGTGTATATTTCAAATGACGCGATTGAGAGTGGAGCCTAGCAATGAGCTTCAATTTCAATGATTAGTAGACAGCGAGGGAGATACGAAGATGAGAAAGACCTGAATTTTAGCTTTTAGCTACTTGTGGGTCTTTTTAGTTTTTACTGTTTTGTTTTATATTTTATTTTTCTTGGGGGGAGGGGGGCACAAGCATGTGAGGACACAGGGTCAGTTGAAAGGAAGAGGGATTTAAGTCACAAAGACTGATGTAGCACCTTGATAATTCAGAGGAGAAGGAAGAAAGAATCTTTGACCTTGGGTTGGGAGCTGTAGAAGGACTGGTGAGGGGGGTGTGAGGGAATCTTATCCCTGGGATGAGGATGATTAAGAACTGAACCTGCAGAGCAGGGGGGGGGGGGGATGCAGCGGCGAAGACAGACACAGGAAATGTGGTAGTTCAACCTAGGCAGCATAACCCAGGCAGGCAGGTGGGAGCGAAGCCCTGAGAGATCGTGACAAGGCTTGAGCGCAGAGGACTGATGAGGACCTTGCTCTTGATGGAAAATGGAGAAATATGCCAAGACTTTCTCAAAGAAATAAAAGGAGGAAAGTCCTGTTCTGGGCGCCTGGAGGATATAGAACAGGGCAGCCTGTGAGGAGTAGCCAGCAGGTCAGAAAGGCCTTAACACACATGGAGAGCAGAGGATCTGACGTGGGGTTCTGTTTGGGTTATCTGTGGGTTGATGCCCTTCAGTTTTCCAACTAGTGTGATCTTTCAGGCAATAGTATAACTTAAAGAGTGTGCGTTTGCCTAGGAAGGTTTTCAGAAGCTCTCATTTTACCCAGTTCTCTGGAAAGAGTTGTGTTCTGCAGCAGAAGTTGGTTCCAGCGGCTCACTGAGTGACTGATGATAAAACAGGCAATGCCAACATCATATGGAAAGAACTCAGACATGTGGATTCTGCTCAGTGCAAGGCGCTAAGCAGAGTGTGACATGGCCACGCTTTCAAGGACCTTTGCAAATGTGGCAGTTTGGGGGGGGGCACATGAGATTTGCACTGCGTTGATTTAGCAGGATGCATGTCTGCTTTCTTTATGTGCCAGGGCCCCTCACTCCTTTGAAGACTGATCACAACTGTGTATCCATAACAACGAGCTGTTTTCCATAATGAGGCCTCACTAGCTGTTGTTTCACTTACTGTGTAGGCAGTAAGTGAACCACATCCGTCCCTTATAACAGATTGGAAGTCAGCAATCTTGATTGTAAGTGTTTTAATTGACACTTTCATTACTAAAACTACACCAAAAGACAGCTAAAGGTGCTGTCCATGTTCCCAAAGTCCTGGAAAAGCCTTACAGACATAACCCTCATGGTGCTTCTGGCTGTGGCTGGGCCATTGTCAGAGAGGGGGAAAGAGTTGTAAGATGGCACTTATTCATGCTTTTCCTGCTGTCTCAAAAGTCTCTGTATGAAGTTCATCTGCCCAGAGGATCGCAAAAAACAAAACTTACACATCATAAATGTAAAGTGCAGAGCAGAGCTCTTTCCTGGCCATTTGACCTTTGTTTTGCCAGTTTTAGCCATAGTGTCCCTGTGTGCTGGGTACTCAATGACATCTGTAGAATGAATACGTGGAATATTAAATATTTGCTAAAGAAATGAAGAATAGGGCCAAAAATAACCTCAGAAACTTTTGAGGTTGACTTCAGGATTCCTTAAGATCTCAAGCAGTAGAAACATGGAAAGCTAAAACTATCTGCAGATGAAAACCGCCAGACATGGCTTACTTTTCTCTCCTTGGTAGGTGCATTAATCCCGAGTGTTCTGATGTGAGCCTTGAAACCCTGAGCACTGTCCAGGGCAGTGGCCGTGGGACAGGTGTGTAAGCGAATGAGATTGGCAACCATTTTATTATTTTTAGATAATTGTCTACATGCTATTATGTATTATATTTATATTACTGTATATTATATATATATATATATATATTATAATCTAAAAATGTGTCAAGCTCTGTTTCCCTTTTCTGTGAACAACAGAATGCTAGGTAATTAAGATATTAAGTTAAATAAATGTGTCAAACAAAACCACCTGTTCTCAGTTTTGCTTTTTTTATTTTTTTTATTTAATTTGGATGACAGTTTCAGCAGCACTAATGCATCTCTCCTCAGCTCCAGAAACTACCACCCAAGTGCTTTTTGCTGTTAGTAAGAAAGGTGTTAATTGCCTCCTTCACTCTGCCTCCAGTCTCTGAATTCATTGACTCTAATTTCCTTTGGCACCCAGACCTTAAAATCCCACCCCTTCACAGGCTTGGAACTGCTGTTCTCTAGATGGAAGCCCGCAGCATTCCTACACCCTCTCGGCAGATGGTTCTAGTTTAGTATCTTGGAGCTTGATCCCCTGGGGAAAGTCCTCAGTTTGACAATCTGTCTTTTTACAAGAGCCAGGTGCGTCTCCTTCTGATCACTAAAAACAAGAACCGAAAGTGACGTGCTGATCAAAGGGGAGATTACACAGCCCCACAATTTCTTCAGTCCTCAAGAACATCTCCCCAAACTCCACCGCAAAGCCGGCTCCCCCTAGGCCTGTGGAGCAAGGGGCAGTCAGTGAATGAGCAGCTCCCATCTTTTGGTCTTTGGCTTTTCCTCAAGAGGCCACCTGTGAATGTTGCTCTCTAACTATGGCACAGTCATGGTTATTAAGGAAAGCTGAGGTGTAGCCAACTTTCTGGGGTTGCTGCCTAAATTACGGAATATTTGGTTGATTATAGCCCTAAAACACTCACATTCTAAGTAGCTTTTAAACATTTTCTCCCTTGGGCAATCACCTGGTATATCTGAACTGAAAGTCCACCACATATAAATTAAGTATTTACTCAACTAACTACTACTAAAATCAATGGCCTTAAGGAATCCATTAAAAATTACATAATAGATCTTGGCTTTCATGAATTAAAACTCTTAAAACTTAAGTGCCATGTCCTCCTCTTGACCTGGAAAACTGATTTTAATTTTATATGCAGCATTTATGGAACAAGCCCTAGAGATAAGCACAAGCTGTTATGTGTCCAAGGCATGAACTCATATATGAAGTATAGCACAAGAAAGGCAAACTGGGGAAAAGAAAAATTCAAATCTATTACATTGAATTGTTATATAGCTCTCAATTTTTGATAATAACTTTGTAAATCCAGCTGAATATCACCCATGATAGTCAATGTTCATGTCCCAATAAATAGTGGGCCCTGTCACACAGGATACCCAAGGATGGGCGAACCAATAGGGCCCAGGGAACGGAGAGGCAAAAATCTGGGGGCAAGAGCTTCAGCTCCACTTCTTGATCACCTTTTCATAAAACACACTGTGGAATGCTAGGAACATGATGGAGAGTGGAGAGTTGGTTTGCTACCAAGCAGAAAGTGGGTCTGAACACAAGAAGCATTGCTTCTATAATCGAAAAGATCTGATTTTTTTTTCTTTAAAAGAAAAACTTTTACTGAGTTTGTTCTTTGACATTTTCACTAATTCTGATTCCGGAAACCATCCCTCACTAATCTCCCTCCCACCCCTATGAATCCTCCTCCTTCCTACAGCTCTGATTGCCACACACTGTTTTGTTGTTGTTATAACTGTTTTGTTTAGTTCTGTTTTTGTTGAGACTGAGTTTAATTTGGATCATCTGTATGACCATGGGTTTAGCCCTATCCATAGGAGCCTTGTGGGCTCCTTGGTGAATGGACAACTCTGCCACAGAATCTGTCAATAGCCAATAGCTCAACAGTGAGGGGTGGGGCACCATAAGCCCCTTCCTGATCCATGAACAAGGAATCTCTGTGGATAAGCCCAGGATTGTGTGGGCTCATAGTAGGCAGCCACAGCTGCTGTGCAATAGTAACCGACACCATGCTCAGAACAAAACCTTTCACCCCTTCTCTCTTCTCACTGTGAAATTCTTTCTACCCCTTTTTCTACAATGCCCCCTGAGACTTAGAGGGAGTGGTACATATGACTTGTTTAGTGTTAATCACTCAACCATTGTTTATGCTACATACCTTAAGCAGAAATGCTTCTCTGTATTCACCACCATTCACTGCTTCTCTGATTAAGGCAATGGGTATATACGTACGTACTCAGAAGGCAGCTCGAATTCATGACAACAGTAGTAAGTTCACCATTAGGGCCGAAGACCTCCTCAGGCAAAAGTGTATGACTAAATGTACAGTATTATAAATTCGCTCTCATGGAGAGGATCTAAAACCCAACCAGAGAGTGAACAATAAGCCAGCTCCATAAGTCAGGCCACTGCTGTTTATATCTGTGGACACATTTTGCCTAGCCGGTTTGTAATATATATTATCAGATTTACAGCTAGGTAAATCTATTGATGTCTTTTCTCCAAAGTTGTCTATGTTACCTGTGGCACTATTATAGTTAGCCAACAGAAAAGAAACTTCCAGTTCAGTTCAAGTTTGATTTCTCTACCCATTGCACCCAAGATGTACGGTGTCTTCAGCAATAGGATCTTATCAGCTCTGGTGGACACCCAAGAGGAATGACTAAAGCTGACATTGTTGGGGGAGCTTCTCGTTAGCAGGTATTCATCCAGCCCTTGTAGTTTTTTTCCTCCACTGTTCATATTAAAAACTTTCCATCCTAAGATGAGGAATCATTTGCTAGCATTTTTCTTCCAATTTTCTGGTTTTCTATTTACATTTAAAATCTGTAGTTCTTGTAGGGTTTGGTGGAGTGGAGATGGCATTTCTTTGTCCAGTAATCAATTGGTGTTCAGCGTTTTAGCCCCTGTATCCTAGTATCTTGTATTTTGTTTTTATCATATTCTACTTGGCTTGGGAGTCTTTTCACTCCTGGGACCTAGCAGTGACTGCAGTAAAAAGTTCTGCACAGCTTCTTCACAGGGCTATGAGTGTAGCTGAAGCTTCTCGGGCGCTGGCCTTCTCTATCAGCACTGCCTGCTGTGGCCACTATGTGTGCATGGTTGCTGTCAGTACTTTAAGATCTGTTGTTAAGGACCACTGTCTCAAAGAATATAGAATCATATCCCTGTGAAAACAGAAAGTGAATATGTGGGATAGATTTTTAACTGACAGATCCCTCCCCTCAGAACTCAGGGAACTCTGCAGAAGAGGAGGCATCAAAAAAAAAAAGGTGTAAGAGTCACAGAGGATAAAAGACACCAAAAAAACTTGACCCTCTAAATCAACAGGATCAACACCTATATGAACCCATGGAAATTGAGGCAGCATGCAGAATATCTCCTCAGGTCTGCCCCAAGTCCTTTCCATATACCCTATGGCTTCCAGTTTAGGGTTTTTATGAGATTCCTGAGTGCACGAATGAGTGGGTCTCTCTTTCTAGCGTCTTCTCTTATATTGTGTTGGTTTTCGTTTTATCTTAATATATTTTATTATTATCTCTTAAAAGCCCATTAATTGTGTATTTGAGCATATTTTGGATATATGCCTAGGGGTGGTATAGCTGGATCTTGAGGAAGCACTATTCCTAATTGTTTGAGAAAGCACCAGGTTGATTTCCAAAGTGGTTGTACAAGTTTGCATTCCCACCAGCAGTGGAGGAGGGTTCCCCTTTCTCCATATCCTCTCCAGCATGTGTTCTCACTTGAGTTTTTTATCTTAGTCATTCTGATGGGTGTAAGATGAAATCTCAGGGCCATTTTGATTTGTAAGGACATTTGTTCAACCATGTTCATAGCAGCTTTGTTCATAATAGCCAGAACCTGGAAACCCAAATGTCCATCAACTGAGGAAAGGATACAGAAATTGTGGTACATTTACAGAATGGAATACTACTCAGCAATTAAAAACAAGGAAATCATTAAATTTGCAGGCAAATAGTGGGATCTAGAAAAGATCATCCTGAGTGAGGTATCCCAGAAACAGAAAGACACACATTGCATATACTCACTTATAAGTGGATATTAAGACATATAAGATAGGATAAACACACTAAAGTCTTTACACCTAAAGAAGCTAAGGAAGAAGGAGGACCCTGGGTAAGATGATTAATCCTCACTCAAAAAGGCAAATGGGATGGACATCAGAAGAGGCAGAAAACAGGAACCAGGACAGGAGCCTACCACAGAGGGCCTCTGAAAGACTCTACAGCAAGGTATCAAAGCAGATGCTGAGGCTCATAGCTAAACTTTGTGCAGAGTGCAGAGAATCTTATGAAAGAAGGGGGAGATGGACCTGGCGAAGACAGGAGCTCCACAAGGAGAGCAACAGAACCAAAAAATCTGGGCCCAGGGGTCTTTTCTGAAACTGATACTCCAACCAAGGACCATGCATGGAGATAACCTAGAACCCCTGCACAGGTGTAGTCCATGGTATCTCAGTCTCCAAGTGGTTACCCTAGTAAGGGGAACAGGAATGTCTCTGACATGAGCTCAGTGGCTGGCTCTTTGCTCACCTCCCCCTAACAGGGGGAGCAGCCTTACCAGGCCACAGAGGAAGACAGTGCAGCCAGTCCTGATGAGACCTGATAGGCTAGGGTCAGATGGAAGGTGAAGAGGACCTCTCCTGTCAATAGACTGGGGGAGAGGCATAGAAGGAAAAGAGAGAGGGAGGGCAGGATTAGGAGGGCATGAGAGAGGGGGCTACAGCTGGGACACAAAGTGAATAAAATGTAATTAATGTAAAAAATAAAAAGAGTATAAAAAAGAAGCCCATTAATTATTTTTAATGAGAGACAGAGAGGGAATGAATGCAGACAGGCAGGGAGAAGAGGAGGAGCTGAGAGTAGCGCAGGGAGAGAAGACCATGACCAAGATTCTTATGTAGAAAAAGCCCTTTTCAGTAAAAGAGGAAGAAGAAATGAAGAAGTTCTAATGTATGTGAATAAGTGCAGACCAAACTTATCAAAATCAATGCAAAATCTCAGGTTCTTGGAATTGAACCCATTTACTTCACATTGCCCCACATGAATTATTTGAATTATGGTCAGATTTGTCACACTGACAGAAATGTTATCATATGTATTAAAGATGAAATATATGCATATGTGTGTAATCTGGAAAGATAGATAGATAGATAGATAGATAGATAGATAGATAGATAGATAGATAGATGATAGATAGATAGATGATAGATAGATAGATAGATATTTTTTGCCTATTTCAAAATTTCTCAGAGTTTTCTGCAATACGTTTCCCTCCTCCTGTTACCACAATAATTTCATGAAAAGGCTGCTTGATTATCAAATAAAGCTGACTGCATTGTTTTCCCACCATTTCTTATTCGGCCAGACAAGTGCTAGTCAACAATGCAGTTACAGCTGTTTTATAAACTGCAAGCCATGCAACTTTTTACTTTCTGTTGTTGTTTGAGACAGGGTCTTAAGCATATAAATATGGCTGACCTGGAACTTACTATGTAGACCAGGCCAGCCTCAAACTCTCCAGAGATCTGCCTGTCTCTGCTTCCCAAGTGCTTGGATTAAATCCATGAGTCACCACACCCCAATTTTCAAAACCATGTAACTTTGAACAACAACAACAAAAAAAGATATTAAATTCTTCCTGAAAAAAATTGTATAAGGAATCTCAAGTTGTGTTTTTAAAACTTTGATTTATCCTCTTGATTGTAGGAAACCAAGACCAAAAAAAATAAAAAATCTCTATGCATAAGACTCCACCTACAATTACTATAAACTTAGGTAAATATCTCTCCCTCTGCTTGATGTCCCCAAAATATCTTTAGGTTACTTAGACATATTTTTGGGTTCTTGAAGCCAAATACAGATCAACTGCCAGAAAAGTCTCTGAGGCTTGACCGCCATAAATAAATAAATAAATAAATAAATAAATAAATAAATAAATAAATAAATAAACAAACAAACAAACAAATAAGTCAAGCATGGTTTTAAAACAAGCATTGCTTTTAAATGTGACCCTCAAGCTAAAGTCTTGGGTTTGTAATTTGTACAATTACAAAGTTTCTTGTAAAAATAATAATGGTTTTTCATTGATGTTATACATATTACTAAATGGCTATTGAGGGAGTAATGGAATTTATTGAGAACTTCTGAGCCCAAAGAAATAAGGGAGAGAGACAGATCCCATTTGTCAATGGGTCATTTCACTTCAGGAAAGCAGAAGCCCAGTGTCAGGAGTTCTAGCCCTATCCACTCTGGGAGCTGAGGCAGAAGGGTTTTGAGGCCTGCCTGGGGTACAGAGCACAGTCAAGGATGGCCTACGAAACTAGGTAGTCTCTGTCTCCAATGTGGACGCAGATAGATAATGATCTTGATAGAGATGGAGATTTTAGAGGATTCCAGGAAGGACACCAGGGTTATGGCTCATCTGTCATGACCACAGCTGAAGATTCACTGCCCAGGACCCTTAAAAGACAACAATGTTGATAAATTATTAATATTTAAATTTGATTCATATGATTATTAAATGCAGCAGTTATTTAACCTGCTATTATGAAAATAAAAGACACAGAAACCTGTTAGATTTTTAATAACCCTTAAACATTAGGTCGAGGCAGATCTTAACCCCCTAAGCTACCTCATTATCTCCCAGGCACACATCCCATTCAAAATTCCCATAAGTACTTGCACATGCCCCATTTGGGCTGCTTCTGTACATCATGCTAATCCTCAGAGCAAGCTACTCCAGTCATGTGCTTCTTCTTCATGCTAACCCATGGTGACCTGCTCCTTTCTTCTCCTTCCTCCTCTCCTGCTTCTCTCTCCTATGATCCTTCTCACTCTAAGCCCAAGAAACTCACCTCCACCAACCTCTCTTCTGCCCAGCACAGATATAGGCAATTTTGTTGGCCAGTCAGGGATAATTTGGGAGGTGAGTTTTTAGGGCATCACTTGGTGTAGGTGAGCATTTGCTCATAGAACAGTAAAGATCTCAGGGGACAAGCAATTACCACTTGAATACATAGTAGCTCCATATCAACCACAACACAACAATACTTCAAAACGATAGAGAAAAAGAAAGGAAGAAAGGAGGGAAGAAGGGAGAAAGACAGAGAGTGAGAAAGAGATTAAAATATATTAGATTTCTGGGGGGTCACTGATGTTTTAGGAAAGGAAAATTCGTTTTATTATGTATCCAGAAAACGGAGGACTGCATCACCATCAACAATATTAGAGGTGAACTACCCAAGAGTCCTGTCATTAGATAACTCAGCTCCTCTGCAATGAATTCCCACTACACCAGATCTGCCTTAGTGTGCACTGCATCATACAACCCTTTTCTTAGATGTAAATACTCCTGGAAATCTTACCCGAATCTATTGCTGAGCTGTCTGCACTGTCTAGCTCATGTCAGCTCAGTTCTGAAATGCCCATGCCAAAGATACAGTTCTATTCCATGAGTTTCTGAGACTGTTCTTCCTTGCTGAAAGGTGTTCAGGGAAGCATCAAAGACAACACTGCAGATGATGGGATTGGATGACTGGCATTGAATGTAGGTTTCCAACGTTGACTTAGGTTTCCAACTTGTAAGTAGCCTGGAATGATACACTTTATTTCAGAAAAATCAATGAATAGTATATCTGATTCAGAAACTGAATGAAAGTACTTTTACTAAGGTAAATAATTTGATATCCTGACACATGAGTGTTAATACCACGAGTATGAAGTAAAGAAATTTGCTAAGTCTACACCAAGGCCTCAACATTCATGTGTTTTAAGCAACAGATCAAGATATAACTGTTAATTGATGCTGTTTGCCTAATACTACTGGGCAAGTACCAGTAGAGATATGTTAAATATAAGAAAACCCAGGATGTGGGGAGGGGGTATTGCTAGCATTGCAATCAGTGTTTTCCCTGTGGACCAAAACAGATAAAGCCCTGAGAATAGTGAGAAAGCTGTGGAGATTCCTCATGATTTACTCCATGAAATATCATACTGTACAAAGTTGCCAAGACATTGGGAGGATGTAGGATGTAGGAGTTGAACACCTCCTCTGATTGGAAAAAGCGCTCCCTCTAGTAAGAGTCCACAGAAAAACTTAATTGTTTTTAATAGCATTTTTCAAAGTAAAAGACTAAATATTTGTGTGGGGTTTTCCCAGGATCCTTCAGAGAAATTTTAAATATAATTTCAAGTATAAAACATATCCTGAAGTTTTTTTTTCCTCTTCTTAGGATCCAATTGTGAAATGGCAAAATAATAATAATAGTAATACTGTATTTTCAGAAATGTGATAAAGATCAGAGTGCCAGAGAAATACTGAGTTAACTATTTAAGTAACATTTAAAATCACAAGCTACTTGTAAAATAGAAATTAAAATGGTTGTAAAGAGCCTTAGCTAGTTATCAGTAAGGAATGTGGTTTGTTTTAATTTTTAGTTTTTTTTTTCTAAATGACCCAGGATACAACAAGTTCCACAAAAAGCAAAACAAAAAAAGTATTGTCAGACAGAATCTATTCTATTTAGCAAAATTACACAGGTTTCTTAAAATCCCTTTATTATAATAGTCAAAGGAAAGAATGAGTAAGTCGGGACAGCAGGCCCATCAAGACTGGGCAAACTACTCCAGAAGTAGGAAAATATTTTGTGTTCATTCAGAGAGATAAAGTGAGTTCCTAAACTGTCACCAAAAACATGGAGAGAAGTAGAAGCAGCTAATAACCAGATCTCAGCATGGCACAGAACAAAAGCAGACATGCACAATGTCACACGTAGCATTAGCATCCTTCCCTGGGAGAAAGACAAGGCTCTTAATCTTAAAACAGGAAAGCAGATGAACAATGAAAATTCAATTTTTAAAAGCTGAGTTCATGGAAACTGAATGAACGCCCTGACTAGACAGAACTCCTAGTGGAGGGAGGGAAATACCAACCAACCCACAAAAACCTTGATCCAAACTTTACCCTGCTTATAAGATATGCAGTGATAAAGGTAGAGCAGATATTGAGGGAAAGTCCAACCAATGACTGGCCCAACCTGAGAGCCACCCCATGGGAAAAAGCCAACCCCTGACACTGTTAATGCTGCTCTGCTATGCGTGCAGAGAGAAACCTAGCATAGCTGTCCTATGAGAGGTTCCACCCAGCAGCTGATGGAAGCAGATGCTGAAACTCACAGCCAAACGTTGGGTGGAGCACAGGGAGTCCTGTGGAAGAGTGGGGGAAGAATTAGAAGAACCCAGAGGAGACAACAGTTCTACAAGAAGACCAACAGAGACAACTAACCTGGGCCAAGGGGGACCAACCAAGGACCATGCATGAACTCTACATAGGCCCCTTACACATACATAACTGATGGGCAGATCAGTCTCTTTGTGGGTTCCCTAGTAAGGGGAGCAAGCTCTGTCTCTGACACAGACTCTGTTGGCTGCTTTTCAATCACTTCCTCCTGAAGGGGTTGCCTCATCAGGCCAGATGGGAAGAAGGTGCACTCAGTCCTGATAGTACTTGATGTGCTGGTGTGGCTTGGTAGGGAGGGAGGCTCCCCCTATCTGAGAAATAGAAGAGGGAGACAGGGGAAAGAGAGAGAGTGTGTGGGACCAGGAAGAGAGGAGGGAGGATCTAAAATTAGGATGTAAAGGAGAAAAAAAATTTTCACACAAAAAAGAAAAAAAACCTCATAATCATTTAGTATGTTATTCATGGTATTACTAGCATTTTACATACATTCATTTGTGTAAAATAAAATGTTTCACAATAAAAAGTTGGATACCCTATTGTGTCTCGTCTAGCACAGAAGAGAGCTAACTCTTCACTTATTACAGCATTGACAGTGATCGCAAAAAATAAATAAATAAACCATTAAAAATAACACTGTTGTCACTCGTGGAAGAGAATTTTTCAGTCATAACAACTTCAAAGACAGAAATAAACCCACAAAAATAGTTAAAAGTAGAGTAATATAGAAAGAAATGGGTTGTCAGGTAAATTAGCTCTTAGAGATTAACTTCTGGAAGCCAAGAAGAGTTAAGCTACACCACTCTGCAAAGCCACAGGCTACCCAGCCATTAAAGGAACCTACTGGGTATTAACAATGTCTGCAATGTTTACAAGCTGGTTTTCTTGAAAGGGTGTAGCCATAACTCTCAGACAGATGCAAAGCAAATGTTCCAAAAGTTTTACTTCATCTGTCGATAATAGAGGAAACCGGAACGGTACAATATGAAATTTCAAAGAGCAGAAATATGCAGACAGGAAGTAAGGAAAATTTAGATTAAATAGATGCAATTATTTCCCTCTGCATAATACTAATTGCACTCAAATTTTTGCATCTTGTAGAAAAGAATATATTTTACATTAACAGCAGTTTTCTACAATTCGAAAACTGTAAAAGAAGATAAGATCAGAAGATAGCAGAAATAACGAGTATGATCAAACCTTCAACCCCTTCAACATCTTTTGTTATTTTGTTTATTACAAAGACTTTACAATTTTCCCAGGTCTTACTAATACAACATGGGCTCAAAATATTGTTTAAAAATGGTGCAAAAAATTCAGCTTCACATGGGAAAAGTGATATAAAGCTTCTCTGTAATACCAGGTCTACATTCTTTTTGACTTCTATACATAACAGAATAAAAATGACCTAGTTACATTTGAAGTTTTTTTTGTGTTAAAAATACTAAAGACCCAGTGCTGAAGATCATGCAAATCATTTAGAGAGAAGAAAAAAAATTCTTCACTTTGAGAATTATCTTCATCCAAACTCTTCATTTTTCTATTTATCTATCTATCAATAATGAGATTCGCAAATAGCTACCCCATGGGTCCCTCTGAGCTGATCAGTATAACCAACAATCCCCAGTAAAGAAAAAAAGAACGAGACTTTCCTCACAGATTTCAAATTATAGAAGACAAATAATCCAGTTTGATTCACTTTAAGGTTCATGAGAAAGAAACCTTTTGTGTGTGTAAAAAACCACCATGGGCAAACACTCCCATGGTCTAAACCAACTTCAAGCTGTAGGCATCTTTATATGATACACTGAAGAGCAAAGTAGAATTGTTTTTTGAATTATGGAACTGAAATAACATCTGTTTATAGAGTGCTTTCTGCAGACTTCTGTGGAGTTAGTGAGTACTGGGTTTACTGGACCAGCTGAGGCCTGGGACACATTCTGATCGCTGGTATTTCAATAATGTCACAACCCAACCCAGGGAGCAAGCTGCTGACAGGGACCATCACACATCACCACTCCTGAGAAAAAGAGTTGGGAGGGGAGAAAATGTGTAATGGTCTCCATGGAAACAGCCTTTCAAATCCTGTTTTCTTTAATATTGAAGCAAAAAGAAAAGCTGTTTAATGCCAGTTGTGTACATGGACTTGACTGACAATGCAATTTCTGTATTTTAGGTTCAGCCAGGTGACAACTCCACTAGAATCTCCATCCAGACAGAACTCTATACACATGCTGTTCTCTTTGACCACATTTCCAGAAGGAAGACTTAAGCACCCATAGTAAATGGTTTCCTTATTGCTTGCTACGTTTAAATGAATTCTTTGGTCAGAAGCAGAGTAGAATCATAAATGAATCCTATAGCTAGAAGGCAAATTAGAATAATAAAAGTTAACAAAAAAAGAAAACTGTAAACTTGACTATTTTTTATTGTTTTATTGATAGCCTCTTGATCTGATTTAGGTTTTTCATTTTATTATTTTCTTCTCTCTCCTTTTTTCCCCCCTGAAAACAGGCTGGTTGCAAAAGTCCATGGAGGAGAATCTTGCCACCACTTCAAAGATGTGCTAATTGGTGACATATTTTGTAGCTCAGATGTTCCAAAACAAAAATGTTCCAGGTCCCACTATTGCCAAATCTAATGTACCAAACATGATGCCATGTGGCATTGCTGGCAGTGCTGTCCCCTCAAATTGCTGAATATTGATAAGGAGCCTCCAACTGGAAGACTAGAAGAGAAAAACTTACAGGGTTTTCAGTTGCACTGAGTGAGTAAATAAAATCTGAAATGTTCCTTGAGACTGTACAATTAGGAAGAGAATAAAAGTTGAACATTTCTATGTTCCTGAATGACCTGAGCCCCATGACAATGGAGCTAAGGGGAGGGAATCTCAAGGACACTGGAAGACTTTAGGGAAATGAGGAATTTATAAGAAAAACTTGCATGTTTTTCTAGGGTGCCTGCAGATGCCCTTTCTGCAGAAAAGACTATCCAGGAATCCTTTTATTTTAAATTAGCATTTAGTCCTTATGCCAATTCAATTGTTTTCATTTTTTTAATCAGCCTCATAGTGAGGCAAGTCAGTAGGATCAAGCCCAGTAGGAATCCGGCTCCTGTTGAAGTGTGGGGATCCCAGAGCAGGAAGGTCCCAAGCAGGGTGAGCAGAGTGGAACTGTTACCGTTTGTTATAACTTTCAAGTTGAGAAAATTTAAAATCACCAAGGAAACAAACACCGCCATCTCCCGAGAGGCTCGCCTGATGTGGAAGGACCAAACCTGGGTATTGATTACAGGTGTTGCCATTCTGAAATAGGCTGGTACCCCACCATACATACACGCACACACACACACACGACTGAAAAATGAGAAAAATGGGCTCTCTCAGCTTCCTAACTGCAAATGCAATGTGACCAGGCACATCACAATCCTGCTGCAGTGACATCTCTGCCATGATAAAGCTCGAACTGTGAACCCAAATAATCCTTCCTTCCTTAAGTTGCCTTTGTCTACAATTTCATCCCAACAATACATAACTAGTATGAAGATTGAATTGGAGTTGGGTGTGCCTACGCAATCTCAGCTTTCAATGTATACACTATACACAGCAGATAAACCAGTGTGTGCAGGTGTCCCCACAGGACTCAGTCGCAGTGTGTGCACATGCAGCCACTTGACGCTGTCCTAGACGACCTGGGAGCTACCATCCCGGGTTCCTCAGCACCACCTTTCATGAAAATGAGCGGGGATCTCCAGGAAACAAATGATTCTAGAGATGGGACAGTCTTTGCCAGAGAGCAGTTAGTGAGCAAGATTGATTAAAAGGACACAGATCCTGATTTGAAGGAATCCCCATTGGGAAAATCTGGGAGAGCTGAGCATTTAAATAACGAATTCATTAGGAACGAATGGGACCCTCTCCTCAGTGTATGGTGACCACAGAGGGATAAATTGTAAGTCTGATGAGGAAAAGGATAGTTGCAGAGAACCTGTCCACACAATATGTGCTAATTGCTAACTGGAACAGTGGAAATGAATGTGGCTGACGTCACTTCAGCTGTGATCAAAGAGCATATCATTGACGATAAGGCCCAACTGTATTTATGCTCCCCAGTGCAGATATACGCCTGAACCAGTCAACTGCCACCTTTTCATCTGATGTAACAGATTTGATGCAGCCACTTGGTAACAGCTCTGCCCACGTTGCATAACCTCTATCTAATCAAGACAAAACTTAGAAGGAACCAATCCTGGGAAAGTATGCAAAAGAACTGCCCTTTAATGTTCAAATGTTCATATCCTAAGTAATCCAGAGTTGAATTCCTAGCCTATAAAGAAAGTTGGAGGACAATTGGTGGAAACTAGGTTATTTGTGAAGATGAGAAGATAGTAAAGTAAAAAGTGTTTATCTGCTGTTTGGGGCCATTATTTTGTGGCTAATGATACAAAGCCCTTAACTATAGGCAATTACCCTAAAGCATTTGAGAGTCAAAGGACATTGTGGTAGCTGCTTGTTTATAAACGCTGTAGAGGAAGGGTTTTGTCCCATCCTTGAAACTTCTCTGAGGTTGTTCTCTTTCTACATTCTTGCAATGTTAGTTAACTTATTCTCATGGGAGGTGGGACATTTGTGTACCACAGCTTAGAGACAACAAGGACAGTTTGCAGGAACAGTTCTCTTCCCGCCTTGTGGTTCTGAAGTGCAAACTCAGGCCCTCCCAGTGGGCAACAAATGCTTTTACCTGCTGATCCATTTCCCTGGCCTCTGAGACTTTTTTCTAATAAAGTAAATATTTGATGTATCACATTTACAGATTCAAAACATTTCATTATACTTTACGTACAATATGTAAATCTATTCTAATTTATTTTATTTATAGATTTGGCTAACTTTATGAAACTTTCTATTAAAATATTTAAATTTCATTCCAAAAAGTTTCATATTTGATTTTTTAAAGAATTTCGAATCTTTATCAAATGAGTCTTCTTATGCAATTGAACAAATATTGCAAATCCCCAAAAGCAAGCATACATATTGGCTCCCATGCTTTCTCAAATGTTCCAGTATATTCTGCCATGTCCAGCATGGGGCCAGGGACAGACCTGATTGGAGCTGCGTAAAAGCAAATATAAACACATAGACACACAGGAAAGCTGGATTCAGGTGGTCTGGGCTTTCTGATGGAGAAACCACAGCACTCCTGAAAACTCATCTCCTTTATCATAGTGGTGAACAGAAAGGCAGGGTTGTTGCATGCAGCTGAAGACGGAGGGGTTTATTACATAGGGATAAACAAGGAGGGAGGGAGGGTTTGTGGTATACAGCTGGAACAAGGATTAGTTAATCTCGGCAGAAGTAGTCTCTGTACGGGAGCAGCCTGCAGGCTCTGAACGTCTAGGGGAAAGAAAGCTATGGTGTGCATAGTCCACACACAGTGTCAACACTCACACTAGGTTTCCCGAGGAAGTTTTGGTATGCCTCTGAACCTCACCCCAGGGGGAAGACTTCCCTCGATATCTTATAAAACTACATGCTTTCCAATTTAAAATCATGTGTTCATTATCCAAACATCACCTTTTAAAGAGAAATAGCAAAAGGTTTAGTGTTGAAATACCTGCCATCTGATATGCAAGTTCCCTGTAACTAGAACTATATTTTAATTTTTAATACTATTATTTGCAGACTTGTTCCGATATTTAATCCCAATGTTTAAGACACTAGAAAAACAATTCTATCATCACCAGTAATTTTCCCATTAACTTCTGAGCTGATCTTACTAAGAATAAATACTCCCTTGAGGTCTGAGCTGGATTACGGGCTGTATTAGTAAGTGTTGCCATAACAGAGTGCTATAGGCTGGGTGGCTGAGACAACAGTTATTTCTTTTCTCACAGTTACAGAAGGCAGAGCTCAACAAAGGTGTCTGCAGGTTTGCTTCTCCTGAGGCCTCACTCTCTGCCTGGCCGTCACCATCCTGTGCCCTAAGTCTTCGTCTGTGTATGCACCCACCTGTTGCCTCTGCATGCCCCAGTCTTGTCTTCGAGGGCCCTCCATAATAGAGTAATATTAACTTTCCCTTTTAGAACTTCTGTCATGGCCAACATGTGCCTATGGCCTCCTGTATACAAATTTTGGGTAGACACAGTTCATTCCATAATACAAAGTGTGGACAACAGTCTTCCAGGACATTGCCTGAAGATTATATGCTCTCCAGCGGCAAGTGGTCAAAGAGCAGTAAACTGAGTACATGACAGAGGCAGCCTCTGCTCCCCTCGCCCAGAGATCCAGATGGAGACTGAGCAACCAATCGGCCACATCTGAGTAGGGGTTCTAGATCCTCTGCATGCATGGTCCTCTGTTGGTGCATCAGTCTCTGCAGGACCCCTTTGTTGGTCTCCTTGCAGGGCTCCTGTTCCCTCCATGTCCCTCTATCTCCATCCCCCTCTTCTTCCATAAAACTGCCTGCCCTCTGCCTAAAGTTTGGCTCTGAGTCTCAGCACCTGCTTTGATCCCCTGTTGGGTGGAGCCTTTCAGAGGACCCTCTATAGTAGACTCCCATCCTGTTTCCTCTCTTCTGCCACTTCTGGCTTCTATCTTGTTTGCCATTCTGAATGAGATCTAAGCATCCTCCCTGGGGTCCCTCTTAGTGTTTAGCTTCTTTAGGTATGTAGATGGCTATTGTTGGTATAATGTTCTTGTGGAATGTATACACCTTACCCTTGTTCATTCGAATGCTGATTTCTCTACCCTACTACCTGGTTTCAATCTGGACATTGCATTGTGATGTTTATTCTAAACATCACCTGTCTCAAATTTGTGTAAACATGCTATCATTTGTTCTCTAAATTTTCAATAAAACAACCAGCCAATGCTGAGCAATAGAGAGAATAGGTTGGGAGATCCTGGTCCAGAGGGAGGAGAAGGAAGTGAGTGGGGGGGGGGGGTGGGCGGAGAGGAGAGTTTGGCAGGAAAGGAGTTGGCACCACAAAGAGAGATGAAGCAGACCTAAGATATGACTGAAAGGAAGTATAATGTGTAAAATCAGAATGGTAGGAGGTTTAGGATGGAGTAATCATTGCTCAGCATTGTGCTCTAGGTTAGCTAAATGCATCCTCATCACTGTGTGGTGATTTGAGGATATAGCTGGTTTAGGAATAACCACTGCTTAACTAAAAGATAAATAGATAATGAATATTAGAGATTTAAGCATCCTCCCTAGGGTCCTCCTTAGTGTTTAGGGTATCTTTTTTAGATCTGTAGATGGCTATCCTATGTTATACAACTAATATCTGCTTATAAGTGAGTGCATACCATGCCTGTCTTTCTGTTTCTGGGTTACCTCACACAGGATGAACTTTTCTAGTTCCATCCATTTGCCTGAAATTTTCGTGATTTCCTTGTTTTTAATAGCTAAGTAATATTCCATTGTGCAGATGTACTATGATTTCTGTATCCATTCCTCCATTGACTGATACCTAGGTTGTTTCCAGATTCTGACTATCACAAATAAAGCTGCTATGAACATAATTAAGCAAATGTCCTTATTGAGTGGACTCCTTGATCACTTGCCCCTGGTGATGTGGCCTTGCTAGGCCACAAAGGAAGAGGATCCAGGCAGTCCTGATGAGACTTAACAAGCTATGGGCAGATGGCAATGGTGGAGAAGTCCCGCTTTCAGTGGACTAGGGGAAGGGGATAGGGAGGAAGAAGGAAGAAAGTTGGAACTGGGAGAGCTGGGGGAGGGGCTTCATTAGGATTTATAATGAAAAATTGTGAAAAAAATTTAAAAATTATTATATGCTATGCTAAATTGCGTCTAGATCTCTGATGACATCAATACCATGCCTTTAAAGTGGAAATTGTCATGGTCCAAGGGCCCTGCGTTCAAGTTTCACATTATGTAATTCTCTTGTGTTATTGCAAGATGACAGGTGTTCTGTGAATCCATGTATGGCCTCATTCCTTTATGAAGAGCTTTTTTATTCTTTCAATTTGTAGGTCACTGCTCATAAATATTCACATGGCACCTGAGTTTTGCCACACCTTTTCACAACCCCAAGGTCATGCTATTGGCATTATTGAGACTTAAAAAGTGTCTACAAGAAAGCAGGTTAAGTGAAGACCCTATTCAGGGAAACAGGGACTGTTTCAGTCATGATCTTGATGGCTGACTCTTTGACCCTCCCCCATATAAGCCGGGGAGTGACAGACTGGCTAGATCCCAGGGAAGGACTTTGCAGCCAGCCCTGAGGAGACAGGATAAGCTGGGGTTGGATGGAAGGGAAGGAGGTCCTCCCCTGTTGGTGGACTTGGAGGGGGCGGGGAAGAAGGAGATGAGGGAGGGAGTGGGAGGGTAGGAGGATATGGGGGAGGGGGCTACGCCTGGGATTCAAAGTACCTAACCTGTGATTGAGATAAAAATAAATAAATTAAAAAAAAAAAGAAAGCAGGTTAAGATGACTATGACCCAATAAATGGGGGAAGGGAACACTGTTAGGCTTGAGCCCAGCCAAATTAGAAGGTAAATTTTACTGAAGCTAGTGGTTGGCCCAGGAAATGAGGTATGCAACCTGTTCAAGAAGCTCAGCACACAGGACAGTGGGCCAGAGACACAGAGCCAAATATGAGCTAGCCAAGTGAGGGGAAACTAAACAAGAAACTGGGCAGTGTAATAAAGAATAAACCAGACTGTTTGGCAAGCTGAAGTTGGTAATTGGCCAAATCGCTTTATCTCTCCAGACCTTGGCTCTTGAAGGTGCCTTCAAAATCCAAAACATCCACGGTTTCTCCCGGCTGTTTCTCTAATCTATTTATAGACTGAGCTGAAGGGAAGAATACTGTGAGTTAAGTTATAATTTTCTCCAAGCATTAGTTTAGATATGTTATTGTGTATTCTGGATGGGTGTGACAGATAAATAAGTTGAATCTTCATGATTAAAATATACAGGTATCAGAACTGAAATAAGTAGATCTGAATCTAGAAATAATGATAATCAAACATGAACACCATCAAACATCAGACTCCACTTCTAACTCAATACTGAGGCTTTGGGCATCCTTTTCAACAAAGCAACCTCTACTCCTCTACACCTTCTGTCATGAAAAGAAATACGGTTTCCAAGGTCCTAGAGTGGCATGTTCTCAGTCTGGTCTTTATCTCTGCCTTCTTCCTTCTTTCCCTCTCTTTGTGTTTTTCCATTTTTCTGGGTTTCTTTTCCCAGAAACCCAGCGAATAGATATATAACTCAGTACAGTCAAGTGTAGAGCCCCTAGCAAAATATCAACCTGTAAGATTCAGACTGTATGGAGTTCTTACTTCCGTAGTTCCGGAACCTCTGCTAGCCTGATAGGTAGATGAGAATTTTCAGAACAGTGGGGAGTTGTGGGGGCTAAAGAATACATCTGGATCAACACAGTGGGAGGTTCTCCGGGCAGCAGCAGCAAAATTGCACCGGGCTTAGATTCTGGGGCTCCACAGGAGCAATACCTCTGCTCATTCCACGAGGCAGACAACTGAAGAAATGGCAGTATGAACAGTCTCCTTTTGGTTCTCATTCCCTAACACAACTGATGAAGACAAGCAAGTGGGAAGTAAAAAAATTACCTAACAAAATGACTGTCTTTTCTATGTTATTATATCTCCCAGAATAATTTTAGTTGAAGCAGTGCATAGTGGCCACTGATCCTTTTCATCTCAAGGAAACTATAAGGGAACATCTACCCTTTCACTCTTGAAGTACAAAGGGTGATTTAGATACACTTCTCAGACACAAGAAGGATAGTGTCAATAAATTTACCAGTTTGGAATAAGATGGAATCTAAGGAATCTTGTTTTTTATTGCTCTTGGCTATTGTTGCTGCTATTGTGAGTGAATTTTACCCCTCACCTCGTGTGACATTTGCCAAAAGAGTATAGAGAAAGCAAGCATGCATGCCGTTTGAATACTCCTATTGTATTTGTGCTCATTATAGAAACTTTGGTCTGAATGCTTTTAGTTGCTCTCCTGATTTTATAAGTATACGGTGTACACAATGACAATTTAGGCCCTTCCTATTCCCTGCTTATACGATTACCACATGGTCGTGTTTAACCAAGCCATTTAAGACTCACATTGAATCGTGATGATGATGACGATGGTGTGTTGATAATACCTCCAGGGAAGTATTTTTCTCAAGGGTAATTTGTGGAGTACTAGCCTAGTCTTTGTTTTGTTTGCCTAAATTTCCGAGGGGAAAAACCCTCTGTCTTAAAAGAAAAGGTATAAAACTGAATCCTGAAGCTTTAACCTTGAGACCCTCACTGTGACACACTGCCGGTCCTGAGACGTTTCAAGCAGGATTCTCTAAATTCATTTAATCTTAGTTCCCAAGTTGTCTATCAGTTAACAACCCTACTCCCTCCTTTCACCCTGAAACACATCACTGTCTACATTTCTTCGCATAGTTTCTTTAAAAGCTGCCTAAAACATCAAATCTCATACAGTTAATCTGAAATCTGAATGTACCCAAATCCAAACGGCTGACTGCCATGCAGCCCACAGACCCGAGTGACCTCCAGCTTACGGCACAGGCGGACCACTGACACCCACTCGCCACACCGTGCAGAGCTGATGGAGGATGTCACCCAGGGGATCGCCAGCCACGTGGCCAGCCTGCAGCAGGGGCCACCACAGTAGGCGAGTACATGGTGGTCAGATAGGAGAGGAAGAGATGTGGACCACTTTGAAGAGAGATGGAGAGACTCGAGGGTGGAAAGGTATAGCCTGTCGTGAGTGAAGTCCCACCCGAGGGGCTGCTGAGGGCCATATCTGGGTCCACAGCTACACACTCTGGAGACCAGGCCCTGCCCTCTTCCAGTCAGCACAGTAGAACTGGCCCTGGAGTGGGGAGGGGTGCAGGTGAGCAGGCCCTGATGGCAGGAGGGCTGGTCCCACCAGTCCTCTACCATGAAGTGTCCTCAGGGGAATGCCCTCTGCCCTCTTGCCCCTGCCCCTACTAGGTGAGGCAGCTGGGAGAGCTGACCCCAGGGGTTCATGAGAGTGGATGAGTTGGCTTCTCTTGTGGACTTGGGAGAGTGTGCCTCGCACTGGGCAGCACAGTGGAGCGGGCTTTGGAGGTGTGGACGCAGGTAAGCCAGCCCTGAGGGCACAAGAGCAGGAGAGCTGTCCCTGCCTCCTGCTGACTGTGGCGCTGGTGCCCTACCCCAAGAAGTGTTAGAAAGCTAGCCCTCATGGTGTGAGTAAGGAAGAGCCTTGGGCTGACTAACTCAGCCTCTACCCAAGCCAAGGTCCAGGACTCTGAATTGGCCCACCCCAAATTCTATGTCATCTGAGAATATTTGGGATGCTTGAAAAGGCCAATCCTGGGGGTATTTTGTTTGTTTGTTTTTTTGTTTCTTGTTTTTGTGTTGTTTTTTTTGTTTGTTTGTTTGCTTGCTTTTTACCCCCAAAGCTGCAGGATCTTCTTGACACAGGGCCAGGACAGGATAACCAGGAGGAGTCCTGGTGAGGATCCAATACCGGGATCTCAAACCAGGCCAATGACTCACTGCAATGAACATTAGCAAGTGAAGATGTGTGGACAGACGGACATACTGTGGGACACATTGTGACACACTACAGCCTCCATAATGAGATGCTTTTCATGGTTAAAAAAATTTCAATGATTTGTTTGTCTTTAGAATATATTTTTTTAATTTTATGTATGGAAACTGTGTATGCACACAGTGTTTTCCTCTTTGCCAATAAAACTTTACTTATGAGCCCTAAATATGGGATTTGAGGTCTTTTTCAATTAATAGATTAAGTTTCAATTAATATTAAAAATAGATAAATTTTTATTTACTTTTACAGCAATATTAGATTTACACACACACACAAAGAAAAAAAAACCCAGGTAGCATCCATACACTCTTTCCCCACCTCTGTGCACAGATTCCTCTATTGTTAGCATCTGACAATATTATGGTATGCTATTTACAACTGATGAATCCATGTTGGAAAATAATTAACCTACACTCATTGTTGACTTTTGAGACCACTCTGTATCATTCATTTCTATATGTTTAAGTCGGTTCATATCTTGTATCTATAAACACAAATGGTAGCCCATTTCTTTTCAATTACTGAGTAATACTGTCTTGAGGGATGTCTTGGTTGTTTCCAAGTCTGACTGCTATGAACAAAACTGCTGTAAATATTTGTATGCCTGGAATTCCACAGACAGAGGTTTTCAGCTCATCTTGCTGATACTAAGAGATAAAATTATACTTAGTTTTTTACAAAAGTGCCAGACTGTCTAAGAAAGTAAATCAGAAAGTAGGCCATTTCACAGTTCACACCAACAACAATGAAAGTTCTAGTTGCTCTTCAGCCGGATCAGCACTTGATGCTGTCTGTGCTTTGTTAACCCCTCTAGCAACTCTGTGGTGAAATCTCCCTTTTTGTCCCATTTCAATTACTATGCTTATTAAGCCTCTCCCCCTTTTCAGTTTATTTCTGATTTTTATAGTATTTATTTCTGAGTCAACGCCAAGTACTTTTACATTTTTCCTTATAATAAATTTCAATCTTTCAGGAAAAATCATTTTCATTGAAAATTTTTATAGTTCACACAACAATTTTTATAATATCCTTAATATCAGTTTTTAAATTATATAGGTAGGGATTAAGTAAAAACTAAGACTAATACCTACCTTGTAATAAGCATGTGATAAAATCCCGTTTCTTACATAAATTTGATTTCAAATTAATGAAAATAGCAACATTATGAGCATTATGAAGAGACATGGAGAGACATTGTACATGCTACCAGAGACTCTGATGTGCCTTTTCTTCTCCTCTGTCACCTGTGTGAATTATCCACTCAGAGCTGTTTCTCAACTGCTGCTAACTGTGTAAGTCCACTCGGGACTTATAAGCACAGCTCCCTCTACTGAGGAGGACTTACTCCCCTGTACACAATGCCAAATATTAAGCAATACCATGAAAATAGTGTTATAATGTGCTTCTATCAAATTTTCTCCTGCCTCTACCTCAGCAATTTGCCCACAGTGTACATAAAACTATATTTTAAAAACCGTCTCTTATTATACAGTTATTTCAGGGAAGCGGTGGGATGGTTTAGTTTATGTTGGAGAGCAGTGCTTTTGAAATATATGTTACTCATCCCTTGAGAATTTCCTATGGTTTTCAATAGCTCCTCCCTCAGCTAGGTGTGAGGGCTGGTGAGCCACCCTTCATGCTCAGATGTTGACTGTCCTCAGCTTATGAAGATCCTGTGCAGTCACCACAGCTGCTCACTTGACTACAGCCACCCTGTCACATCCAGAAGACACTGTTCTGCACCTGTCCTGCCTAACTTCTGCTCTCGCCATCTTTCTTGCTGCTTCTTCGGCACCGGTGCTCCAGTCCCGGAGAAAGAAAAGCAAAGACATGGAAGACCAGTCTGTGGCTGAGCGCTTCGCTGGCTCATGTTCTCCGCCCTTGTCCCAGTTTCTGTGTCCGCAGCTATCCAGTTAAGAGCGGTTTCAAACTTTGATCCCTAGTTTGTGAGTCCAATCACCTGAAGTTCCATCTCAAAGAGCAATGCCGAGTGAAGCTACAGAAGCTCTGAGTCCACACTATCAGGTCCCCGCTGTGCTTCACCTACACAGTTTATGACATCGTTGAAGAGAATAAAAGCCAGAAAAGTGGGAAAAAAGGCAAAGCAGAGACTCCGATCTCTCTCTCCAGTAAGCGCTGACTGGGTTATATCTGCTGTTTGGGACTAGATAACTTTCTGTTGGAGGAGAAATCTGTGCTTTCCATACTCTCATCGGTATACTCCGTTCCGGGAGAATCACAACTGATCCCAGCTGCTCTTATTGTCAGCGGTGGAGAGATACCACTTCACATTAAGTCTCCATGGAGGGACTGTAAGAGCAGGCCTGTTGAGTATCTCCATACCCTTTCATAGTTGCCAAATTTGTTTTTGATACCAAGACAAATGATGTTTCTCATCAAGCTCTGCCAGGCTTTGAAAATTTCTTCTTAAGACTTGTGTTTGGTGTTTTCACATTCAGGAGGTGAGAGCAGCTTCTTCCTATCTTCTAGTGTGATCACATTTAAAAACTTCAGATTGTAAGATAAGGGGATGATATTAAACATTTTAGTTATTAGTTCGAAATGTCTAACAAATGAGCAGGAAAACAGGCAATAGCTCTTCAATGCGCTTTATTTGTAACAGAACTAACATAAGAAGTCACTGGTGACTGATGTTATGAACCTTTGCACACTGCACACTTTTACCCAACTCTACTTGGTCAGCTGGGCTCATGGTTTGGCCAATATTTCATTTTCTCTAGTTTTACATTTTAAAAATGGATCCATAAATAACACTAGCTCTGGAGTTTTCCTTTCCCTCTTTCTGCCCTTGCCACAGATGAGTCTTGTTTTAATAGAATCTAATTTTAAAGATAAAAACTTTTAATTCCCAAAGAACACAAGTGTTTGGTTTAATAGCAATTCATAACCATAAAAGACCAATATTAGAAAGTTTTCCTCTTAAGAAATAAGAAATTATAACACTGTCAATACGTGGTTCTGACTTCTCTTGGAAAATTAAGTAAATATTTGTTAGCCTGATTAAGCAATAAGTAATAATTAAAATTAAAAACGAATGGTGCTTTTTTTTCTTTCTGTTTATTTATTCCATTGCTGGCATCAAATTATGCAAAAAGCCATGCATTTATTCCGTTATTTATAATCACTTGTCAACAATTAAAGAGGAGTGAACTAATAACTAATTTCTAGTTTATATAATATGTCCATTGTTTTGAAGAATAACATTTATTTCTACTTTTCCTTTTATGAAGGATTTTTAAGCTTCTTGAGCTTCTGACTTGAGTGCTATCTTACATTGCCTCTGTCCCTTCTCATCTCCTCCAGACTCCGCCCATGCCCCCATACTTCCTCTTATAGTCATCACCTCTTCTTCTCTAATTATTATTGTTACATGCAGAAAGGACTTACCTAAAAGCTTTTGAGAAACTTCCCTAAGGTAATGTGCATGGTAAAACTGGAGACCTTTAACTCATATACCTAAAGGTACATTTGTCAAAATCTTCTGCATTCCTTAATGCTCAAAATAGGACACTGTGGTCCACTAGGACTTAATTTTCCATACCACAGTGACCAACACATCTCAGAGCCCTCCACCAAACTTGGATTGAACTGTGTATATAACAGGAGGGAAAAGAATTAAATTACCTTAACTAAGTGAGATAAGTATCGTGGCAGAGTGTGACGTTATTTAGGCCACATACGCAGGGCATATGTGCAAAAGTAGTTTGTATTATGAGAGACTTAGCTTTTCCCTCCTTGATAAATTCTGGGAATAGGTTGATTTAATGGTGTTATAGGTTGAAATGTACCATGTGGACACTTGATGGTCATATTCTAAATAAGTTGCTTTCTAGTTTCTTGTGTCAAAGATAACCTTACGTAGTGTTTATAAAATCTTATTTGATTATTTCATATATGGTTTTCTGAGCCATGTATGATGTTTTTGCCAATAGGAAACAGAAAAGGCAATTTGGCTGAATTTGCCAGTCAATTTATCCAAACACTTCCATCAGGTCAATCACATTATCTTTGATGGAAACAATATACATAATAAATTAACTCCAGGAGGCTGAAGGCTGAGTTCAACTTTCTTATAATGAAATTAAGAATGTGAACACATTCAAATAATGTCATTCCCAGCAGGGACTGTGAGTCTCATTATTTCTGAAGCTTCCATATCTGATGAACACATCAAGAATTGGATGTGTCTGGATGTGTTTCAGTGGCCTCTAAGTTGGGTAGTGTGGAATATTTATGTTCTGTTTATGGAAACACAGTGTGAGAAAAGAAATTTGGGAGAGAAGGAAGAACAGAGTTAGGGGGATGAACTTTGGCGCAAGTACAGAAAGGAAAGAGGAAGAGTATGTTGAAGAGGAAAAAAGGCATCGTCATTTGATCAGTTCTACATGTGAAAAACACTAATAATATCTCCTATGCCCCCAAAGAATAAGTATACAATTGTATTCACTGGGCATTGTTTTTCTTTTTCTTTGCTTCGAGAAGTTTAAGGACATGACCTAGACCCAGAATTTGTACATCTTCCTGAAGATAATGCAGCTGGGCCCTCAGAAGTTGCATGTGCTAAGTGCTAAGAAACATTTCTCACTTCTGCAAGATTGTGGTGATATACTTTTACAAGATACTAGTAAACAGAGCTAAAGAATAAATCACTGAAGTCTACCATGAGGCAAAAAAATAAATGCAGATCTTGGCCATTCCCCAGAGCAATGGCAAAAAAAAAAAGTCATTAAGGAAAAGTAATAGGAATTTAATGCAACCAAAAAAGCTAAGGGAAGCTCATCCCTTGGAATAGCTAACTACACAGATATGTGCTCAAGCCAGAAGGGACTTATTCTGATCATCTTTATAGAAAATGTGATATTTCTAATACATCAGAAAAATATACTCTACAATAATACCATCCAGCAAACCTTGTTGCCCATGAGAGTGTGTTCACTACTCAAGTGCCTTACCACATGGCTGATGGCTAAGTTTAACTGAGATGGCTGGGATATACTTAAGATAATAAAATCTTAGATCAAAAATGTTTTTCAAACTAAAATGGAAACCTCAGAAAGAAAATGTGTCTCTCTGTTTGCCAATCCGCTGTGCCATTACAGTTATCTCTTTTATAGCTTGCTGTCAGTATCTGAGCAAACTGTCATTGTAACCACAAAGCTAAATAAAACTATATATATATATATATATATGAAGCAATACTGTTTGAACAATGAGAGTTGCACATCATCACTATGCACACTTCTATTTGATGTTTTGCTGTATGTCATCCCTGGTGATTTACCTGAGAATGGCCCCTGTAGGCTCATATATTTGAATGCTTAGTCACTATGACATGGAACTGTTTGAGCAGGATTAGAAGGTGTGGCTTTGTTTGAGGAGGGAAGCTTTGTTGGAATAGGTGTGGCATTGTTGGAGGATGTGTGTCACTGGGTTTTAGAATCCCACAGCAGGCCATGCTTTTCTCTCTACCTGCTGCTTGCAGATCAGGATATAAAGCTCCAGCACCATGCCTGCCTGCCTACTATGAAGATAGTAGGCTGGCCCTATGAAACTGAGTGAGCCCCCAATTAAGTGCTTTCTTTTATAAGAGTTGCCTTGGTTAGAGTGTCTCTTCACAGCAACAGAGCAGTAATTAAAACAGTTTCCAAGTAGCTTGCATACTGTCTTAGACTGCTTATTATTTCCAAGATACAATAATAAGGAAATAGGCAAGTGGCCACAAGGTGATAGTCACAGAATTCATTACTTAAATGTCCTGTATATCACAAACTTTGGTGCAATGGTAATATAATCTGGAATTCCCTTTAAAAATTAACGTACCCTATTCATGGTCTTAATTCTTTCAATCAAAAGACACAGAGTATCTGAATGGATTAAAAGGCAGCCCTCACCCCCATTTTTGCCTTCAAGAAATGTACCTCACCACAGAAAACAGCTGTTATCTCATGTGAAAAGATAGAAAAATTATTCTAAGCAAAAAAAAGCTCAGAAGCAAGAAGGAATCAATGTTTCATTGTCTGACAAAATCAAGTTTAAAGTACAGCTAGATGAAAGGCCCTTTACATTTATTTAGGGAGCAATCCACACAGAAGATGTTAGAATTCTAAGCATCCATGCACCAAGCACAGGTGCACTCAGTTTCAAAGGACAAATGCTGGCAGGTGTATAGTTTGATGCCCCACTATCACCAACTACAGATCAACCCAGCAAGAAGTCAGCAGAAAAACAGTCTGAATTAAATGATACTTTAGATCAAATGGACTTAACAGATATCTATAGAACATTCCACCCAAATGCCAAATGAAAAGTAGTGTATGGAATTTTCTCTCTACAATGAATAAATATATTCTGACACAAACTAGGTCCCCACAAATAAGGAAAGTTGAAACAATCCTTTGCATTATATATGATCACAGAGAAATAAAACAAAACGTTGAGAATCACAGGATATTCACAGGTTTGCAGATATTTAAAAAAAACGCTAATGGATGATGAATGAATCATTGAAGCAATCAAGAAGAAAGTTTAAAAATTCCATAACTGAATAAAAGTAACATAACAAAACCTATAGAATACAATGAAATCAGAGTGATCTCAAAAAAATAAATCAGTCCTCTCCTTGGGGCCTGAGGATAGCCAGGGCGAGAACTCAAGGCAGACACGTGGAGGTAGGAATTGAGGCGGAAACCATGGAAGAACACTCCTTACTGCTTTGCCCTCTTGCTGGCTCATTCAGCCTGCTTTTCTGTCCAGCTCAAGGCCGCCTGCCAGGGGATGGCAGCACTGACGGTAGGCTGGGACCGCCCTCATTAATCAAGACTCACACACTCGCCTGTAGGCTGATCTTATGGAGGCATTCTCTCAAAACTCACTCTTCACAGATACACCTATGTTTATGTCAAGTTCACAAAACACCAGCCAGCACAATTGACCCCTTGTCAACTCGATACACACACATGAAAAAAATCAATTGATAATCCATAACATTTTATTGTTCTTCAACAGGTCAATATTACGATATAAAACATTCCAGCTTTTAAAAGTTCCACCCCCTAAAAACTTACTTCAAATGTTCAGGCTCTTTAAAACATCCACAGTCTCTTTTTAAGTTCAAAGCCTCTCTAAAACTCCAAACTATCTCTAAAGCTTCAAAGACTACAACTCTAAAGTCTCTTTAAAAGCAGCAACAACAAAACCTGTACATTCACGCACTTTGGTTGGTGGTTCAGTGTCTGTGAGTCCCCATGGACCCAGGTTAGTTGATTCTGCTGGTCTTCTTGTGGAGCTCTTGTGTAGCAGATGTACAGCTTGGTCTTTATGTGAATGCCCCAACAAGTGGAGCAGGGGGCCTCTCTGCCTCTGATGCCTGTCTTTGGATCCAGTTCCCCTAATGTGGCTGCCTTGTCTGTCCACAGTAGGAGAGGATGCACCTAGTTCTGCAGTGACTTCAGGTGCCAGAGTACATTGCCACCCATGAAGGACATCTCTCTTCTCTGAGAAGGAGAAGGGAGAATGGGGGAAACCGGGTGTGTTGAAGGGGGACTGGCAGGAGAGGGAGGGTGCTCTGATCAGCATGTTAAGTGAATAAGTCAATAAAAAAAATTTTAAAGTGTACATCCCCCTTAAGAGATTAAATTTCCCAGGTGTGGACTCCTATAAAGTCAATATAACAAATTATGTATTTTCTTATTCAAAGAGGGAAAAATCAAGACTGAGTCACAATCAAAGTGAAACTCAAATCCAACAGAGTAAAAAGTTCAGTGCTTGATGTCCAACTCTCTTGGCTCAAAAGGGCCTCAGAAAAAAATCAAGAAAATATAGAGTTGGATATTTGAAAAGGTCAGTAGGACTGACAAACCAGTAGTCAAACTAGCCAAAAGAGAGAGAATATCCAAGTCACTAAAATTGGTGATTAAACCATCTCTGACATGAACTCATGCTGGCTCTTTGATCACCTCCACCTGAGGGGGGAGCAGCCTTACCAGTCCACAGAGGAAAACAATGCAGCCTGTCCTGATGAGACCTGATAGACTAGAGTCAGGGGAAGATAGGGGAAGAGGGCCTCCCCTATCATTGGACTGGGGGAGGGGCATAGGAAAAGAAAAGGGAGGGAGAGTACGATTGGGAGGGGATGGGAGAGGGAGCTACAGCTGGGATACAAAGTAAATAAACTGTAATTAATAAAAATAAAATTAAAAAGAAAAAGAAAGAGTGACATAACAAGCAAGGATTAAATTTAGAAAATCATTAGTGTATGCTTTTAAAATGTATATTCCATTAAATTGGAAATTATTTAAAGAAGTTGGTGCGATTCTAGATGCAGATGACCTACCAAACATTAGCAAAGATGAGACAGTTTTAACATAACTACAGAGGCAGGAACATTAAAGCAGTAATAAATGTAGAAATCTAGACCCCACAGATCGTAGAATATTCACCAGAAAATTCTAAGAATTTATAAACTCTCAGAATTTCAGAAGAGTAACAGTATACAAAATCAACACAGGAACGTTTTAGCATCTTATATACCATTAAGGCACATGGATATCAGCAAAACAATTCCACTCAAATAAGCCTCAAAAACTAAATTGAAATACTTTAGAATAAACCTAACCAAAGAAGTGGAAATCAACAGTGAAAATTTAGAGAGCACTAAAAAGAGGGTTGAAGATACCAGAGCTAGAACATCCACGATATCAAAGTAATAATACCTTGAAAATGGCTACCTTCCCCAGAGCAATTTACAGAGTCAATGTAATAATAATAATTTTATTCTCCACAAAATAGAAGAAACAATCTTAAAATTCATTTTGAAGCATAAAAGATCAGTGATAGCTAAAGCGACCATGAGCAAAATATAAGTCTGGCTGTGTCACACACCTAATTTCAAGTTATACTACAGAGTGAGAGTCACAAAGCCACATAGGACTAGCACTGAAATGAACATGCAGGTCAATGGAACTGAACAGAAGATCCAGGTATAAACCATGTTACTGTAGCAGCCTTTCATATATAAACCCATGACACTATAGCCACCCTACTTTGAATTTTTTTTTAATTTATTCTTCTCTCATACAGTGCATCCCAACTGCAGTTTCCCCTCCATCCACTCTTCCCAGTTTCAGGACCCAGTACTGTCTTCTAGTCAACTTGGGTACCTGTACATATATTCACATACACATGCAAGCACAACAACGTATACAAAAACCACATACATGGAAATTGCTGGATATATATACCCATATATATATATATCCATATATATATGGATATATGTACATATGTATATATGTATATATATATCCATAGAAGATATATGATAGAAGAAAGAAAAGAAAGAAACAGAGGCTAAGAGAGGCTACCCACCTTGAAGGGGCATAGAGGGTTTTGAATGAGGGTGGCTGGGAGACGATAGAGAGAGAAGAGGGAGGGAAAAGCGATGAAATTCTATTTCAGCTACAAGTATTTTTTGTAATTTTAAAAGATACACAGGTTACCTCCCCTGGACTTTTTCTTTTATGGGCTAACAAATTGTTCTTAAGCATCAAAAACAAACAAACAAACAAAAGCTAATTTTTAAAGGGAGCTAATTATCAGCATCTAAAACAAAAACAAACAAAGAGAGAGAGAGAAAAAGCAAAACAAAGAAAATGCCTCAAGGAACCTGCTAACAATAATAAAATTGAGGGCCTGGCACAAAGGCTCAGTGGGGAATGTTGCTCTCTGCCACTCCAGACAGCATGGGTTTGATCCCTGACACCCACATGGTAGAAGGAGAAAAAATAGTCTCCTGAAGTTGACCTCTGATATAAGTCTTTCACATAAGTGTAGTGACACATTTCTGTTCACAGGTGCATGTGTACACATATGCACGCGCATGCGCACACACACACACACACACGCACACACGCACACATGAGAACTATTTTAAAACATTAATGATGATCACATCTTAAAGACACATATCCCAGGCAACTTTCTATTGCTACTGAATGGGAACCCTCCAGCAGTGACACATTCATACACTCATGTCAGAAGTCATGACTTGGCCATTTTCAGTTGGAGCGCCATGGGCCTATAGGCAACGCTCTGTGCTAGGTCCTGTCAAAATGGCTCATGTCTAGCCAGTGCTAAACGTGGTCCCTGCTTTCTGGGAAAGAACTCACTTTATGTTCCTGCCAGTGGCTGACAAAAGCTTTTGCCCCCCGCCTTCTTTTACTACCCTCAGCTTCCTTCTTGTAGAATTCTCCAAAAATGAGAAAGAGAAGAGGAGAAAAAGAATGGGTGATCAAATCTGACAGACCATATTGAAGAAAGAAACACTGGAAGAAGCCATTTGCTTGAAAACTCATGTTTTCTCTCCACAGGTTGTAGGCCCTACCTTGGGTCAGGAGTGTGAAAACACACATAATCGGAATGTGACACTGGAAGATGTTTTAACTACTCACACACATGGTCAATGAGGAAGACACACATACACATTCATTAACTAGAAACGTTTCTAGACAGTCCAGCATATGAAATAAAGTGGGTGTCTTACAAAGTCAAAACTTATAAGGGGACTCTGAACCTCAGAAGAACAAAACAGTTAAATGAATTTGATATCCGTGCCCTGATCTGTGTAATTTAGTCAAGGAATAATTTCTAAAATTGATTGAATGCTCCATGTCACGATTTTCTGTGCTCTTAAATCACATGCCTGGCTTCTGGCTCCAGAGAGACCTAAATGGAAGTGAAAAAGAGACGCCTTTAATTTTTTTTTCTATGAAGTTCAAGCATTTCTTATGTGAGGAAACTGAAAGAAACTGGTTTTTCTCTCCGGGGAGCATTTTTTTCTTCTCCATTCTCTTATTTAATTACATAATATTTTAATAGAGATGCTTTTAAAAGCCAGGAAGTGAAACAAGATAGAAATGATGTATAAAGGCTCTGGAGGTACAAATGACCTGAGGCACTGATCAAAAACATTAGAACCATTATTATCATAAGGGACTGAAACAAGGCTTCTTAATTAGGTTAGAGAAGAAGAAATAAACTTTGCACTGCCAAGCACATTCAGTATTATGATATGAAATCACTGTCTAACATGAGTATATCATGAATCATGTCTAATTATGTAGTTTCAAAGCCCTACCATAGAGAACAGTCAATAACCATTCCAAAAATAATTCAAATTTTAATAGAGAGGAGCATGCCTTCTATTTTTTTGTTTGTTTTTGTCTCCAGTGAATTTGTTAGTGAAATGTCTGTATGTAGCCACTAAAAGAATTCAATAGGCATATTTTGGAATGGTGAAAACACAGCTCAAACTATGACTCTTTACGATTGTATTCCTTTTCTGGGCAAAAATCAACTTGCTTTAAGATTCCATGTCTCTTGAATAAATATAGGCAAAATCTAGTGGGATCCAAGCACTCTGGGATATTATGTTACTCCCTAGCTATTTAGGTGTCCAAAGTACTCGATTTCTAACTGTGAAAGCTAACCTTGTCTCTATGAGGAATATTCACCAATAGGGAGACAGTGACTTAACTAAATATAATGTGATCAACTTCACACCCGCAGAGATATGCTGTTGTGGAGAACACAGGACTGAGGCATCAAGTGTGTCTTGGTACCTGAGTGCTGAAAGCATAGAACTGGTCTGTAGGAACCCAGCAAATTTCTTTTCCTCATTTTTTTTTCCTTATGCCTCTGGTTCTTACATTCCAGATAGTTATCTTTTCTTCCTTTTTTCCCTATCTCAGCTGTCTACTTTGAGCAGCCAGAAGCAACACAATTTGAGAACAGTCCTCTTTACAGTTAAAATTCATTTAAACCTTGTTAAATTTAAAACTAGTTAAAACCAGTTAGTTTTCTAAAACCTCCCAGGACCCTATTGCATGTAGACTGAGTATCAACATTATAGAGCCAAATAGCAAATCAAACAGTAACTGTGTTGCTAAGGAATAAGAGGTCTTGGAATCTTGTCAAGTTCATGGTCATAAGGACGTGAACTTACAAGGATCTTGTGTGTAGAACATCAGTAAATAATGTAAGCAGAGGATCACCGTGCTCTCCTCATTCACAAAGGACTGTGTCCCAAGACTGAGAGTGATTACCCAATCTTGTCTCATTCAATTTTCAGACACTGAGTCAACCTTGTGCAGAAACTTTTGAAATAATGCATTTTAAGTTATACACATTTTCACACCTTATTTTTAAACAAATATTCTATTTTCTTGTAAACTAATTTATTTTATTTTTAATTAAATTTTTACTTTTTATATTAATTACAGCTTATTCACTTTGGTATCCCTGCTTTGGTCCCCTCCCTCCTCCACTCCCAATCCAAACCTCCCTCCCCCCCCCCACACACACACCCTGCCTCATCTACTCCTATACCCCTCTTAAAGTCCTAGGTAAGGAAGGTTTTCCTCGCCTTCCGTCTGACCCTAGCTTAACCGGTCTCATCAGAACTGGCTGCATTGACCTCCTTTGTGGCCTGGCAAGGCTGCTCCCCCATCTGGGGGAGGCAGTCAAAGAGCTAGCCACTGAGTTCATGTCAGAGACAGCCCCTGTTCCCCTTACTAGGGAACCCACTTGAAGACTGAGCTGCCATGATTTACATCTGTACAGGGGCTCTAGATTATATCCACGAATGGTCCTCGGTTGGAGTATCACTCTGAGAAAAGACCTCTGTGGCCACATATTTTGGTTCTGTTGCTATCCTTGTGGAGCTCCTGTCCTCTACAGGTCTTACTATCTCCTGCTTCTTTCCTAGGTGCTTTTTCAGCATCTAAGGAGACGATCATGTGGTTTTTCTCCTTCAGTATGGATATGGTAGATCACATTGATGGATTTCTGTATACCGAACCATCCTTGCATGCCTGAGATGAAGCCTACTTGGTCATGGTGGGTGATATCCTTTATGTGTTCTTGGATTCGGTTTGCCAGTATTTTATTGAGTACTTTTGCATCAACATTCATAAGAGAGATAGGTCTGAAGTTCTCTTTTTCAGTTGGATCTTTGTGTGATTTTGGTATCAAGGTGACTGTGGCTTCATAGAATGAGTTTGGTAATGTTTCTTCTGTTTCTATTTTGTGGAATAATTTGAAGAGAATTGGTGTTAGCACTTCTTTGAAGGTCTGTTAGAATTTTGTGCTGAAACCATCTGGTCCTGGGCTTTTTTTGGAAGGGAGGCTGTTGATTACTAGCTCTATTTCCTTGGGGGATATAAGACTAATCAATTTTTCTACCTGATCTTGATTTAATTTTAGTAAATCTAATCTGTCAAGAAAATTGTCCATTTTGTTTAGATTTTCAAATTTTGTGGCATATAGGCTTTTGTAGTAAGACCTAATGATTGTTTAGATTTCCTCGATGTCTGTAGTTATGTTCCCCCTTTTCATTTCTGATTTTGCTGATTTGGATAGTTTCTCTCAGCCTAGTTTGGCTAACAGTTTGTCTGTCTTGTTGATTTTCTCAAAGAACCAGCTCTTGGTTTCATTGATTCTTAAAGTAGTTTTAATTGATTTGAATTTATTTATTTCAGCTCTGAGTTTGATTATTTGCAGCTGTCTACTCCTTTTGGGTGTGACTGCTTATTTTTTTGTAGGACTTTCAGGTGGGTCATTAAGTTGCTTGTATGAGATGTTTCAAATTTCTTCTTGAAGGCACTTAGTGCTATGAACTTTCCTCTTAGCACTGCCTTCATTGTGTCCCATAAGTTTGGGTATGTTATGTTTTCATTTTCATTGCAGTCTAGGAAGTCTTTAATTTCTTTCTTTATTTCTTCCCTAACCCAGCTGTCATTGAGTAGGGAGTTGTTCAGTTTCAATGTGCATGTAGGCTTTTTGTTATTTCTGTTTTTGTTGAAGTCCAGCTTTAGTCCATGGTGGTAAGATAGAATACAAGGGATTATTTCAATCTTCTTCTATCTGCTGAGGTTTGCTTTGTGACCAACTATATGGTCTATTTTGGAGAAGGTTCCATGAGGTGCTGAAAAGAAGGTATACTCTTTTGAGTTTGGGTGAAAAGTTCTGTAGACATCTATTAGGTCCATTTGATTGAGGACCTCTGTAAGTGCCTTTATTTCCCTATTTATCTTCTGTCTAGATGATCTGTCCCTTGGTGAGAGTGGAGTGTTGGCACCTCCCACTATTAAGGTGTTGGGATTGATATGCAATTTAAGCTTTAATAATGTTTTATTTACAAATGTAGGTGCTCTTGTATTTGGTGCATAGATGTTCAGAATTGTGATATCCTCCTGGTGGATTTTTCCCTTGATGAGAATGAAGTGCCCTTCCTCATTTTTTAAAATTAATTTCGCTTGAAAGTCTATTTTATTTTATATTAGGATAGCTACCTCAGCTTGTTTTCTGGGCCCATTTGCTTGAAAAAACATTTTCCAGCCATTTACTCTGAGATAGTGTTTATCTTTCTAGCATAGGTGTGTTTCTTGGATGCAGCAGAATGTTGGATCCTGTTTCCGCAGCCATTCTCTTAGTCTGTGTCTTTTTATTGGTGAGTTGAGACCATTGATGTTGATAAATAATAGTGACCAATGAATGTCAGTTCCTTTTATTGTGAATTTGGTGGTGTTATTGTGATTCATTGCTTGTTTTAAGTTTTGTTGAGAAATTATCTGTATCCTATGTTTTCTTGGGTGTAGTTGTTTTCATTGGAATGGAGTTTTCCTTCTAATATCTTCTGTGGGGCTGGTTTGCTGTGTAGATATTGCTTAAATTTAGTTTTGTCATGGAATATTTTTTTCTGGGTAGAGTAGTCTGGGTTGGCATCTGTGTTCCCTTAAAATCTGTCTGACTTCTGCCCAGGCCCTTCTGGCTTTCATGGTTTCTGATGAGAAGTCTGGTGTGATTCTGATAGGTCTACCTTCATATGTTACTTGCCCTTTTTCCCTTGTTACTTTTAATATCTTTTCTTTGTTCTGTAGATTTAATGTTTTGACTATGATGTGGCATGAGGAATTTCTTTTCTCATCCAGTCTATTTGGTGTTCTGTAGGCCTCTCATATGTTTATGGACCTCTCTTTCTTCAAGTTGGGTAAATTTTCTTCTATGATTTTCTTGAAAATATTTTCTGGACCTTGGAGCCTGGAATCTTCTTTTGCATCAATTCCATTATTCTTAGACTGGTCTTTTCATGGCATCCTTGATTTCTTGATGTTTTGTGTTTGGGACTTTTCTGATCTTACTTTTGCTTTGAGAGAAGTATCAATTTCTGCAAGTGTACCTTCAGCACCAGATTCTCTCTTCCATCTCTTGTATTCTATTGCTGATGCTTACCTTTGTGGTTCCTGATCTTTTCTCTAAGTTCTTCAGCTCCAGGGTTTTCTCTGTTTGTGTTTTCTTTATTCTATTTTTTTAATTCTGTATTATGTTCTAATTCTATTCTATATTATATTCTAATTATATTCTAATTCTATTTTCATGCTTTGCACTGTTTTCTTCACCTGTTTGAACATGGACTCCTGTCTCTCTATGATGGCTTTTTGTTGTTGTTGTTCATTTCATCTCTATATGGCATTAACTGTGCCTCTATCTATTTGGCTATATTTGCCTGTGTTTCTTTGAGAGCTTTGTTCATTTCCTCTTTATTTGCTTCCATTTGTGTGGCTATTTCTATGAGAGATGTGTTTGTTTCCTCTTTATGTGTCTCTGATGAATCGAAATATCCATTGATTTTGGGGGTTGCTGGTGGAGCCATGATGTCCTTATTTTTGTTGGGTGTGTTCTTATGCTGACCTCTGGCCATCTACTTCACTGTTTGTTCCTGGAGTCTGCACTTCAGACTGGTTCTGTCTTTCTCTGGTGTCTGGAGTATTCTTCAGGAAGATGAGAAAGGTCCACTGATTTGAGAGTGCCTTGGTGTTTCAGCTGTAGCTAAGGGAGGAAAATTCACCGTTGCATAATCGCAATTGCAGGTGAGGAAGCTTGTGTGTGTGTGTGTGTGTGTGTGTGTGTGTGTGTGTGTGTGTGCTCGCGCACGCGCATGTGAAAGTGTGTCTTAAAGGAGAGAGTACTAGAGAGTGTAGATGCTTGGAATGTGTGTGTGGTGCAGGCACAGGAGGGTTTGCAGATGCTAGCGCTGTTCCCAAATGTAGTTTACAGGCGCAGTGCACCTGCGCTGATTTACTGAATACCTCAGTGGTCTACTGTCCTGCTGTTATTCTGGTATTCAGATCTGTCCGGGCTCCCAGAGTTGATTGCCCGGACTTCACTGGTAGAGCTGCAGAGCAGGGGCTTCAATGTTGATAATGCTGTCCCAGGAATCCCTATGTTGCAGCAGAACTTGAGGGCTGGTGTTGAGGTCCACTGGGAGTCCACCCACCGCAGCAGAACTAGGGGTCTGCCGGCACTGATGCCTTCTGGTAGGCCCTGGGGAGCCACGGGCCCGGTTGGTCTGGTGGAGCCTCTGCTACTGCGCTCTGTGCTAGTAGCTGTGGGCAGTGCAGACCGGGCACTGCTCTGTGGCGGACACTGTGAGCCACCTCTGCAGTCTCTGTCTCCACCAAGGAAGGAGAAGGGAGGCCTATTGTGGGAAAATGCTAGGGGATTGAGTATTCTCTGACTCAAATCTCAAGCAGGGTGTTCTGTGCTAGAAGCAGCCAGCACTGTGCTCTGTGTGCACTGCAGGCCACCTCCGCTGCCTCTGCCACTGCCTCTGCCCATGAAAGGGGAAGTGCCTGGGAATTGAGTCCCCAGGAGAACTCCAGAACTCCGCAGAGAAGTCTGTGCTTGACCTTTATCCTAATGATCTCAGTTCAGGGTTTGTCCCCTTTCTCCCAGGAAGCCTCGATGTCATAGTTCTGGGTTCAGTTGCCCCTCTACTCACCAATTTCAGAGTTTCAGATCCTTTGCCCCTCAGATACACTGCGCGGTGGTTGCTGCCATCTTGGATTCCTCATAAACTAATTTCACTTTCATTTGTATTTATTGAAGAACTACTATGCCTTAATTCATTACTAGGACTTAATTCATTTCTTCATCAAAACACTGTTGCAAAGAACATATTATTCCTAACTATAGGGATAAAGGTAACTTAGACAAAGATAGATTAAGTAAAATTTCACTGAAAAGCATAACAAGGCTTCCTGTCATCATACATTCGCAGTTGTCAACTCAGACGCAAAAGCTGTTCTGAGACTTTCAACAACACTGTACCTTCACTACCTACAGAAAGGAGTCACTCTCATGCTTGGACAGAGGATGCTCAATTAGAACCCCATGTTGTGTAGCCAATGCTGTGTTTGAACCTGGGAGAGGATTTGCCACCTGGTGGTAAAAGTGAGGGGAAAGAAAAGTCTGATATCTATTATAAATACTTGGTTTCCTTGAAATTGCCCTTTTTACAAATTTAAGTGTAATGACACTGTTCCCCCACACCCTACCCTTTCCATGTCCTTGTTCTCCCTCCCAAATTCACCCTCCCCTCTTTAGATGAGGACTCAGTGCTCTGAACTGAATACAGTGATACAGTGAGACGCCCTGTGGAGGAGTCAGCAGAACCAGGGTTTGTGGGATTACAGGCTGCTGAGTTCTCTGCAGTTTCTCCTCCCCACCCCAACACCCCCTGGCTTCCTGAAAATGGCATTAGCTAACATCTCACCTTTACACACTTCCCCCCCCCCCTTAGCAGATCTCAGTATTTCTCACCAGGTGACATTCTCAACGTCTGAAAGCATGTGAGACTTTGCAAAAAATAGATTGTTACCAAGTCCTGTGCATAAACACACACACACACACACATATACACACACACACATATATACACACACACACATATATACATATATGTGTATATGGTTCACAGTGCTGAGGTTTTGTTTTGGAATGGGAATTGACTACGCCTCCGTTTCCCAGATAAAGGCAGAGTCAGCTCCCATGACTGCCTTCGAGGCAGATGGGGGTTCCTCATGCATGCCAAGCAACTGTGCTCCAGGAAGGAAAACAAAACGCCAGGTGCAGAATGGATTGGAAAAGTGCAGATGGGCCATCAAGAGCATCCACTGTTTACAATAAATAGGGATGGAGGTCTCATCACCGAGTGCACACTCTTCCTGGAGATCCCTTTCAAACCCCCCCTCCCCCGCCAAGCTGGTCTGAAAAAGAGTACCACCCCAAAGATACAAGCAGCTGCTGTGAATGACCTCTGCCCCCTCCCAGGGTGAAGCTGGGTGATGTTCTCCCCCCAGCCAAGATGTGCTCCTTACTGAGCTCTGCAGCAGTATTTCTGTAGCCTGGCCACCTTCTCCTTATGGCTGTTCTCAGCTCAAGTCTGTTTCCATCTGCTTCCATTCAGGTTCCAGGCATGTCTTCTCCACCCTGTTGTACAGGATAAGTTCCCAGGTGTGCCTGAGGCATTGTAGGAATGAAAGGCCATTCTAGAAAGAAACTAGGAGGTAAAAAGGGGCCCCTGAAGATCTGTCTGTCCCTGGTTGTGTTCTCATTTTCTACACACAGGTTCATCTAACCATTGTCATAACTTTTTCACTGTTGGAAATGGAAGCCCAGGGAGGTTTGCGCTTTTTAAGACTCTCTGGGAGATGGAGGGGTGAGTGTAGTGGCCTTGGCATTTTACCTCAGCACTCAGGGAGGCAGAGACAGGATGATCTCAATGAGTTAGAGGCCACTGAAAGCTACACATAGCAAGACCCTGTCTTAACGAAAACAGCATCAACAACAGCCAAACCATCCCCCCCCCAAAAGAATTATGCTCCAATCTCTCCTTTCCCCAAGTCACCCTTTATACTATTCAACTAATCTTCATAAAATATGGCTCTGGTTATTCCACACTCCAGCACCCATTCCTTGCCTCATAAATAAACACACACGGCCTTTCTAGGCATCACCTCAGCTGGACTACCCAACCTTGCCTCCAGTCCCACAGTTGCATCCCTCTCTAGCAAAAATCCCAGGATTCCCCCTTTCCTTATTTAGTGATCAATGTGTCTTGTTCGTTTATAAATGACTAACAAAGTCTCTCTGAAAAGAAAAGGCTCTGTTGCCTTCTGCCAAGATAGTGTAAATACTTTCACTCCTGATATTTCAATTTCAAGCTACACTTGTAATAACTCTAATAAATGTGTTAGAGAAAATATCCAGTTCTGGCTCCAAAGAGTTGGTACCACAGCCTTCAAGCACACTATAGTAAAAGCCAATTTTTACCCCTTTAAGTCAGTGAGGAGAGAAAGAGCCAGGGTGACTTCTGAGTGGACCAGATCTCTCAGTAGGCTTGTGGGGAAGGTGTGTTTCTGGACTGCTATGCTACATCCAAACTTCATCTTGCAGGAGGCCACTGTCTAGACTGTATCAGAAAGTTACTCAAAGGAAGGTAATGCACATAGACAACCTCCATCTACAGGTTTCCCCCAGGAGAGAGGAGAAAGCACAAAGGGATAGTCACAGAAATGAGGTTCTCAGTGGATGGCTTCAGAAGAAGGGGAAGTTCAGGTAGCACAGAGTAATGATGTTCAGAAACTCAGGCATGCAGGGAGCTGCCACACTCTCCCTTTCCTCAGGCACCTGTCCAGCAACCTTCTCCACGGGGAGAAACCCATATCTTTTTGTCTCTTAACCTAGCACGTAGAGTTTCTCCTTACTTCCTTCGTCTATACATTTTTTCTTCCCTTTCACCCTGCATTGGCTTGCCTTTCTTCTTGCTTGGTCTTTCTCTCTGCTAGTATTATCTTATTGTTATCAAGAATCTAAAACAATGGGCATACTGTTTCCAAACATTATACCATACACATAATTCATGATGGGTCACCAAGGAAGGACTGTGCTTAAGCAGAGTGTTAAAAACTGGCCCGAAGGTTGGGAATGGTGGCACATACTTTAAATTTTACTCATCAGAAGACAGAGGGAAACAGGTCTTTCTGACTGTTAGAGGCCTTCCTGGTCTCCATTTCCAGTTCCAGGTCAGCCAGGACTACACAGGGAGACCCTGCTCCCCCACCCCACCCCCCAAAAAAAAGGAAAGGAAGGAAGGAAAAAGAATGAAAGAAAATAATGAGTCAGGAGCCAGGATCTATTAGTGGAAGGTAAATGAGTCTGTCTTATATCCAAGAAAATACAACAGCTCCATTTGCAGATTGGAATACACATTTAATTTCTAAGACATCAAGACATTTAAAGTTCTTTTGAATGTGCATAGATTAGAGATATGGCACAATTTTTGAATTTATTATTTTGGAAGTGCTAAAGATTGAGCATGAGGCCTTGGTGCATCCTAGATAACCACTGTGGCAATGAGACACACCCCAAACTCAAGGCCCAAGTTGCGACTGTGTGTGCACATGATATTTGGGGTGGGGGCCAGAAGCATGTGTGTGGAGGACCTCCTTCGTTGGCTTGGTTTCTCCTTCCTCCTTTATGTGGGCTCCAGAAATCAGATTCAGCTCTCCATGTCTGTCTGGCAAGCACCATGTCCACCAAGCCTCTTGCTGCTCCTTCAGATTCCATTCTCTTGAAGAAGAAAAGTGAGTTTAGTGTGAAATAGACTAAGTATGTCTTCTCTTGTTTCCACAAAGAATTTTCCCAGCACATCATTTAAAACTATTAATTTCAAACTCAGCCTCATAATTGAAAGAACAATTAATAATTGACAATAGTTGCAAATCAGTCAAAGTAGAAAAGAGCTCCAGACAAAGAAAAGCCTTTAGAGTTAAATCAAATAGTTCTTTTTTAAAAAAAAAATAAGTTATATGCTCAAGAATCACATCGAAGTCCTTAGCCTTTTGTCTAAAGTATTCCTAAGGGAAGAGTTGGCTCCTTTCCATCCACCAACACCCTCTTCCTGTGCCCCATTTGTCAAGGCATTTGTCAGCACACAGCAGCATCCAACAGGCCTGGGCTCTGTCAGGTTCTCATCTGGAAAGTAACGCAAAGCTGTCTATAGCCACAGCTGTCCCCACACAATGAACAGGACCCAACCTCCACGAACCTGCCACTGCTAAACTGTGCTCACCCTGCACCCCACCTCTGTGGAGCTGCAGATCCAAATCTGCAGCTCCGTTTATAAAACAGTGACAGCGAAGTCAGGAGGCAGGATGGACACCTGGCTCTGAGTGCCTCCAGGACTCTGTTTCTTCATTTTTACACCAGACAAGATCGGAGCCAGATGGTCCTAAGGTCATTTCCAGGTCAAAATCTCTATTATGACTTTGCTGTCTTAACTACAAAGATTTCAGGATTCAACAAGTGTGGTAACTTTGGAGTCATTTATCCTAAACAAGAGAAGGCTTTAGAGTCTCTTGGAGGGCAGTATGATTTAACAAAGATTTCCAAATGGTATGGTAGCTCCTTGAGCCACAGAAAAGGGAGTTGACACGCACCCAGAATGCACTGTGCAGACACATCAAGTAAATTCCCAGAAGACAGCGTCTCCCATACCTGCTGCTGCGTGGTGGTAAAGTTGAACATCTCTGAGGGTTTTAACCAGAGAGTACAGCTCTCAGGCATGCTTATGTAATTGACATAAGCACCTTAGCCATTCTCCTGAGAACAGCTTTCAACCTACCAAACCAACATCTTATGAGATGATGAAACTGAACCTCAGAAATGTTGGAAAATGTCCCTAAAATCTTAATCATTTAGAGATGGGGATGGGGTTTAAACCGCAGTCTTTCAAGTAAAGAAAAAGCTTTTTTTTTCATGATATTCTAGCATGTAGTATGGTCCCAAGACTACCTCATGAGAGTCCCCCAGGGTGTGTGGTTGTGTTCATTCCTAGACCTCAGGCCACACCTATCTACCTGCCCATGTGTGTGTATGCATGTGTGTGGGTGGGTGTGTTATAGGCAGAATGGGGAACGAAAACCTAAAATTAAAAAAAAATTGGTAGATTGTTGTATATATCACAATTTGAGGCTCTGTACAATAGCATTTTGCCGTTCTAAGTAAAACTGATGAATACTTGATATAATATCAACATTGTAACTCTCAGGTAGAACGCCAGTCTATTCTCTTCGAACAGTAAACCTTTTCAGTAGAGTGCCTAGAGACCAAATTAGAGCAGCTGGAAAGGATTTTGAACTGATTGAGTCCTTGAAATATCTATCTCCACTACAGGTTGACCTGACAAGGGAACTAGCTTACTCAGTGCTCTGGATGTTGGCCAGGGCTAAGTTAGAGCTGACAAATGTTTGCTCTTTGCCTCCTCTGGTTGAACCGAATCACCTACGGGTATACTCTATTCAGTCACAGTAGAATAATATCTACATGTTGTGGGTCCTGTTTCACACTGTGAAGAAACAGCCTCAATGAGTTTGCATACCGGAAAACCACTGTATGCAGTTTGTTGGTGATACAAATAGTTAACACTTACAGATGCCATATTCCAGGTATTCTCCTAAGAATTTGGTTTGTATTATCTGTGTGAATTTTTACAGCAGTGCAATGAGAGAAAAACCATTCTGTGCCCCCATTTCACAGGAGCACAGAATGAAACTGAGACTCTAAGAAGTTAGGTAAGCAGCAGATTGGGGTCAGGAACCCACTAGCTGAGCAGCAGGCCATACTTATCCCCACCCTGCTTCAGTACTTCCAAAAACGCTCCCTTTTTTTTTTTTTTTTTGCTATTTTTAGTTGTTGATAACGACAAACCTAAATCTATGTTCAAGTGGCATTTTCAAGAAGTAGTTCGAAATCTAACGACTATCGGGTGGACTAACCGATGGTTTTGTCACACAGGACAATGACATGGAAAAATTAAATATGGCCGTCATATTCCTATAAGCATGCTCTCTGTTCTAACCCACTGACTATTTTAAATGACATAATACAAATATTAAACACTGATGTCACTTGGGAATAGTAAGTCAAGTGGATGAAACATGAGATGTAAGCCTGTCGTTTCTTGCTGGTTGCTTCAATCCCCAGCTGACGTTCGCCTGATATTTTTTATAATAAGTTACTTATGAACTTGAGTTAGCCTGCCTACTTAGTGACAACCCCCTTACCACACGGATGCTGACACCAGAGATGACTTCCAGCTAACTTACCCAGTTCTGTTGTTGTTGTTGTTGTTGTTGTTGCGCTGTCTTATTTATTGGTCCTAGTTGACAAATGAAATTTGTACATAATTGTGGCACATGATGTCATGCTGAACTAATTATACTTGGAGTAGTCCATTGCTTTTCAAACTCTATTTCAATATGATTATCCTACAAAAATACACTCATGTTAGTGTATAGAGCACATCTAAATTTAACTTACCTTATAAAAACCACTGCCAGAATCGGTACACCCCTCACTACTTTCTAAAAACAAACAAGCAAAAAACTTCAATCTAATATGTTTTTATAAGTTACATTTGTATAAAAGATCCTGACTCGTATACTGTCAAAATGGCCTTGAGAAATTTATCTTTGGTTTGCTTCAGAGAAATAACTCATCCGATGTAAACATCTATCGGGCAGGTGTAGCAAAACACTGTTACAATGCTCATTTACAAAGCTCAGTAACTAATGAGCATGGAAGAGCAAGAGAGAGAGAGAGAGAGAGAGAGAGAGCGCCTGTGTTTAATGAGGAACTGTGAAAGCTGTCTGATTTAGTCAAGGTTGCATGTAGCTTGGGAATCACCACAAACAACCAGGTCTCAAGTGCTGAGTTTATATCAAAGTGGACCTGGCCTTCCTAGCTCCCCAGCATCCCTTGGTAGCTGGCAAACCTGCCCTGTACCCTGAACTTTCCACCCCAGAGCAGGGGATCCCCTTCACTATATAATCCAGACATTTTGGTCCCCCCTTTCTCTTCTCTGTCTCTCCTTTCTCTTTTTCTGCATCTCTCCTCTTCCACTTTTCTTCCTCTCTTCCCCCCTCCCACTACATGGCAGTTGAGAGCCGCTGCCAATAAACCTGTTTATACACTATAACTTCATCTTGCAATTAGCTCATTTCAGCCTTCCAACCATAAAGTAATTTCTGAAATCAGAAATAACTCAATGAACTCATTTCATCTGCTGACGTCAGCAAGGAAACTAATAGTTTGATTAATGCAAAGAAGAAAACTTAAGTTTCTGTCTCAACTTTTCAATCCAAAAGTAATAATATACAGGCCAGGTATTCTTTATCCAGTCAACTTTCTTTGGCTGGAATCCAATGGGTGTTAATTTGCATAAACATTTATATGTAAAATGGTCCTCAGAATTAAGGAGTCCTGTTGCTAATTGGAGAAAGTTTGTGGTCTTTGGCTTTATTTCTTGTTTGGTTGTTCGTCATTAACTAATTAGTTTTTAAAATTTATTTTAACATTATTTCTTAGGTTCTTGTTTGTTTTCTAAGGAGAGACAGAAAATGTGTGGATCTTGATGGGAGAGGAGCTGGGGAGGACTAGCAGGGAGGGGAAACTGAAATCAGAATATACTGTATGAAAAAATCTATTTTCAACAAAAGAAAAAATAGGATTTGCTTTGGGAAGAAATAAAAAAATAAACAAAACTAAAACTAAAACAATCCCTTGGAAGACTAGAGCAAAATATTCAGCCACAGTTATAGTTTTGTTTTGACAAAACTATATGAATTATTCCTCAATGAAAAAGTAAAATTTAGCCTCCAACTAAGAAACAACTCCAAAGAAAAAGTAAGAACCTATAACTCAAAATACATTAGAAAATAGTGTCGATGGAGATTCAAAGACAAGAGACACTTTTACTTAAAGAGTACCTAGGATTTGGCTCGTAATGTATTCTGCCGTTTCAAGTTTGTCACCATTTACTACATTTTATTTCTAAGCTAGTGCCTTGAAGATCTGCTGCATCTGGAAGTGAGACCTGCAAGGATGACCACTGGCCAGATGCTAACTCTAGCTATCAAGTCTCATCTTTTGCAATAAGACCTTACACACCAGCTTCCCACGCTGTGTTATGCTGGGTGCCTGCAAGATAGAGACACAGTGTGATCTGAATCAAGGCAGTGATTTAGGTTGCTGTGACCCCAGTTAGCATTAGGAAGCAGACAATGTTTCTTCTTGAAATGTTTGCCTTAGCTTCATAAACAAACTAAAGGTACAAGAATTCCTCTCTTTCCCACCCTCCCCTTTCCCTCTGCTTTGACTTTATGTTTGGATTCTAAAGGACAATCCAGTTTCCAATATTTTCCCTTTAGGCAAACCCAAGCAACTTATGCTAATGAAAAAGTAGAATGTGCTGTAATGTTGCCTCAAGCATAAATTAAAGTTGATTATCTGTAAAATGAAAATAATTTTAGACTTTCTGCTCTGGTAGATAAAGCAGTCAGTCAATCAAGTAGTCTATGTATTATTGGGAAATCAAATACATAGAAAAGGAAAAAAAATCAAGTGATTCAGTTGTGGCTGAATGACTAACTGGACACTAACTGCCCTGAAGGAGAATATCAGGCAGAATTCTTTCTTGAGGAGTTGCTTACTCCATGGCATTGTAACAAAATACTTCACATACTGGGTAGTTTGTAAATCATAATAAAATTGATTTCTCATAGGTCTAGAAGCCAACAGTGCAAGAGCCAAGAGCCAGGGCTGCGGTGTCTGACTAGGAGTCACTCTGCTCTGTACTGGAACATTCTCTCTGTGGACCCTCACAGCAAAAGGAGCAAGGGAGCTTCCTTCACCTCCTGATAAAGGCACTGGCCACCTTCAGGAGAGTAGATACCTCATTCCTTAGTCATTTTCTCCAAAGCCCAGTCTATTACTATCATATTGGTACTGAATTCTGAAGAACACTAATAATATTCAAATTATTTACTATCTTCTTATGTTGCTATCAAACTGTGTTTTGTTTGGGAAAATATAGTTTGACTGGACTTTATTTATTTATTTTTACATTAGTGAGCTTCTAAGAATATAGCCTTTCAAAATTATCTGGCATAACTTGAACTTTGGAATTAATCCTAAAATCCATGACTCTAAACATAACTGTTTTCAATCTTACTAGCTATTTGAGGTAGGCTCTATAATTTAATTCCAGGAGCCATATTTCCTTAGCTACAAAATTAAATTATCATTTATTTTTATTATTATTATTAATGAACAGTTTCTACTCCCTTGATCAACAATATATCTAAGTAAGAATATACATATACATGTATAATCCTACATATATAGTTATCATATAATAAGACCTCAGTAGATATTAACTTTTTAAACTATTATACATAAACAAAATATTAGCTTAATTAAGAATTGGATGAGGTTTATACAGAGATATCATGTTTTTATTTCAAAAGTGGCTCTCAGAACACAGAATGTATCTCTGTCTGACTGTCTCCAATACCACCAAACAATGGCTTTCTACAAGAGAAGAATGTGAAGTTTGTACTAGAGTTATGAATCTGTGGGCATAATTTAACCAATTCTCGGGTTTTTATCCCGTTTTTAGCTTATAGTATATTATTTGCTATTAGTATGGTGTTATATAATGAACTCTACAACAATACAACAAAAGTGATTCTTTTTGTGTGTTAGACAATGCTGATATTTTCTTGTCTTAGCTGCTTACTTCGGGATGGCAGTTCACACCGTCATCATCCTCTCTCTCCGTACGCAGTCAAATGAATGGAACTGCAATCACAGCAGGACCAAGTATTTGAAATACTGAATTAAAATGTGTTGGTTTATTGCACCACATTTGTTTCTCTATTACAAAATACTAGAGTATTATCTTTTAAAATCATATCTTTTTATCTAATAAAAGAGTGAAATGTTTCAACCAACTTTTTATATAGAATATAAAATGTTGTCATACACAACATTGTTGTCCACCCTTCCATAGACAACCAAAATAGGTAGACTAATATGGAGAAAATAGATTAACAGGAAGGTACAAAAACAACAAATAAAAATCCACTATATCTTGAAAAATGAGTATTATAAAATATAGTGTTTATAGAACCCTGATTCTCACAGAAGCCAGTTCTTATGAGTCCTTGAGGGGAAGAAATGATTTAACTGTAAGAATCAACTCTGCAGGGGTTCTAAGTTATATCCATGTATGCTCCTTGGTTGGAGAATCACTCTCAGAAAAGACTCCTGTGTCTAGATATATTTGGTCCTTTTGGAGCTCCTGTCCTCTCCAAGTCTTACTATTTCCCCCTTCTTTCATATGATTCCCTGCACTCTGCCCAAGTTTTGGTTATGAGTCTCAGCATCTGCTTTGATACACTGCTAGGCAGAGTCTTTCAGAGGACCTCTGTGGTAGGCTCTAGTCCTGTATCTTGTTTTCTCCAGCTTCCAATGTCCATCCCATTTGACTTTCTAAGTGAGTATTTATCATCTTATCCTGGGTCCTCCTTCTTGTTTAGCTTCTTTAGGTATACATATATGGATATAATCTAGAATCCCTGCTCAGACGTAGCCCATGGCAGCTCAGTATCCAAGTGGGTTCTCTAGTAAGGGGAACAGGGACTGTCTCTGACATGAGCTCAGTGGCTGGCTCTTTGACATCCCCCTCCCCCAAGGGAAGAGCAGCTTTGCTAAGTCACCTAGGAGGACATTGCAACCAGTCCTGATGAGACCTGATAAGCTAGGGTCAGATGGAAGGGGAGGATGACCTCCCCTATCAGTGGACTTAGAGAAGGGCAGGGCAGAGATGAGGGAGGGGGCTACAGCCGGGATACAAAGTAAATAAACTGTAATTAATATAAAAATTAACATATTAATAAAAAAAAGAATCAACTGTGCAGAGCCAAAGCAGTATCACCCTTTCCGGAGGGTGGGGACAAGATGTTTTGTCAGACATTGCTGGAACAACTTTAAGCCATATCATGGGACACAGCATAGCCCATCCACTTAGCCAATACTAAGCCTCAGTCACAGCAAGAGTTCTAAGTATGTCTTCTGGATGAATAAACAAATGAATGAACTATATTGTGTTCTATAAGTAGATAGAAACAGCAGGATAATTTGTGTGGCATGTGTGTGGTTTTTTTCTTTAAGAAGAAAGACAATCTTTATGAACCTCGGTTTCTTCCTTAGAAAAATAGTTATCAATATAAAATACTTTCATAATCCTTCTTACTCAAAAGTGCTTTGAGATCTTTCAAATGAATTCTCTGAAGTACACATACATATATATACACACACACATATATTTTTATTTTATTTCCTCAAAAACAAACTACTATTTTTCTTACTTTTCTCCCACTGAATCTTCTTGTACAAATCTCCAGAAGTGGGATGGAGTTAGGGTAGAATGGAGAAGGGAGTCATAGGTACTGATACACAGGAAGAAAGAAGTCAGAGAGTTTCCACTCATTGTTGCCTGGAGTGATTGAGAATGGCTGGAGCAGGTGTGGAGTGAGAAGGAGTCACCATTTCCTTCTGTGGGTCAAGAACTGGATGGTTCACATGAAACAAGGTGTGGGAGAGCAGTTACCACCCTGAGCTGAAGTACAGTCATCATAAGGTCAAAGTACAAGAGGCCATGAGTTGTTAGGCAGGGCTGTTTTAACCTTCACTTGTCCTCATAGCTGGGCTGACCAGATCTGGATTACATGGTCCTTTTCTGAAATCAGAAGGATTTTCAAGAGTGGACACACATGAAGCAGAACCAGAATTTCCTAGGTTAAATAAATGTTCATTACATGTGGGTGGTATTTTTTTAAAAATGTCCAGGACTTGCTATTGAAATGCAGATGTGTATTTTCTGTCATGAGGAAGATCATCTTTAAAAAGAGAGAGAGAGGAAGAAAGAGAAAAAAAAGAAAGAAAGAAAATAGACAATACCCAGAGCTGGAAATTGCGCCCTGGGACAAGGGCAGATGTGAGGCAAGACCACAAATGTGCAGCAAAGACATGAAGAAGAAAGAGGAATAAGGAATAAAAGGACCAAAAAAGAAGAATAAAAAGCCAGCAAGCTCATCCCAGGAGAGCTAATTAAAAAGTCACAGCTGAACCTAGCTTTTTCAACATCCAGGAAAAAAAAATTCTCAAGACGTAATGGGCAGAATGGTCAACAGTGGAGGACTGGAGGCTCTTCCTCACAGAAGGAAAATTGGCAACACCCATCTCCACTGCACCTGGGAAGAGAAGAGTAGGACTACCTCCCGTAAGTGACACAGCCTTAAAGAAGCTAAGCACACAGCCCAATAGCAGCATCGCTAGGGACACAACCGAAGAGAAGTGGCTGGCTGAGGCAATACACAAGAGAGACGGCAGAGAGACGGCAGAGAGACGGCGTATGAACCTTCTCTACCAACCACATGATGGCAGGTGAAACTGAATGTCACTAGCAGTATGTCTGGGGGGTGGGGGGGAAGAAAGAGAAACAATAATAACACTGCCCATCCTTACATCATTTGCCCATCCTAAAGCTCTCTAAAATATGAAGAAAAGGCAGAGCCAGGCAAGGTTATAAGTACAGAAGCGTTCATCACCAAGACAGCATTGCTGTTTCGTGAATGTCCAATATATGAAGGCAAAATGTTAAAGACAGTTGACTAGATGGATGGGTAGAAGGATGGATGGATGGATGATGACAGATGATAGAGGGAGAAAAATGATAGAGATAGATAGATAGATAGATAGATAGATAGATAGATAGATAGATAGATAGATAGATAATGTGTAAATAATGGAGACAGAAAGCAAAGTGTAAACCAAATGTGTGTTATGCTTCCATGTAGTACAGTGCCAATGTGGGAACATGTACATTAATAAGCATCATGAAATGAGATATTTTATATATGGGTTAACTTTAAATCAAATAGAAGTTTAAAACAATTTTAAACTTTTAAATTGACCCAGGTTGGTATGATCAATGCTTGTTTGAATGAACAAATGGGATGGACATTGAGCGGAGGAGAAAACAAGCAACAGAACAGGAGCATGCCAAAGAGGACCTATGGGGGGGGGGTCAATGTAGTGATGTATCAGAGCAGATATTAAGACTCGAGATCAAGCCTCTGACAAAGGGCGAGAGTAATGATAGATCTGGGGGAGGTTGTTGAGACTTGGGGAGAACAAGAGCTCCACAAAGACCAAACTGAGCAGGGCACAGGGGTCTTGTATAAGACGGTTTCTACAATCAAGGACCATGTGTGGTTGTGGACTGGAACCCCCACACGGATGGGGCCCAT
>CM053743.1:15767418-15794179 GCA_028658305.1 Pachyuromys duprasi | reverse complement strand
AGCGGGAAGAAGGAGATGAGGGAGGGAGTGGGAGGGTAGGAGGGAATGGGGGAGGGGGCTACGCCTGGGATTCAAAGTACCTAACCTGTGATTGAGATAAAAATAAATAAATTAAAAAAATAAATTGATTTGTTCAACCAAACATTATCTATGAACACTTATTAAGGTGCTGTAGGCCACATTGAATCTTGATCACAGAGCACTGAGTAAAAGTGGACACAGTATCCATTTTGTCATTACATCACAAGAACATGCCTTAATGTGCTGAGGCCCTTTCTCCTCGCTGAGATGAGCAATGCAAGACATTAAATGTGGCTTTTCTCAGAGTAAGAGAAAATTTTCTCAGAATCAATTCATATTAGAGAAAGATGATTGCATTAGGTGCTTAGAGAGTGAGTGATGGGAGGGAGGATTATGAAACTGAAGAGGTTTGAAAACTGTCATGTAAGGTTGTTTATTAACATGACGTGGAGGACAAAGAAATGGTCACTAGAGTTGTGTTGATGAAGAAATAATAATCCCAAGCTGACAAGATTTATAAGCAGCTGGATCGTGGGGGGAAAAAAGAGGAAAGAAAGTAAAAAATGGAGAGAAAGTTTTAGTAGAAAAGTCTACATGCTAGGAAATAATTTCTTAGTTTAAATGAATTGCTGATTCTAGGAAGCAGAGAAAGCCGAGAGAGTAAGTTCATTCATGATTTCTCTATACAGTGACTGAAAAGGCAAGCCTGAGGGGTCACAGCTCCCCAGCCGCTGGGGTCAAGGGTGAGGCTGGAACTGCCTGTCCTTGACTCACCTGTAAGAGCCTCAGGGCTCACCCCACCTCACGAGAGCGAGCTAAGGCTGTGTCAAAGAGGGAGCTGCCCTGGATTGAGAAGGTAAAATACATTGGACTAGAGTCCAGAGAGATGGCACAGCAATTAAGGGCATTTGCTGCTTCTTGTGGAAGACCCATGTTCAATCCACACTCCCACAGAGACACTTACAACTGTCTATAACTCTAGTGTCAGTAAACTGAGACATTCTTCCGGGCTCCACAGACACCAGGTACATAAGGCACACAGATATGCATACAGACGAATACTCACACATTAAGATAAATGAATCTTTTAAAAAATTATTGGGTAGAGAGTTGACATTTGAAAGTGGCCTTCTAAATCTTCAATTCAAATTCTTTTTTTCTGTCCTGCAAATAATATATTAAATAATTAATATTTATTTTACACATATTGGTTTTGATGCATGTATGTGTACTGTGTGTGATCCTGCTGTCTTCAAAGGTCAGAAGAGTGTGTTGGGAGAGCAGACAACACTCCTAACTGCTGAATCATTTTTCCAGCCTATAAATCTTTGGAGAAGAGGAAAATGTAACTGAAGATATCAAGAAATTATCCTCATTTGGATAAATTATTCACAAATTTTACAAGGGATTTAAAGAATTAAGTATGATCTGCATCCTCGCATGGATTTCTGAGAAAGAGAAGCAGATATAGGAAATGCCAAATTAGTGTCCTGTAAAATCAAGATTTTTCTCCCCGTGTATGAGTTCTTGTATGCCTTCTCGATGTGTCATTCCTCTCTCTTCTCCTCAAAAGACTTGATGATCTTCAGCTTTAAATTACTCAGAAGACTCTGTTCAGTTGTGTGAGCAGCTAGAAGCTTACTGATTTGTTTTATTCATGTTTCATCCTTTTAATTAGAGCTAGAACAATAGGGTCTTGTTTGTGGGAAGAGTAGTTCGATTCTGTTATGTATCCCATTTATCTACACATCTGATGGAGCGGGTGTGTTTTTTATTCTCCTACTCTCTCATTCCAATAACATCTGTGATTTCTTTGAGATGTAGTGACAGCATGTATTTACAAAAGTGCCTTCGGGAAATGGCACAGTGGAACAACATAGTAGGATCTGCACTAAATGGCCTCTAAGTCAGAGTGATATTCAAGTGTTAGAAAGCAGCCAATGATAATTTGCTGAGTTCATGCTTTTTGTAAAAACACATTCTGTCATCTTAATCTGCATGACGCTCACATGACACACAGTGAATTCTCACTTTTGGAGTAGCTATGTTCTCTAAAGTCATAGCAGACTCTGAGCTAGTGTCTACTAAATCCTTGCTCTACAGAGAGACTCTGGCCATATTTTCATCAATCAATCAGCATGTGACTTGGTTCTACATGGGTTTCTATTCAAAGGCTTCTTATCTAATTTACGCTGTTGATTCGTTTACCGCTGAACTCACCCTGCAGCACTGTCCCTCACACCTGAGTGATGCCCTCTTTCTCTACGAGACACATGGCATCCCTCTCATGCTCAAAATCCTTGGCCAGTGCTTTAATATTATGTCTTGGGGTTGTTCTAAATGGCAGAAGCACTAACAAAAATCACAAAAGAAAAAGAAGACAGCTGCTTAGAGCTCCAGAATTGAACAGAAAGTAGTGCTGCCTTGGTCATGTGCCTGCTGGACAGCCCACAGTTCTCATCCATACACACACACACACACGAGTCACTGCGGAAGTGTCCTACCATTGATTAAGGGTGCACGACTAATTTCAGCAAGGAGGTAAATTCACAAGCACAGAATCTGTGAAAGAAAAATATTGTGACTATAATTGTTGCCACTCTTTATAAAGAAATCGAGATTTAGGGAGCAAATGTAGTTTACTTCAGGACCTCTACCTAGGAAGTAACCAAATCAGTAATTATTCACTAAGGTCTTTAGCCTTAATCTCCTTTTGAAAAGTGCATGATACAAGGACTCACAGCATAGGTTTTGAAACCTAAGTGACTGGGTTCAATAGCTAATCTTCACCTTACATTCTTTTTGGCTTTGAAATATCACCTAACTCCTCCAGGCCTGATTACCTTGTTGGCAAGATATGGACACTAAGAATTTGGACACTGCTGACAGAGATGACATTGAAATAAATAATGTTCTTCCCTACTCGGTCAACACAATAATTTGCAGACAAAAAAAGTGGTTGGTTAGTCTCTCTGTAGCCACCATATACTAATTGATAACTGAATTCAAGACTAAATAAGAACCTAGGGTTCTATATACTTCCTGTCAGACTCAGGACAAGGTACAGAGAAGGGAGAACCAAGCTAGGTGCTGATCGAAGTACAATGATACAAGATGAATCTATAGATAGAGTCCAATTTATACAAGATGAATAAATCTGAAAGATGGCTGTATATATAAAGATGTGTTGATAACAACAATGACAGAGGATTGATCCTATGTTAAATGTTTTTTTCAAAACAAGAGAGAGGGGAAGAAAATTCTAGAAGTAATGATTAAGTCATAGGACATAGGGTACGACAGGAGAGAGTAGCTTCATGGGTTTTAGCCTCAAATGCATCAGTATGAGTATATCCAACATGCATAGTGTTTCATGTCGGAGGTAGCATGTACATGTATGTGTTCATGTGTGCAGATTATGTGCATGCATGTAGAAACCAGAAGTCATCATCAGGAGTCTTCTCTCTCCACCTTTATTTTTGAGATAGGTTCTCTCATTGAAACTGTTGCTCACTGAAGAGCTAGGCTAGGTAGCTTGCAAACCCCAGATATCCTCCTGACTCCGCCTTCCCAATACTGGAATTACAGGCACGAGCTGCTCTGCCTTGCTTCGACATAGGTGCAAGGGATATGAAACCAGATCCTGATGCTTGCACGGTAACTGCAATACTGACTAAACCACCTCTCTAGTCCCTTCATATCGTTGTGTATCTGATACCTATTTTTTTTCTTTTTCTCTTTTTGAGGTAGGGTTTCTCTGTGTGGCCCTGGCTGTTTTGGAACTTGTTCTGTAGACCAGGCTGGCCTCAAATTCAAAGAAACCGCTTGTCTCTGCCTCCTCAGTGCTGGGATGAAAGGTGTGCACCACCACCTAGTTCTTACCCACAATTTTTTAAAAGAATTTTCTTACAGACTTAAATGGCAATACCTTTTGTTAATAGAGTCTTTCAAATCACTACAGGCAATTCAGAAATATGATCATATACTTAAATATATGATCATGTTATTATAATGATTATATGTGCTAGAATGTGCATATATTCATGTATATGTATATCCTAGAAAGTTGCCAACTTACCCAGGCTGTCTAGAATGGTAGCAGAAGAATCAGGACTTGAATTCAACTCTTTGACTCCTTCAGTTTTCTCCTTAATCACCTCTCTACCCTAACCATTCTTTGGTTCACAGTGTAGGAGCTGAGATTTAGAAGATAATTCTTTTACACCAATGACCTCTACAGCACATAAAAGGCAGCCCCCTTTCTGCCTGCATGTCTTTTTATACACACTTTTAGATGAACTGGGCACCATCTAAGTGGAGGTTGCCATTTCAGCACCTGTAATTCACCCTTCTACGTCAGATTTACACACGGGCCTCATCTTTGTATGTCAGGTGATGAAAGAGACACTAGCAATAGCTGCATTTTTGTCTCTTTAACTACGTTTTCATCATTTTATACATGATCATGGTGTGTTGGAGAGGTCACAAGTTTCAAAAGACACTGAAGAAAGTACTCTGTGATGCCTAATTTTGCACTAACTTTGCTAGATTATGGTGGCTACTTGTTTTGTCAAAACAAAATCTAGTTGTTGCTGTGTTATTTGTGAGTGGTAAAGGAGATCAACATGTAGAATCTGTTGTCCTCCAACAGAGCAGATTAGCCTGAGGCTGCAGGTAGACCTCATCTGACAAGTGAAGGTATTAGGAGCAAAGGCTGAGGTTTCTTGAGGAAAGAATTTTTGTTGTTGTTGTTCTCAAATTACAACATACACATTCTCTCCTACTTTTCATCCTGCTGCTGTCCTTCCCTCGCCAATTTGAGACCTACTGGCCCCACAGCCACAGGGCCAAATCCTTACAAGAAGAGCCAGGGAGTGCACAGAAGAGAGAACGCTAAAGATATGTAAACATTCCTCTGTAGACGGATGATAGGTAGTAGATACAGATTGCATGTCCCTTGTACAAAGGACTTGTCAGCACAGTTCTAAATATCTGCATAGATCCGCCAGTTGGTCACCAGTAACCCAAAGCTGACACTGTAAGTAGTGCAGGATTTGAAAGGTTTTGGATTTTAGGGAAATCTTCCTGTTTTCAGATTAAATATGCCCACTCCCTCTGCATGTCCCCTTATTTTTTTATTTTTTTTTCTGATTCTCTAGAAAAACTAACGCAGTGAACAGCTATCCTGGGTTGTATAAGCATGCACTGCACTAAGTTGTGTGTGTGTGTGTTTGTGTGTGTGTGTGTTTGTGTGTGTGTGTGTGTGTTTGTGTGTGTGTGTGTGTGTGTGTGTGTGTGAGAGAGAGAGAGAGAGAGAGAGAGAGAGAGAGAGAGAGAGTGTGTGTGTGTTACAGAGAGGACCTGCACTTTACGGGAAGGTCAGGAAATTGTAAATTAGTACTCTCTCTGTTAAGTATGAGCTACTTAATTAAGTTAATAAGATCACATTAAGATTTGAAGAAATCCACAACTCAGATCTGACATCTAAGCTTGCTCTCTCATATATAAAACATGTATACAGTAAACCAACATTTCTTAAGCAGCAAAGCAGAGGAATAAATAGGATGATGAGCACAGACATTTGGGAATCAGTCATGGAGAACCAAGAACTGGGTACAGAGTGTGTATCCACTGATGTATCACATCGACTTGGAAAGATGTCTGAGGAAACAAGTTCTAAGAACTGAAGAAATGGAGATTAGAGGTAGGAAGGGGAGAAGGATTTCAGGTTTGAAATTAATTATCCATGCCTTAAACGACCCTGCCGAACAGTCGCTATGTACCAAATGCTTTTCAAATTTCCGAGATCGCCCTCAGAATCCGAGGGCTTACTTTAGAGATTGTGCTGTTTGTGGAAGCAGGTTAGATGGGCTGAATTTATGGGAAAATGGAAATGAAAGCGAGGCTGACAGGGTGGATTGATAAATGTTCTTGAACTTTGGAATGAGAAGTTCAAATGTCAAATGTTGGTCCCTGGGGAGTTGCTACGGATTCCTTAATAAGTATGGAGTGAAAAGTCATCTCAGCTATTCTAGTCCTATTTTTATGTGTGAAAAGGGAAAAACTAGCAGTAACTGTAAACCAGCTCGAGTGTCAGTATGTCTTGCTGGTGAATATTGAGATGTTAGTGATGACTAGAGAAAAAGAAAAGATGAACTCCTCACTTTTTCCACGGGATTGAAAAGTAAAAATCCCCACTCAGACTGACTTTGAGCTGGGCTCGGCTCTGTATTCGGATATTACTCACAGATAAGGAATGCTATAAAACACCTGTGCTGGGTAATAAAACCCAACAGCATCGTTTTTACAAGAGGACTTAATCTATAGTCATCATTTAGGAGGACTTCTACCATGACCTGGTTACAGATACAAGTAGATGCAACTCTCTGCAGAATACAGATGAAGTAATTCCACTAAATATCAGCATTCTATGGCTACCTAATCCCATTTACAGTCCTACCGTAAAACCAGTAATAATACTTTGTACTTGTGAACTGCCTCACACTGAAAATCTCAAATGTTTTATGGGCCATAAATTCTCCCAACACCCTTCATGAGATAAAAAATAATTATGCTTGCCAATTAACAGGTAAACTAGGAACTAGCTGAGCTGAAGAACTCACTTGCCAAGGCCACGGGAGTAAGTAAGACAGAGTCCACCTGTTCTGAGACCATGAGCTTGGCTGATCTGGACTTGAGAGCAGGGAGGGAGGCAGTCCTTCAAACCGGGCACTGTCCCTACTTCCCCTTTTCTTTCCAAACCAACTTCTGGCAACTCTCCTAAGTTTTCTATAAGGTGTTAACTGATACCAATTGATAATGCTCAAGGTGTTAGCCTTCCCAGGACTATCAGTTTTATTAGGGGGCTTTTGAAGGCTGGATGAGTGACAAGTGCCAAAGAAAGGAACTCTTTAAATCCCTGATGTAAAAATTGTTCCTTTCCCTAAAGCACAAAGTGTCCTACCCCAGGGGGCCTTGCAGCCCTGGATCTTGTCTTCCTGGAGACCATCTCTATTGAGAAACTTTCTCCTGTGTCAGTCAGAATGGAAGGTCTTATTTTATGTTAAGGGAAAAAATGGAAACAAAGGAGCCACTTTCATTTGACATTGAGATAGTATGTTTCTGTCTGTGTTGTCCTTGGAGGGAGGGAAGGTTCTTGCCATGCTATGGTTCTGTTCTTTATACCCACCTGTTGTTTGTAAGTGAACTCTTCCCTGGCATCATCAGGAAACAAAATACAAACCCTGCCACTGCTGAGATGTCTTTCGCAGGACAGACATTTCCCATGGTATTTCCAAAGAGATTGGCATTTAAAGTACCTTCTTAGAGAAAAATTTGAAGCCACCAGAAAAATTCCTAGTTGCCTCTGCCTTTGGTTGTGACTTATATTGTGTTAATTAATTTTTCAATAGAAAATCTCTTATATGTGACTCAAGGGAAAGATTGGGAGTAGGAAGTTGGGGTCTGGGGATCGCTTCCATATCTTTAGGACACACATCATGTCAATGATTTACAGAAGGGTTTCACATTATAAACAACCCCTGAATCTAAAGGAGGAAATGCTGAAAACAGTCTTGAATCAGCATATTACTGGAAAGAAATTTATTTCTTCTGAAGGAGACATAGAAATGGAGTTTGTTTCTGCTAAAAGGGAACAAATGTCTGCTATCAACGTGAGGCACAAAGTTACAACTGGGTAAAATAAAAAAATAAAGAGCGAGAAACGGTTCTCACTTTTCATCTTCCTTTCTGTTGACATGACAGAATGAGGTATTGCTTACTGGTCCTTGGTATCCTTTCAGCCACCCTTCAGTAGCGATTTACCAAACAGGCAAAGAGCTTTCCTGGCACAAGGAGTGAGTTGTCAGGAAGCTGGTTCTCAGGAGAGATACGCGTGTGCTCAATGCCCATTCATGCTGTTACTAGCTCTCACATGCTTGTGCATCACATCATAACTGTGGGGCCGAGCAGAAAGTCTACTCAAAATAAGTGAAATCTGAAGTTGGCTGATTGGGACAGGATTGATAGTTCAGGCTGGATTCTATCCCTGGGGCTCATTCCAGGGAAATTTGCATTAAGGTAGCTAAAGCAAGAACAACTGCCATAGGACAGACATTTGTTAGGGTGAATTCTTGTCAATGAATTTGAATTGACAAATCCGAAGTGTCAAATTCAAAAACTGTATAGTGAAATAGTTTCAATTCTGTTTATCTGTACTACTTTCAAAAGGTACCATTCAATAAAAACATGCTGCGTGTTGAAATACAATGGAATTATGAAAACAGACCGGCAATAGCCCTTTCTCCTGTGAACTGTAGGGTTTGTGAGCTTCCACTTCATTGCAATTCCTGTCTGGTCAAATCCCACTAAGTTCCCCCAGCCCTCTTCAAAACTTTTGCCCTGTTTACAAGAGTTACCAGGACTGACAACATGGATACTTGAAATATTTATATAGTGTTTATGCAATCACTCTTCATTGCCCAGTAAAAGAGCTTGTTTGCAGGGCCTGGCTCCTAGCCAGAGTTATCTTGATCTTAATTTTATAAGGCAAGAATTAACCTCAGAGTTCAAAAATTGAAAAACAGGGTGGAGGAGTTGTGGGTAGATGATCATTTGTGGTCAAGGAGAGCTATTTGCTTTTCTGTGGGCTGATATCCAGGAGCAGTTTAAAATGACTTCCCTCAAGGAAAAAATGCCAGCCAGAGGTACACCTGGAAACTCAGAAGCGAAAGAAAAGAATAAAAGGGAGCCTGCTGGTGGTTTTTTATCATTTCCACACTCCCATCCATCCATGTATCTAAAATCATTGCCTTCATACCTCAGCAGCTTTAACTGATCTTGTTAAGGTTTTATGTGGGTCATCTAAGCAGCTATACTTGGAGTCAAGAGGATGAGGAGCACAGACTACTGCGCTAATGGATGGACCCCGGGTGAGATCACAGCCCTCAGTGACTCAGCTTTAGATCCCAGAGGTTCAGTACCTTCCTCCATGCCCTGTCCCACAGCATTTACAGGTGGTGATGGTAGAATGAAGAAAAGGGAAAAGTCATTAACAGAATGAGGGTAAAGGGAAGAGCTTGAGCATGAGAGCAGCGGAGAGACGGGCAAGGAGAGAGAACAGCATCCCTATGTGGGTCTTCCAACCACTCCCACTGAAGAGAAACCATTGCGGAAATACGAATGGAAACAATCATTAAATTATGCGTGACACAGTTGTCAGGTGTAAAATATTTATTGTGTGCTCCCAGTTTTGAAACTCATTCCAGGAAATAATCAGAAGTGAGATGAAAACTGAGAGATGGACTCTGAAAAGAAAATCATTTTTTAAACTGTTTTTAAGGTCAAGAGTCATCCTTAAACAACTACTTTCAGAGCTGGCCTTAAGACAGGGAGACAGAGAAAAAGACAGAGACAGAGAGAAACAGAGCAGTAAAGAGACAGAGAACACCACTACTGAAGGAAGGCAGGCCTTTTAGAGGTTGTGACCTCTGGGGGGGGGGGGTCAATGTAGCGATGTATCAGAGCAGATATTAAGACTCGAGATCAAGACTTTGGCAGAGGGCGAGAAGTAATGATAGATCTGGGGGAGGTTGGTGAGACTTGGGGAGAACAAGAGCTCCACAAAGACCAAACTGAACAGGGCATAGGGGTCTTGTATGAGATGGTTTCTACAATCAAGGACCATGTGTGGATGTGGCCTGGAACCCCTGCTCAGATGGGGCCCATGATAACTTGGTGTAGGGCTGAAGACCCTAGTGAGGGAAACAGGGACTGTTTCAGTCATGATCTTGATGGCTGACTCTTTGACCCTCCCCCATACAAGCCGGGGAGTGACAGACTGGCTAGATCCCAGGGGAGGACATTGCAGCTAGCCCTGAGGAGACAGGATGAGCTGGATTTGGATGGAAGGGGAGGAGGTCCTCCCCTGTTGGTGGACTTGGAGGGGGCGGGGAGGAGGGAGATGAGGGAGGGAGTGGGAGGGTGGGAGGGAATGAGGGAGGAGACTAAGCCTGGGATGCAAAGTACCTAACCTGTGATTGATATAAAAATAAATAAATTAAAAAAAAAGAATTTAAGGACAGATTGCAGAAAAACAAAAAGCACTTGACCAGTCTACAGGGATGCTCTGGTTAGGCTGATGAGCGGATCCATAGGGCATAGCCCACAGGCAGCACAGGGAAAACTGAGTAAAGGGCTCCAGGCGAGGACGTTAATGAAGCACATAAGGAAAGCATTGGATGGAGGTAGGCTCTCTGCATTTGTCTTTCTTAATATGACTATAAGTCTTGACTCAAAACATTCAATCAATGGGCACAAACAATTGGTGGAAGTCAACTTTTATCTTGTTTTTTTTTTTTTTTGATGGATGTTACGATAAAGTTGTGTAGCACTGTAATTAGGAGTAAGACTTAGTTAGAAAATGTGGAATTCAGGAACAAAGAAAAGTACTGTCAAGTATACTGATCAGTTATAAAACTGTAGTGTGCATGTTTTTCTGATTTGTTAATTAAAATGGATAATGAAATAGCATAGAAAGAGGTATGTTGCCCTCATAATCTCTATTTTTAATTAACTAGGAAAGTCAAAATACTATATGATTATAAAGATATAATCAACACACAGAAATATTCTACACCCTAGGCAAAGAAAAAGTGTGAGTGGAAACTATGTTCTAAAATGCTAATTTTGGTTTTGTTTGATTCCTGTGACTACGGGTGATGCAAAAATATATAAAACACAGTGTATGCCCTCAAGGAACTGACTAATTCTTCTTTCTTTTTATATTTGTTTAGTCATCTTTAATTTTCATATCATTAAAACTTTAAGAAATGCCCTGATTGAAAACAAGTTGAGTGAATTTTATAAAAGAAGAAAGTAAACAAATGGTAAGTCATATTACTTTATTTTATAAGAATATCAAAATTATTTTAATTCTGTGTATTTTCTACAATAAACAAAAGAGTTTGGCAGATTTAATGGGACACCCATTCCATATGTCATTATTCAATAGAATTCAGTCAGCAAATATCCCTATAGAAAATATAAGTATTCCTATTTAGAAAGCAGTTTTATAGAATGTACCCTTTAGAAGGCAGCAAGAAGAAAAGCTAGGTTACCAGCCTCTACATCAAAGGATTTGGGATTAACAAAAGTAAATTGATGTGAAGAGAGAACCAGCTTTCTCCACACCCAAGAGTGCCTTCCATTTTCATTTGATGTTCCTTTATAAACCAGAGACTAGATTTGGGATGACTAATTTTTATGTACATTTTCCAGGAAGTGAGAGATTGTCATTAATTAGATGGGACTTAGCAGGCAGAAGTGGGGACTGGTTACTGGAAGATGCCCAGCAGGCCATTTTTGCTGACTGCTATGCTTGTTTGGAACGCTTTCCTTCAGAGCCCGTTACACCTGTCTTTTACATTGTTCAAGTTTCCATGCAAATACTGTTCTTTCTTGACCTCAGCGTCTCAGGACAGTGCCCTACTCCCCACACTGTTCTTGATCCTACAGCTCTGATTGATTATCTTCATGGTGGTTTTGTGAAAACATTTTTTTTAATTTGTAGAAATTATTCCACATTTTAGGACTCTAAGCTCAATGCAAAAAGTCTTTTGAGAGCTTCTAGAACAGTATGTGTGTGGCTCATAACATGTACTCAATAAAGATTTATGAACCAATGGGAGAGGAACATCTGCCCCTGAATCTCTGTGTCTTGAAGCTAGACTTTAAAACCCATAAACTTTCACTTTGTTCCCAGCTGTATCACCAGCAGGTACCACGTTCAGCATCTAGTGATATTACAAAGATGATGAAAAGACAGAAACTTTAAAGGAAAACATTGACCAAATATATTAGTGTATACCTTTAATCCCAGTACTTGGGAGGTAGAGGCAGGCAGATCTTTGTGAGTTTGAGGCCAGCCTGGTCTACAAAAAGGCTATTAGACAGAGAAACCCTGTCTCAGGAAAAAAGATAAAAAGGAAGGAAGGAAGGAGGGAAGGAAGGAAGGAAGAAAGAGCGAACAGATAAAAGAAAAGCACTCAAAAGGCAGAAAACCAGAGCTGAAGAGATAGCTCCATAGATAAAATCAATTGTGCTTTTTCCAGAAGAGACTTGGATGCCCTGTATGGCCTCCTCAGGCACCTGTACACATGTCATACATTCACACAGGCACATACACTTAATTTTTTAAGTCATATTTTTAAAAGACAGAAAACCAAGAAGGAAAATCATGTAAGACAGATTATGCTGTTCTCTGTTTATATTGGTGTGTTTATTCCCATGATCCTTTAGCAAATTTTGTTTGCAGTTCTAATGTGTCAATAGTGTACCAAGTGGAGTATGGAACACATGTTAAGCTTAGGCCAGAATGAGTGAGAAGAACATAGCAGGGTCTGTCTCCGCATCCCTGTGGATAGAAGAACCCAAAAGAAAACAGTGGAGCAGATGGAAAGTCAGAGGTCAGATCCTGATATCCCTCACTGGTAGGGAGCTGAGTATGTTTGATATTATTATTATATTTATATCATTATTATTGCTTTATAAAAGAAGTACTGAGTGCTGTGAAGATATAAAGGACTAAGGACAAAAAACACCACTTTGAAATATCCATGAAAGATTTTACTATGTTTATCCTATCTTATATGTCTAGTACCCACTTATACATGAGTATATACCGTGTGTGTCTTTCTCCTTCTGGGATACCTCACTCAGAATTATCTTTTCTAGATCCCACCATTTGCCTGCAAATTTCATGATTTCCTTGTTTTTAATTTCTGGGTAGTATTCCATTGTGTAAAAGTACCACAATTTCTGTATCCATTCAAGAAAGAGGACCCTGGGTAAGATGATCAACCCTCACTTAGAGAGACAAGTGAGATGGACATTGGATGTAAGAGAAAACAGCAAACAGGATAGGAGCCTACCACAGAGGGCCTCTGTAAGTCTCTACCTAGCAGTGTATAAAGCAGATACTGAGACTCATAACCAAACCTTCATCAGAGTGAAGGGAATCATATGAAAGAAGGGGAGTTAGTAAGACCTGGAGGGGACAGGAGCTCCACAAGGACCAAATATATCTGGGCATAGGGGTCTTTTATGAGACTGTATCTCCAACCAAGGACCATGTATGAATATAACCTAGAACCCCTGCTCAGATGTAGCCCATGGTAGCTCAGTATTCAAGTGGGTACCCTAGTAAGGGGAACAGGGACTATTTCTGACATGAACTCAATGGTTGGCTCTTTGACCTCCCCTCAAGGGAGGAGCAGCCCTGCTAGGCCACAGAGGAGGACATTGCAGCCAGGCCTGAAGATACCTGATAAGCTAGGGTCAGATGAAAGAGGAGGAGGTCCTCCCCTATCAGTGGACTTGGAAAAGGATAGGGAGAAGATGAGGGAGGAAGGGTGGGATTGGTAGGGAATGAGGGAACTGGATACAGCTGAGACACAAAGTAAATAAACTGTAACTAATATTAAAAAATAAACATTTAATTAAATGTTTATCATGTACTGGGAAAACTGTAATAAAATTGATTTTCATTAAAATATATTAAACACACCTAAACAAGAAAGAAGACCGGGGTAAGACAATCAATCCTCACTTAGAAAGACAAATGGGATGGGCATTGGATGTTGGAGAAAACAAGTAACAGGACAGGAGCCTACCACAGAGGGCCTCTGAAAGACTCTACCTAGCAGTGTATCAAAGCAGATACTAAGACTCATAACCAAACCTTCGGCAGAGTGCAGGAAAACATGAAAGAAGGGGGAGTTAATATGACATGGAGAGGATAGGAGCACCACAAGGACCAAATATATCTGAGCACAGGGGTCTTATATGAGACTGTTTCTCTAACCAAGGGCCATGTATGGATATAACCTAGAACCTCTGCTCAGATGTAGCCCATGGTAGCTCAGTAACCAAGTGGGTTTTCCTAGTAAGGGGAACAGGGACTATTTCTGACATGAACTCAATGGCGGGCTCTTTGACCTCCTCATCCCCCAAGGGAGGAGCAGCCCTGGTAAGCCACAGAGGAGAACTTTGCAGCCAATGTTGAAGATACCTGATAAATCAGGGTCAGATGAAAGAGGAGGAGGTCCTCCCCTATTAGTGGACTTGGAAAGGGACAGGGAGGAGATGAGGGAGGGAGGGTGAGAGTGGGAGGGAATGAGTGAGCAGGACACAGCTGGGATACAGAGTTAATACAATGTAACTAATAATAAAAATGAATAAAAAGGGAAAAAAGAAAAGTTTATTAAACATTAAAAAAAAGAAATATCCATGAAAAAAAATAACATTTTCAGATGGATGAATCCCCATAGATAAATCCAGCAAAGGAAACCAGCACGTGGAGAAGTTGAAACAAACCCTTTACTCTGGCTGCGATACTGGAAGTGTGTGAGAAAAGAGGGAGAAACGTTCAAAAATTGAGTTGATGGAAAATCTAAAAAGCTCAAGTACCAACCTGGTCTTGAGTTCGTTTTTTTAATGTAGTTGGTTGTCGAATGATTACTAATGTGATATAAATCATAAATTTAGTATGGTGGCAGTCTATCTTTAGCCAGCTATTTACCCAAGTAATGATACATGGAGAGTATGACTTATTTAATTAGCCTAGAGCACAATACTGAGCAATAATTATTCCATACTAAACCTCCAAGATCATCTAGCTTCCTCTCAGCCAAATTCCCTGTATTACTCGCATTTTCCAGTCATCTCTTAGCTCTGGTTCATTTCTCATGATGTTTCCTCGTTTTCTTCTTATGGCTCAATCTCCTACTTCTCTCTCTCCTCCCCTTGCTGGACCGGGATGTCCCACACTATCTTCTCTATTGCTCAGCATTGGCTGGTTAGTGTTTTATTAGCAGAACAGAGAACAAATGGTGGGCATGTTTACACAAACTTGAGAGAGAAGATACTTAAAATAAACATGACAATGCTTATCCAGATTGAAACCAGATAGTGGGGTACAGAAATCAGCATTTGAATGAACAAGGGTAAACTACACAGTCCACAAAAACATTGTGCCAACGGTTGGTTTTACCTCCATATTGCCTTTGGGATAAAGTTTATAATAAGAATGAACTGTTTGGGGAACATAAACCTGGTAGTTGGCTGCTTGGATACTATAGTAGTCAGTATTCTAAACTGGCTCTCAGTAACCTGGGCTCTTTAAAGGGACCCTCCATTTTGAGTGGGGAGCAGCTGTGGATATGAGAGCATCTCACGGCCTGATCAGCGTATATCAGATGTCAGAGTTGACATTAGAAAGATGGGATAACCATTGGTGGGCCTAACCTCAGGTCAGCTCTATAAAAGATTCTTTTAAAAATGTTTTGTTTTGTTTTTGTTTTTGTTTTTGTTTTTCTGGAAAGGGGCATTAGAAGAACTACAGTTAACCTGCAAGCAATCCTTCAGTGCCAGCTGATGATAGAAGAGAGCTCATAGTAGAAATGCCCGGTGGCTTCCAAGAGCTCGCACAAACCCAGAGAAACAGCCGGCTAGACTTCAATCCCACAACTGGCAGAAACAGCTGAAAATGGATGAGCTTGGAAAAATATTTTTGTCCAGAGCCCTCAAATGAAATCGCCAAACTGACCAAGAATTTAACTGAGACCCCAAGCAGAGAACTCAGCTAGGTGCACCTGTACTAAGCACCTGTGAGTTAATAAATGAACATTGTTTAAGCCTCAGTGCTTGTGGTAATTTCGTATACAGCCATAGAAATCAAACACAGTTGGAGTGAGGAAAAAAAGAAAGAACCTAAAGGCCACTTTGGAGATTTTGAAACTAAACCTATTTTTTATAAACCCATAGCTCAATGAATGAGTTTGCAATAAAAATAAATAAGGTAGATAAGGGGAAAGTTCCAAAAAGATGCACTTTTGAGGAAAAAAAGAAAAAACCTAAAGGCCACTTTGGAGATTTTGAAACTAAACCTATTTTTTATAAACCCATAGCTCAATGAATGAGTCTGCAATAAAAATAAATAAGGTAGATAAGGGGAAAGTTCCAAAAAGATGCACTTCATGAACTCATGCGAAGATCTGAGAAGTGTTGAATAAGAGACCAGGGCATGGAACCTGGGTGACTGAACAGGTAATGGGGTCGTTTATAAAAGCTTCCAAGCAAGAATATACTTGAAGGTTAGAAATGATGATTTTCATTTTTCATATGCTAAATTCATGACATCAACAGAATGTCCACACATTTATTGTAAGTGGGAGCTGAGGCCCCATAGAGAAGCGAAAGTCAACAGTGTCAATTGTAGCTAAATAAAAGTGCATGGTTACTGTGACTTAACTGAGGAACTAAGTGGTGAGGAACATTGGGTACCAGTCAAAGGCAATGCCATATGAGCGGCCTCTCGTACCCCTAGGTAGATGATGCTCTTCCTTTGCATTGAATATGCTATCTAAAAGTCTCTTGGAAAATTTCCTGCCTAACTATTAAACTGTTCAAATGCCACCTTTTCCATGCAGTGTATCTTCTGTGGTTAGCAGGGGAAAAAAATGGCTCAGTCAATCAAAATTACATCAGTATTTCCAAAGTTAATAAGTTATCCCATGCCCCTTGGAGTCTAAGTTTTCCCAGGAAGAGATCATTATGATATCATCTTATTCCTGACACTAAATTAAGTGTCATGATCAAAATAGATACTAAATATTTACTGGATAGATGAAACAAAGATGGGAGAAATAAAAATGATAAGAACCAGAACCCACAGCTGCAAATGCAGCCTTACATGATGCTCTGTTAATTTCTCCTGGGGCTGTGGGAGCATGTGAGTATTCACTCCAGAGTACCAATGACAGACCAAAACAAACAGCTCTGTCCATGTCCAGTTTATGTAACTGTGGTTACCTATAAGCGCATGGGTACGGGGCTATCTGCAGGAGTCTGAGCTACCCGTGGCTACACCACTGAAGAACCTTTAACTCCAAGTCATTGCCCACTGACAGATCCATGGGGAAGGTTGTGGGACCTCATGTGCTGCCTATGCGCCTCAGAAACCCCCTTTTCCTACCAACGAAGAAATGTTAGTGAAAATCTTCTGCTGGTTATCACAACTATCGTACTTTTAAGACAGCCATGGCCATGCTACACATGGCCATGCCATACTCAGAGAACAGTGTTTCATAGTATGTGAGTATTCAATAATAATTTCCAATAGAAAGATTTTAGCATATGGATGCACATGGTGCTCAAGAATGCAAAAAAAAAAGTTATCCACAGTACACGTATACACATATGGATCTAGGGTTTTGTAGCCAAAGGTAGAGTTCAACTCAACAAACTCCACTAAAATTCAAATTATGTTTTGCTGTGGTTTGTAACTACAAGAAAGCCTTTCTTTAACTCTTTGCATTTAAGAAAGAGAGGAGAATGTTTCCCTGGCTCAGTAGCTGTCTGTAACAGTAACACTAGCATAAAGTGGGGAAGACCCTATTATTAAGAATTAAAACAACACACTGGACGTGGTGGTGTAATTTTTTTTAACACCAGCACTCAGGAGGGAGAGGCAGGCCGAGCTCTGTGAGCTTGAGGCCACACTGTTCTACAAAGTAAGTTCCAGGACACCCAGGGCTGTTACACAGAGAAACCCTCTCAAAAAACTAAACAAACAAACAAAAATTAAGAGAGCTCAATTAATCTGACACAATAGAGAATTCAGATACATTTGTACCAGCAATGCATTTAGCTCTGAAGTTTCCTCCATAAATCAAGACATCCTCAACTCGAGGCTGACAGGAATTAGAAAGTCTATGATCTAGTTATTTATTGTTTGGGGAGAGCAGGCATCAAAAGATACTAGAATTCTCAACCAATTTAGATGACCAGATCTGAGATTCTGTCCTGCTGTCTTGAAGTATCCCACAGTAACAACCCCAAGAGTGCAGATGAGGGAACAGTTTATTTCCAATGCAATTTGCTTTCAAATCAATTCCCCCAAGGGCTGCTTAGAAGACTGGTACGGATGCCTTTATTTGTCTTTGCACTGCTCCTGTATTCCCCTGTTTCCTTTATGGATTCATCTTTCTGGGGAGATTTGTGTACATGAGTCTAAAATGGTTTAGGGTTTGGATCCCCATGGTGCTTCCCACTTGCTTTAACAGTCTCCATATTAAGAGTTGTTCTAGTCTTTGAGTTACAGCTGACAGCCTCTAATAGGGATCACTTCACAAATCAAGCACTTCCTTGTTACTTTGCTTGTTTTGAATCTAATAGCTGGTCACTAAAATGTAAGGATGGATATTGTCTGTTGTCAGTTTGAGACAAAAACATACAGACAACTTTCCTAGGTTTCAGCCAACTCTTCGAATCTTTCAGTATATTTTGGGTGGTGTGTTATCATTTATAGTCCTTCTCTTCCTCCCTTGTTCCCTACTTCCCTTCTCCCTGGCCTGTAGCAGGGTCTTAGTCTTGCTACGTAAAGTAGGGTGGCTTTGAACCCATGGATAGCTTTTTCTGGCTTCCAATGTACAGTCTCTCAAGAACTGGGCCTCCTGAGTCTTAGGATTACAGTAGTGTGCTATTAGGCCCAAAGGAGGAAATATGGGCACAGAAAAGTGAAGGTCCATCCAGCTAGAGAGAGGTGAAGGCATAGAGGATATACAGTCATTTCCAGCTCCCATGACATCACTTTCTACAAATCATAAGAGCTATATAGATTATAGGGCAGCAGACTATGCAGTGGGAATGTGTACTGTAGTCAAAGGCATGAGGGAGACACTTCCTTGGACATACTGAGGAGAAACTGGATAGACTTTTCACACCCACCAAGGGCTCTGGCTGGGGGAAAACTGGACTAGGAAGTGAAAGGACACAGGGACCACCTTAGGTAGGAAGAATGGAAATTTTTTTTTCTCTGCATTTGGCATTGCTGCAAGGCAAAGCCCAAAGACATGAGAACATTTCACACAACTGGGAAAGAGCAGAAAGGGGAGGGAACACAGAGATTCACAGGGGAAATCAAAGAGTAAGTTTCCAGTGCCTATTGTATTTTGCAATTAGGTTTTCATTATTAATCACAAAAGCTATTATGTTTTCTATGCCAGGCAGAGATCACCCACATGATCTCATTGAAGCCACTCGACCACTCTTGAAGTACGTGTTATAATCTACAGAGCCGTTCTGGGGGTGGCTAAGGGCAAAATCCAAACAACAGGACAGTGGGCTGAGAAGTGACTGAGTGGGGAGAATGTGGTCTGCATTTGGGATAATTTGGGATGGTGGAGATTGAGTCTCTACCGAAGACTAGTCATGTGCCACTCACAGAGTACTGCTTTCTAATATTATCCCAACAACACTCTAAGAGGATCACCAATAAAGGAGAAACTAAAACTTGAGGTTCAATGTGACCTGTGAACCTATTTCTTTAAAAAAATATATACCAACGGCCCAGATCTGTAATGGATACTGACTGAGAGTCCTTCTGCCAGCAATCATGCTAAGTGCATGCCCAGAGATGGTCTGTTCCAGCGAATTGAAATGCTCTTCTCATCCTTAAGAGTGTAGTGACAGTAGCTTAGAAGGCAGGCTCCGTGGGCTTGTAGTTCAGCTCTGTCACATACTATGTATCACCTTTGCTCTCAGTCTTCTAACCTATAAAGTGGGCTTTATTTTGACGAGTCTCTGAAAACAATATCTATAGTCCATGATTTATGACCTATCCCTGTAATCCCAAGGCCGGCAGGGGGAGGGGGTTGAAGCAGTAGGACTGTAAGTTCAAGGCCAGCTTTGGCTACATAGTAAAACACAGTCTGGCCTTGGGGGGAGGGGGGGGCCGACAAGTGCCTAGGATCCCAGAATGGCTTGGATATCAGAACTAGAGCAGCTCATGTCTGCTCTGCATGGCAGGTTCTTCCAGAGGCCAGTGACTCTCTCACAGCAGCTTCCTCCACAGAAACCTACTAAGACAGGCTCTGGGAGGGAGCTTGTGGTGGTTAGCTTATCTTGTTGTTGTTGGTTTTGTTTTTTTTTTTTGACAAGGACTGGAATTTCATTTCGTTTTTCTCCTCAGAAGAGGATGAGGATGTATGTGTAAAAGAACAATGACCTGCAAACTCTAGGATGGTGTTGAAGGTGTCTTAGTCCACAGACCTCCTAAGAGGCCCAGGAAAAGAGGCAAGTGTGGTTGTTATTCCTATAGTAGTGATTTTATTTGAAATCAGACGAATCCAAAGCAAACTACAGTAGCAAAAAAAGCCCTCCACAACAAACAACAAAATAAGGAAGAAATTCTCCTATTTGCCTCTGTCTTTTTGCTAGCAGCCACTGTGCTCAAAGAGATTTCTTTAAAGTCCCTCCTACTCTTCCTCCATCCTCCCCTAGCCAGAGCCACCTGCCCCTCCCCTCCCCGTGCGCCCTTCCTCTTCTCTGCTTACCCTTCTGTTTGGGTTCCTGGTTACTTTCCTCCAGGCTTCTCTTCTGGTCAGATAGTGTCAGCTGCCTTAGGAGCGCGGACTAGAGGCTAGAGGGAGAAATCGGCCCCAAGCGGACTGGACAGAGCCGACCAGGGCAAGAAGGAACAAAACCAGTCTGTCTCTCTGTCTGTTTGTCTCTCGTCTCTGTGTCTCTGCCTCTCTCTCTCTCTCTCTCTCTCTCTCTCTCTCTCTCTCTCTCTCTCTCTCTCTCTCTCACACACACACACACACACACACACACACACACAAGCACACACACACACACAAGCACACAACCCACATCCTCTGAGAACTCAGCTGGCTGCGACCGCGCACACCCCGCCCCAGCGCGCGTCCCAGGCCGGTGGAGCGCAGATCCAGATCCCCAGATCAGGAGCCTCAGGTGGCTCGGAAGGGAGAGCCCGCGCGTGGCCGTCCTAGCTGTTCTCGCCGAGACTTTCAGCCCTCCGGTGGGCCCGGGGAGCCGAGCAGGCGCGGCTGCTACCCAGAGCCCACCTGCCGGCCCTCGCGGTTGGTTCCTCCAGCTGTGCCCGGCTCCCGGCGTCCGCTCCGCAGCTGGAGCGCCAGCTCGGCTCCGCCGCCGTCTCCTTCACCTCCGGAGTGTCCCGGGCCACCGAAGAAGCGCGCGGCGTGACAGCGGGACCTCGCAATGGCCTGGGTGCGCGGGCTGCTATGTCTGTGGCTAGGCTGCTTCTGTCTGAACCTGGCACGCGGACAGAGACCGAGCCTGCATCTCCCGGAGTTCCGCGGGGCTGCCCGGGGCGACCGCACGGCAGGTGGTGGCCCGACCCCGAGCCCGGACTGGCCGCCGCACGACAAGGTGTCAGAGCATATGCTGAGGCTCTACGACAGGTACAGCGGCGGCGGCAGAGTCCAGGCCACCAGGACACCCGGCTCGCTGCCCCCGGGTCCCCAGGCCCTGCGTGGTGGCAACACTGTCCGCAGCTTCAGAGCCGCAGCCGCAGGTGAGTGGGAGCCGGGGTAGCTCCTCCCGGGCAGGCCACTCTGCGGTCTCCCGGCCCCAGGTAGTACCGTCCTGGGATCTTTCCGGGTTACCGCCTTCTCCTCCGCCCTCTCCAAAATCCTCCTGCTGCGTTCCGGCTGAGCCCAGTTTGAGCCCGGCTGGGACCGGAAAGTAGGAGAAGAGCCAGAAGAGCTAGATCAGTGGCAGGGGCTTAGTTAGCTGCGCAGCAAGGGAAGAGGTCAAGGGGTAGCACTCAGCGCCCAGAACCCCTCTCCCGGGGCACCCCTACGGAGATCTTATGGTGATGATTAAACTGCTCAGCGGAAATTCCCTCCGACGGGCTTTGGCTGCATTTATACCGAAGCGGATGCCATTTTATGCCAGGGCCAGAAGAGAAAAGCGCACTGGGCTGGCACTTCCCCAGAGGCAGCACTCACTCTTAACTCCGCGACCTTTGTGTTGCTGTATCTGACACTTTCCTCTTGATAGTCCCCTAGTGGCAAACTCGCAAACAAAACCAGGTGCGTGAGTGTTCAGATTATTTCTAACCCATGTGGGCAAATAAAGTCTTGCGTGGTCCAAGCTGGGAAGAGTTAGCATGGGAAGAGGCCGCGGGCGGAGAGTGAACTCACTACTCACTACTCTTCGTGTGCCATGAAGATCTTCCCCGTTTTTTCAACACAGTTCATTGCAGCTGAAATTCATGGCTTGAGGCCACCCCACCCAACTCCTACCAGCTCCTATGCTGGAGCCCGCAGCTTACTCTCATAGCCTGAGGGCAAATTTCCTGGACACTCACTGCTTTGAGGATACGCTAGAGTTTTCAAACACTACCTTCAGGATCAAAGGAGAGGTGGTTGCAAAGTCTGCCTTTCGGAGGACTTGGGCAAGAATGCTCAAGGGTCAAGGCTGTGTCTTGAGTGCTCTCTCAATTCTGTCCAAAACCAGTAGATGAATTTTCCCTCAACTTGACTAGTTATGACTCCTGGGAGCGGCTCGGGAGCGGGGGGGGGGGGAGTTGGGGTGGGGGTTGTGAATTCGCTCTGGAGCTCACAGGCACGATGACATTTACAATAAATGTGAGTTATGCTTTTAATGCAGAGAAGTCTTTAGGTAGAAGCTGAGCTAAGCCAGATTTCACTTTCTTCATAGACCCACGGGCAGGACCTATAAAGAGGCGTCCTCTATTGAGGACCCAGAAACCTATCTGGCCTAGTGCAGAGCATCCTAGCCACTTGAAGAGACCTCCCTGGCAGCACTGACTGACCTGTGTGTTTACAGTAATGCTTCGCTGAGGGCAGAGCTCAGCAAAAGAGCGCTGTGGGATTTAACAAGGTCTTGGAAGGAAGCTGGTGGGTGGGCAAAGCAGGTAGCAATAAGGAAGATACTCAAATCACTCTGGCTTTGATATTTCTTATTTGGTTATGTTCCCAGAAAATAAGTTGAGCTATCCAAGTGACAAACCATTTTTGTATCAACAGGTTTTGTTTTGGGTGTGTGTCACAGTGTTTGGGGGTAAACTTGGATTTTGTCTCATTCCCACGTACTGTCTTGCTACTGGTTTTAGACTGAGTAAACCCTGGGTAAGAACTTAATAACATCTGGGCTTTCACTCACTCTACCCATTATAATTCCAGTGTCCATTATCAGCCTCACTGTGTCTTATACCATCAAATGATAAACTGTTGCAGAGGCCAGACACTCCCTTGAAATGATGGATTGCAGCTTGGAACATATATACAAGGCTGCGTGCCCTGATAAGGAAAGTAATCCCTTCAGCACCCTACAAACCTCCTTAATGACTTATTCATCACAAGTAGACACTTTTTTTTTCTTTTTCCTTTTTTTTTTTTTTTGTGTGTGTGTGTGTGTGGAAGCTTTAAAGAGTAGTGTTACCTCGTTAGAGACTCCTGGAGAGCTGGTTCATGTTGGACTCCTTCCAAGAGTGTTTAGTTCCTCACACACTGAAAGGATTTTGTTCTAAGACCTTTCTAGCTGTAAGGAGACAGGACTCCAGGAAGGTGCTGAAGTTTGTGTGCCGCCCTCCCTTCATAGTATTAGTGTCCCTAAACACCCTTTACTTGGTGACCTGTGCAAAAGACACTGTCTGTGTTAATAAATTCGATTTATTTTTTCCAATCCAGCATGCTTAAGTTCCATACAACACACATGCTTCTCTCTAGCAAAGATGTTACAGACCTTATGGAAGGTCAGGTGCCTGTGCTCTGTAAATGGAGTACCCACTGATCTACCAGGCTCTCCCTCCGAGTGCTTATTCGGACTGACTTATAGCCTCAGAGAACCATTTGCTCCTTGGAACATACCTGATTAAAATTATTTATTGTTCTAAACCTAGGATATCTGAAATTTAGCTGCTGTGGTCTCCCTCTGATTACTTCCTACTTAAACCATTACTTGATGGTGGGTGGCAGAGACCCCAAACATACTTGCTGCTAACCTCTTTTCTCCTCCCTCAGCTCCAGGTAGTCGGTGTGCCAAAACCATAGGCTTGGAATCTTACAGACTTTTCTTCTCATATGTGAGAGTTTATGTAAAGATGAGTTTTGTCTTTTCTTTTGTAAAAAAGTGATTCACAAAACTATGGATGACAAAAATTTCCAGGCTAGTAGAGACATACCATCCAGTGGGAAGTCTGAGAGTGTGAAAGTAGCTTTTGTTTCAGTCTTGATTTGAGTTTGTCCTTGGCTACTGTGGGCTAACAGAATATTTTTCATGAGGTTTTCTCCTGTCCTGATCCTTTACAGTACATAATTTATGCTCTTTATTTTCATGGTCCCTTGATCTTACTTGTCTCAGTCACAACATCTCTAGGAAAAGCAATGGAAGGTTAGTTTTCTTGTGTAAAAACTATCTCTATTTATGACATTAAAAAAGAATCACATCCCAATGTATTGCCTTTAAGAAAATTATACTTGCCATCACAAATAAGAGAAGGAAAGATTGAAGTAACACAGACTCACAAGTGAATGTTTTGCCTCAGTGCAAAAGGACAGGGGATTCTTACCTAATATGAACCAAAACTTTTCAATATAGAGGATGTGATTTTGACATATTCCTAAAGTGCAACGATTACCTACAAGGCTATAGGAAAGTTGATATATGATCCAGGCCTGAAAAGTCATTACTTGACTGGAAGTCAGTGCCCTGAAGAATACATGGATCAGTGGGAAGGCACCATTTTTGCTGTGTTCCGTGGCAATGGACTATAATAACTTCATTAAGATATAGTTATCAAGATTCTGGGCAGCTAGAAACAAGGCTTGAAGCTATAGAGCCTTAGGGTTGTGTGATGTTTTTTCTTTTTCTTTTTTTTCTTTAAAGGACAACAGTACATCTGGAGGAGAGGCCCTGGGATGCGCAGCTGCTTTGAATTACACACTACTTTGAATACATGATAGCCTCTAATGAAGTTTTACTGTAATAGGCAAGACAGCTTTACAATCCCTGACATTTAAAAATCCATAATACCATGAATTCTTGATTATTCATGCTGAATGGAAAGGAAAAAAGACAATGAATTACATTTAAAAAAATTCAAATGTAGCTTTGTAGTGTGGTTGTACACACTCAAAGACCCCAAGAGACCACGGAGGTCAATGTGAAAAACTCCTAAGCAGATAATTCATTCAAGCAGATGATTTACTCAATTTTATGCACTGAAATGTATGCATAATAAGGAACTGAGAGGGCTACATACATTACCTGAGCCGTGGAAGTTCATAGGTGCTTGTTTGATTGGTTTATATATTTTTAATTAGATAAAAATATGAAAGCCAAATTTACTTTTAAGTATATTGCATTACAAACTTTTGAATTAGGAAGATGGCTTGAAGAAAATGGGTCCTTTAATAGAAGCAGAAATGGGACGAATTTTCAGCATACAAAACCCACTTCAAAACCCATTCTTTCTGGTATCCTGGTCTTATTTTATAAAGGACAATTTTTACAGAAAGAGGTCTCTGGAAAACACTGTAGGAAACTGGATGCCAAGGTCAAGTGAGTTGAGAAGAATGATCAGAGTGAAACCTGTCAGTCTCTTTAAGTGCTATTGTTCCCCTACAAGAACTAATTTTCTTTTTTCCATTAAGAGGGCCTTCTGAGAATTGTGGCCCTAGGATGTCTAGTTGGAAAAAATACTGGTTCAAAAACATCCTGATTCACCATAAAAGTATATCTGCAAAATTCAGTGACTGTCACACTGCAAACAAACAGGCCTCTCACATCCCAGTGTATGAGCTAGGGATATATGATTACACCATCACTTTTTAAATATAAAAAGTAAACTCTTCTTTTCTCCAGGTTATAAAGGTCTCTGAGTATAACTGTAGAGTCTTTCTGTCTTTGCATTTCACATCCTCCACTTCTGCAGGAATAGTCTTTTATTGTTTTCTTCTCTACCATTGATAAATTTTGTTTTATGGCAGGCATAATAGCTTGAAAAGAAAAGTTATTCTATTTGTGGAAAAGAACAGCGGCGGGAGTACACATTACTGCATTAATCTTTGGCTCAGCATACATACCTTGATGAAAGACATATGTACCTGAGACTCCTATCAAGTCTTTCACTGTCTCCAATACTTGCTGTATCTGGAATCCCTGTGACAGTCATTACACAATTCGACATTCATTGGCTATGATTTAACCAGGTTTCTGGGCTCTGTTATGGGGCAGAATGTTTATACCCAAAGTTTGATGGTTTTCCTATTTGTTGAATTTGCAAATCCTGGTAGTTAGTAGCTTCATCGCTTTAATGTGGTAATAGTTGCAGAAAGTTTGAATTCTTACCATTAGGTTAAGAATTCTGTCATTAAACAGAGTTGAAAGAGAGTTGGGAAGGGAGAGGGAGCCATTCATGTGTTGTTTATGTGAGAGAATACCATATGTTTCTAGCTGCCCTTATAAGCTAGGTAAGGGTGTCAAATCCCTTAGAGTTGGGTGTTGAAAAGATAGACCACCTCCTGCCCACCAAAGGCTGACTGGCCAGGTCTCTTTCCTTTTAATAAACCCATTAGCATGCCAAAGAGGACCTATGGGGGGGGGGTCAATGTAGCGATGTATCAGAGCAGATATTAAGACTCGAGATCAAGCCTCTGACAAAGGGCGAGAGTAATGATAGATCTGGGGAAGGTTGTTGAGACTTGGGGAGAACAAGAGCTCCACAAAGACCAAACTGAGCAGGGCACAGGGGTCTTGTAAGAGACGGTTTCTACAATCAAGGACCATGTGTGGTTGTGGACTGGAACCCCCGCACGGATGGGGCCCATGATAACTTGGTGTAGGGCTGAAGACCCTATTCAGGGAAACAGGGACTGTTTCAGTCATG
>CM053743.1:15734308-15762127 GCA_028658305.1 Pachyuromys duprasi | reverse complement strand
ATTGGGAAAGTTAAATTACTTTAAGATATGAAATTAGGAGAAGTTGGAAAAGTAATGCTTAGTAATTGCCATGTAATTCTTATAGGGAGGCATTTGTCGTTTGAAAAGATTTATTCTTGCAGTTTCATGACATATATAATGAATTTTAGTCATTCTTACTCAAGTTACTCTGTCTCATGCCCCTTCTTTCTCCCGCTGAACCCCCTCTTCTTCCCAACTTTCAAGTTTTGTCTTGTGTGATGCAGAGCGTGGAGTTTCATGACCACGGTGGGAGGTTTCTTACCAGTGGTTATATGATTCTCATTATTGCTCTATACTCATTTGTTCAACTCCATGAAACTCTTTAGTATGCACATGTAACATGTTGTGTTCTTGTTTGTATGAGGTCTTTGGAACTCAGGGAGCATTGTATGTTCCAGCATGTCTCAATTACATGCAACCATCCCGGATGGTGCAGTTGTAGTAACTAGCTGATGATTAATGGGTCTATGTGCTGTGTGCTTTACCAGAGTTCTTTGAATGGATTCTCACAGTAGCCCCTGTAGTTGGTTCTACCAAGTGTGGTTTATAGATGAAGAGACCAGCATTTTGGGAGCTTAGCTGTTGGCTACGGCGCCTCTGAGTCTTGGCCATGGCACTTTGAGAGGAAGCACCAGGCTGAAGCGTGGGAGATGAGGGAAGGCAATGTAACAGAATTCTGAGAGTCAGTTGACATTGGAGATTGGAGATGGGGGAGGCTAAATGACAGCTGGTTACAAGGCAAGAAGAAGTGTGCTTGGAAGAAGAAAACACTCAGAGACGGGACTTGGAGGAAAGGAGTAAGATGAGTGTACCAAGTAAGACAGTGACACCCCATCCTCTGGAGTTCATCCGTTCCCCGCCAGTGTGTCTGTGGGTAATCTTTGATTGCCATACACTTGAAACGGTGTGTTTTCTCTTCCTTGCATTTTAAATGCCCCTCAGCTATGTGGAGTTTGGACAAAAAAATATACATTGTGATGACTGGATGAAACTAAGGGCAGAGCCCCTGAACAGCCCAATGCCATAGCTTTGTTAGAAAGGTCTGTAAGATATTATCCCAGTGGATTATACAAATGTGCACAAATGGCAGTTTCCTCCTGTTGCTTCACACAATGTTAAAAATGAGTAAAATATGTTTCCCATTGCACTTCCCCCGTGCTTGGGGACTTGATGAACTCATTTTTAAGTTTCCACGTCTTTATAAAAATGTTTTGTTTTTACTGAAACGTGGTTTTGATCAAGAACATAATTTCACGATTGCGTGTGTGTTTCTGAAATAAGTATGTATATGGAACAAGTGCATGGAGGCAGCTCTCTGGGCAGATTCCAGGCTCTGGCTTCCTCAGATCCGACCTCAGCCTCCCTAGAAATCAGTAGATGATCCTACTAGAAATCATTTCTGCAGCTGCTAACTAGCTTCCTGCTCTTTCTGTTGCTTATTTCTCAATTAGAAGAACTAGAAATGTGATTTCATGACTTCAACTGATTTTTTTGAACTATGTAAATTTAGGGTTTGAATTCATGGAATGCTGAACTTCAGACAAGCTGAACAACAATGCTGTTTTTTACATTTTCAAAGGTGTGGCTCATTCGTTTAGTCACAGTATCCACATTCTAAGATCTTACTCACCCAATCCATGGTTCATAAAGTAGGTTAGAAGGAGCCATAATTCCTATAATAATGATAGTAAGGCTTAGATCACAATACTAATTTACATTTAAGAAACCTTAGAACTTTTAGGAACATTACACATATCTCATTAATTCTGAAAACATAGAGATAGGCACTGCAGCCCAAGACTAGCTTGTTGGCTTCCAGCAAATTAAATGTGGCTCCTCACACAAAGATTCGGGTAGAAGAGTGCTAGTGGTAGGGTAGGCAAGGGATGTGCAATATGACAATAACAGAAAGACAGCTGAAGTAAGTAAGACATCTCAACTCATCTTCAGAGTACTGATGTGAGCTTCCAGTTTACACAGAGGAAGAACTGATTGTTGCAGGCTGCAAAGGGCATTCACAGGTACGCAGTCCTGGACAAGTTGAGGTCTGACTTGACAATGAGGTCAGTCTCAGTTCTGGTAACTGTGGATGAATCCTTATCCCTTGAAAGGACAGCATGGTTCCCAAGATGATCTCTCCTGAATGGGTATAAGAACAACTTCAGCTTCCACCACAGTTAAGTGATTGTTGTCTTTTAAGTGATAACCCCATTATAAGGTCAACTTTCCTGTAAGGTTTCTCTGTTGTTGGAGGTCAAGGTGGCTGCAGGTTGAGGAAGCTGACTGGTGAGCTGCAAGCCGTATTGTAAGAGGGGTTCAGAATGGGGCACTGGGAAAGGTGACAGTGAAATACCTTAGCTGCTCGTATCTCTACACCTTCATACTTGAAGGGAGATGAGACAGGTTGGGTACATTTGGGGCTTAGCCACCCTGCAGCACCAGACTTGAGGCAGACAGTCCTTCAGCCAGTAACAAGCTTGAGTCCAGCTGGGCAGGAATCTGCTCCAGAGTAAAGGAAAGGTTACAACACAGATGCAAAGATGCCAGGCTTTCATGATGCTTTTAGTAGCCTTGTGACTCAATGGGGAGTCCATGTTCTTTACTCAAAGCAGTTTCTAAGTGTCTGTTGTAATAGCCTTTCCATTTTATGAATGAGACATTAGCTTGCCCAGAGTTTCAAAGCTAATAAGTGACTAAGTCCATAATTAAATCCAGTTCAAATTCTAAGCCCTCTGCTTGGACCAAAAGAATGAAAAAGCATGTCGGAGAGGCAGCTGGTTGAGGTGCAGAGTCTGTAGACATCCATCTTGGTTTTCTCACACATCACCCACCAGCATACGCACAGTAGGCGAACAAGCACACGATAATTTCCGCACATTCACGGTGCTTCAGCAAAGAGCAAACAGACTAGGGAAGCTGATTGATTTTTGCTGTACTCTCTCCTACATTTGAAATTTACTCCTGCCAGCATGGTGGGTTTTCCCTAATAGAAACCCTCAAAAGCAAGGAGCTGGAAAATGTTTTTTTCCACATTGGTCTCCTTTTTAAAAATTATCTCTTTTGAGACAATAATATAATTACATAATTTCCTCCTTCCCTTCCATTCCTCCAAACACCCCCACCTGCCCCTCCCTGCTCTTTTTCATGGAAGTAAAATTCACATAACATGAAATTAGCTATTTTTAAGTGAATACATGATAAAGTGGCAGTCAGGTCTTCAGAAGGCTGCACTGCTGCAGATTCTTGACTTGCTTTGAAATATTTCCCTAAGCCTGAAATAAAGCCCCAGAACAATTAGGAAGTTTCTTCTCGTTCCTAGCTGCTTCTTACCCCCAAAGAACACCTCTGCCCCTATCTCTGTGGATTTAACTACTTTGGATAGCTTGTGCAAATGAAATTAAGCAGTAAGTGAGCTCTGACATGTGGTTTCTCTGCCTTGCATAACTTTTCAAGGTTCATCCATGCTAGCACATCCATGTTTAGTACATATCAGTATTATTTTTTTCACAATAACAGTGCTCTTTTTTATAGATGCACAAGTTGTTTATCTGTTCATTGGCTGATAATCATTTGGACCATTACTACCTTTGGCTGCTGGATATATACTTGAGTGCTTGCCTGTCTTCAGTTTCTGAGGAATTGCTTTATCATATGCTAAGTTCCTGGTTAGATTTTTTTTTTTTTTAGGAAATACCAAAGTATTTTCCACAGCAGCTGAATCAATTTACATCTACCCTAATAATTAGAAGGAATTCCAGTTTCTTCCCACAAACTTTCTGATATTTAAGGCTTTCTGTTGTTATGTGTGATGTCAAGTATGTATCATCTCACTGGGGTTTGGTTTTTATTTCCTTACCGACCTTCAGCATATTTCCACATCCTTGTCAGGCACTTGTATATCTCTTGGAGACGTATCTTTTCAAGCTCTCTGCTCGTATTAGCATCTCCATTGTGGTTAAAACTGTTACTTGTGTGTTTGTTGTATCCTGGCTACTAAATTTTTAGATACACAGCAAATATTTTACAACAAACATTTTGTCACATTCTGTAGTGTCTTTCATTTTTTCTTGGTACTTGCCTTTGATGTACAAGCACTTTTATCTTTGATAAAGTCTATTTTATTTTAAGCCTGTATTTATTGGTACATTTTTCCTTTTACTGAATGCATTGGGTGGCATATGTTAACTGTTACTAATGATAAAGTCATGAGGATTTATCTCCATGTTTTCTTCTTCTAAGGGTTTTATGGCTTTAGCTGTTATATTTAGAGTGCTGATTTATTTTGTGTTGAATTTTGAATACTGTATAAAATAATAGTTTATGTTTAATTCTGCTTCTCTCTCTTTTTTTCTTTCCTAGGGACCCTTCAAAAAAAAGGGTTGCACACTTTTAATCTGACTTCTCTAACCAAGTCTGAAAACATTTTGTCAGCCACACTGTATTTCTGTATTGGAGAATTAGTGAACATCAGCTTGGGCTGTCCAGTGTCCCAAGGATGCTTCCATCGTGCTCAGAGACAACACATCCAGATAGATCTCTCAGCATGGATCCTCAAATCCAACCAAAGCCAGCTCCTGGGTCACCTGTCCATAGATGTGGTCAAACCTTATAGAGACAGTATGTCTTGGCTATCAAAAGACATCACTCAGCTCTTAAGGAAGGCCAAGCAAAATGAGGAGTTCCTCCTTGGATTTAACATTACCTCCAGAGCACAAGAGCTGCCCAAGAGGATGCTGCTTTTCCCAGAGCCTTATATCTTGGTATATGCCAATGATGCTGCCATTTCTGAGCCAGAAAGTGTGGTATCTAGTTTACAGAGACACCGAGATTTCTCCACAGGAACTGTGCCCAGACTGGATAGCCATGTCAGAGACACCCTCTCTGTTGAAAGGAGGAAAAAGCGCTCGACTGGGATCTTGCTGCCGTTGCAGAACAATGAGCTACCTGGGGCAGAGTATCAGTACAAGGAGGATGGGATGTGGGAGGAGAGAAAGCCTTACAAGACCCTTCAGACTCAGCCCCCAGAAAAGAGCAAGAACAAAAAGAAACAGAGGAAAGGGCCTCATCAGAAGGGACAGACACTGAAGTTTGATGAGCAGACCCTGAAGAAGGCAAGACGAAAGCAATGGATCGAACCTCGGAATTGTGCCAGGAGGTACCTTAAAGTGGACTTTGCTGATATTGGATGGAGTGAATGGATTATCTCCCCCAAGTCATTTGATGCCTACTATTGCTCTGGAGCCTGCCAGTTCCCAATGCCAAAGGTAGCCACTCTCCTTTACCTTGTGCACACTCTATCTTTGCATGGGGTAGAAGAGTATGCTAAGTGTGTTTTCATTTTAAAAAAAGAACTATTCAGACCCTTATTTATAAAATTCTAAAGTATAACGAAATGAGCAATGTGGTTATGCTTGGGATTTCTTTGATGATTGTTAAAAGTAACATGAGGTATGAAGGATATGAAAAACATATGTGTACAATACGCATTTTTTTTGTTTCCAAACATGGTGCCTAACCAGCCATGTGGTCACTTGTGAATGTATACCTGTCCGCAGTGAGCAAGCCCCAGATGCCAGAAGCTGGCCTCTGAGTGGTGTTGAAGGGCTGAATGAAGAGTGTGGAAGCAAAGGGAAGGACTGAGGCTTCTGGTGCCCTGATGTAGAACATTTTTTGGATAAGCAGTTTCCCATGAGCTGAATTGTCCCTACGCAGGTAAAAACCAGGGTTTGGCTTGAGGCCAAACAGATGCTATTTAATTTGCTTGACTGCTAAACATCATACACATACATACACAGAGACACACACAGGATGAGATGGCAGTGACCGGTGACTTCTCCCAGGGTCCCGCTCACCCTGTCAGGAATTACCTTTGCATATTCTAGAACCATCAGAGACTCCATCTTATATCATCATTTTTTAAGAAGTCTTTCCAACTCAAATGTCCATCTTTCAAAGCAAGTCCAAATGACTACTCTCTTTGCAATAGAGTATGAATGATACAGTCTACAGTAAAAGTTAGATACACCTTCCAGGCATCCATCCAGTTAAGCTTATTGATGTACTTCCATTCTCCGTTTACAACAGCTTAAATGTCCACCGCAGACCATACAGTGACTCAATGGACAGAATTCAGAAGAGGAATCAAAGAGGACTTTTAGTAAAATCTGTATCAGTCCTTTGCTGCTGCCTGAAAAATAGAGAAAATGTTTCCTTTGCCTCTTGGGCTGTCGATCTCATCTTATTTCATTTTATTTTGATGGTTTGTGCTCTACTCCTGGGGTCACTGGTTGACCTGCACATAGAACGGGTTGACTACCCAAGGCCAAGTCAGCCTCGGGCATATCTGAAATCCTGGTTTCCTCATTAGTAGTCTCAGAAAAATGAGCTTTTGTGATTTTCCATTTCAAGAACCTAAAAGTAAAGTAAGGATTGTGAATTCAGGGCTGTAGCAAGACCCTTATCTTCTTTGGGGATTCAGAAAGGACCTTTATTGGTTAGACAAAATTTGTTTAGCTGAGGTGACATTTAGAATCTTGGGTGTAACAGAGATGATGAATGTGAAGAGCACAGTGTGTCGGGTTATCGTGTGGTTTGCTTTGTGACACTGAGAAGCAGGGATGTGGCCCCAAGCTTACTTTGAGTTCAGAGTGACTGAGTTTACTCAGGTCTTAAGGTTTGTCCAAACTCTCTATCCCTTCCTTACTCCAACTTTCAGGCTCCAGAAACCATACAAATGTAGATAAGATAGATGCTCAAGCCCTTTGCTTTTCATCCCCAAACTCTGGAGAACTGGGTTGCCATGTCTTTATGGTTTTTCCCAACTTGTGCCTCTGAGCTTTGTTCTGCTTGCTTTCACTGTTTGAAAAACCCACTGTCTCTTCAAAAGAACTTTGCTGTAGTTCCTTAGGAATCAAAAGAATCATAGTTTCAAAGGTCACACGGGATAAGTAATAACCACAGAGGTTTCAGGAGAGACATATAGTAGATCCGCATAATTAAGAAATAGCGCTTGGCCATGGCAGGACTCGCAAAGCCTTGGTTCGACTTTAAACTGTTTAAACTCTTGTTAATACATAGGATCTGATGCAATGCATGGGAAGTAGGGGCTACAGTGGACACTGCACATCTAACAAGGTTCCCACAACACTGATTCCCAAAAACCCTCTTCGGAACACCAGCCTGGACAGTCAGTTCCTTTGGGGTTGAAAGTTGGTCCCGTATCACTAAGCAGCAGTGGCCTTTAGGATAAATCGAAACTTTCTACATATTTATTTTCGAAATAGCGAAAAGAGTGAATAGGAAAAATAACAGTACCTGAACAACAAATACAGCGAGGAAATGAAATAATGGGGCACCTTGTGTGGAATGGGAACTCAGTTTTTGCTGTTGACCTGACTAGTCGCCATTGAGGAGACTGAGCAGAATACGAGGGATGTCTAAGGAAACGCTGTGTGGGGAAAGCAAGCACGCATGGGAAGGCCACGAGGCAAGAAAGGTTTTGTAAATGTTTTCGGTCCCTCTTCAAACATCACAAAACTGAAAATAGGATTCTCCCTCTGGGCTCAACAGCCCGTGAGCTCTTCCAGGGAGGTTCTTCGCGGGGTGGGGGGAGAGAGAATGAAAAGAGCATCTGTTGCAGTAACTGGACTCATCATAATATTTGTTCAAACTCGGAATGGCATCAAAGCTCCAGGGACACGTAGCAGGGATATATGTGGACATCTTTTCTGTGAGGTTGAGATTTCTTTTGGCCGAAGTTTGGCACTGCCTTGTGTGGAACCGCTTAGCTTTTAATGTGCGCTAGGGGGTTCCCGTGACTTTGTATCTTTTAGTAGGTACAGTAACAAAGGAGGATGCGAGCTAGGTTACCAAGGGAAGAGGCAGGCACCTCTGTTAGCACTGTGTCTGGTGTGGCATCCAGGATGAGAGATTTAAATAAAAACGCAGTCTGAGCAGCCGAGGAAGACGAAGCTGCCTTCTCAGATCAGCACAGCACACGTGGAAAGGCTGAAGCACCAAAGAACTCTCAGACTTTAGATATACTTTTTTTTTTTTGCCTCGGAGGAAAGTTCTCCCGGGCCAGACTCTTCTGTCGGGCCTCCTGTTTTTGGCCTCCTGGGTGAAGAAAGGCTGGCCTATATGGCGGGCCTCTTTTGTCTGCAGAAGTCGACAACCTGCTCTATAATTCAGAACAGCTGTGTTCTGCCTTTCCCAAATTCCAGGCTTTGCCCTTTTCACTGATTCCAATTAGATAGTTTCTGGGCCATCACACCCACGTGGGCTGACTGGAAGAGCGTGGAGCACAACCTCATGGCCCAGGTCAGGAATGAAGGTTCTTAGCTGATGACATACTCTCCCTTTCTAATGTATTTATAATCAAATTTAACTAGAGGACAGTATCCATGGCTTGGCAGGTGCAAGCTTGACCACTGTAGATTTTATTCACAGACACAACAGTTTGGATTTTTTTTCTTCTTCTTCTGATTTTTACTTCTTACAGCCAATCTGTTCTTCCACAGAAAGACTCTTGGAATGGTTCCATATGATGAAAATACTCTGATATCCAGAGCCAAGTTCTGTGTCTCTGCCTCCCTCACCACCTTAGCAGCACTGGAAAACAGAAAATTCAAATAAAAATGATTGAGCCATTGTTTCTGACAGAGATCCAAGAAACCAACAAGGATTAAAGGAATGAAGTTATTTCTGCAAGGAACTGTGCAAAAGCTAGGAATAGCAAAGATATTGAGTTAGGCAATAAATAATTGAAATACTTTGAACCGAATATTCCATGTAAAGAGATTCACACTTAATGAATTTAAAATGATAGACTCTTAAGAAGCTCCCTAGATCTTTCTGCTCTCATCCCTGTCATGAAGGTGAACACTATAAACATGAAATCTTGACAACCCTCAGGAAAACTACCTGAGTTGATGTTGAAGGTACATGCTCTTATTGGAGAGTGATGGATGCAGGAAGGAGCTGTGATTTGCATTTGTAATTGGTATCAGCTCTAAGTTCAGAACAGAGACAGTCATGAGAAACATGATCCTAGATAGAAAGCCAAAACTCTTCTGGCAGCATGCTTCACACCAGCAAATGATAGCATGGATTATTTGTGCGTGATGCAACTATTTCTGGTAACGGTAGCTCCATCAGAAGGTTCCATAGCTAGAAAATAGGGGATACTCCCTGGTCATGTGAGAGGTCCCTGATACAAAAACTTCCCAGAATGAAGGGCTTGGGCCTGATTCTGGTGAGCCCACTAGAGACTACTCAGATACTCAGTTTCTGAACCCATCAGTTCTGACTTGGAGAAAGAGAGAGAGAGAGAGAGACAGGAATTTTTCCTAGGAAACACCCATGAATATTTTCCATATCTACACCAAGTCACTTGCACAGAAACTTTTATTTTTGTTGATAGGAGTTATTTCTTATAAATGAGTAAAACAAAGGGAGTGCTGTTTTTTCTAAGTATTTCAGTCATTTAACAATATTGCTCCAGTGCCTAGGTGCACTGTTCTAGGTGCCGAGGGAGGCGGTGCACAACCATACTAATTGCTCAAGAACCCAACTAATTAAGGCCATCTGTACTACATAGCATCCAGGCTTTAAACATTAACCACAGAGGCCAGCATCAGGAAAACTGGCCCTAGCTGCCTCTAAGTGCTCTAACAGCAAGCTCTTTGAAGGGCTGTCTTTCAAATAGCTTTCAATCAATGGTTATTCACTGCTGTGTTAATATGCTGAAGGCAGTTCCCCTAAACACACCTTTCCTTAATATTCGTAAATATTAATAATGTGGAATAATGGGTATCATTGTGACATTTTCATATACACTTGCATCCCCTTTTGATCCGACATTTTTTTCTACTAATTTTCATGCAGTAAAGATATTTTAATCTAGGGCAAATAATATGTAAAGTACAAATCCTGGGACTTTTTGAAACTTAAGGTGAGAATACATTGTTTTGTAACCAATTACAGTTGATTAACCATTTAATTAATTAAAGCTATTTTAGAAGACATTCTTCAAATCACTGGGAAGCAGAGTTAAAATAGTCCCGTATTATTAACACTAGTTTTTGTTTTAAATGAAGCATAGTGTATGGATTTTTTTTTCATGGAAATTAAAAGAGGGAATGATTTAGACAACACTTCCCTTCCTCTGTCAATACAATCCTTTCTTTGGCTTGTTTACATTTTCTTAGGGTACATCAGCTTCCAGAGTCACTTTCTTCTCCTTTGGTCTGCTTGTCCCCTTCACTTCCTGACTTTCCCTGTGTTCCTGCTGTTCTCCACAGGCTGGCGATTAGAGTCTTCAGTTCATGGACACAAAACCCTCTGAGCCATAAGAAATAGGAAAGTTTTAGATAAAATAACATTGTCCATGTTCCTCTGTTTTGTGGTGGTTACTTGGTTTTTGTTTACTTTGCTTTTGGTTTGGTTTTTGTTGTTTTGGTACAGAGTCTCGTGTAACCCAGGGTGACCTTTAGCTAACTGTGTAGTTGAGGCCGCCTTTGAACTCCTTGTCTTTCTGCCTTCCACTCTGGAGGATCGGGATTGTAGGATTACACCACATGCTAAGTTTTGTTTGGGTTTGGGGGGAGGGGTGTTTTATTTTGTTGTGTTGTGTTGTGTTGTGCTTTTTGAGAGGAACTGGGGATCAAACCCAGGCAAATGTCTATTGAGCCATAACCTGGGTCCTCAATTTCATCCCCCTCTGCACTCTTCTCCCACAAAAAATACTAGGAGACTTTAAGTGGTGCCAGGCATTGTAGCTCTTTGACCAACTCTGGGCTTGAGGTTGTGACTCTTTTCAACACTTCTAGGTTGGCTAGAGCTGTGTGTATCTTTCTAAGTAAATGCATTCCATTTTATCAAGGAAGACAGTAACCAAGGCTTTCTTGATCAAACTTCTGACACCCAAGTGAAAAACTTAGATCCCAAAGGACATGGTCCACCTTAGACCACCATACCACTCAGTTTGAGCTGCCCATGGAGCAACAGTGACCTCCAGTGGTCAATAGTGTCACCTTGTCAACCCCAATCAATAGACTGAACTGAATAATTGTATACTACGAATGAAAAAGTAACAAAGACTAATCCTTTTGGTAAGTACAAAATGAAAGAAACAAATAAACAAACAGCCTTCTATTCCACCTAGTTTAATTTTAACAACAGTGAATAAATTCCACTTTATAGTTGGTGATGTTTGCTTTGGTGTGTTTGCTGGAATTCTTTAAAGGTTCATACAGGGTCAGGAACAATTTTGTTGTTGTTGTAATTAAAAACATGAAGAATACATTAATTCCATGGTTGGGGGGCTAAGTTGTTTCTTATTAAATGATTCCTGCTAGCAGAATAAAGTTCAAAGTTTCACTGTATTACTTGCCAGCTGTTTGACTTCAAACATGTCATTTAAGTTTGAGTCTCTGAAAAAAGAAAATGTAGACAATTTGTTGTGAAGATTAAAGGCACCACCTACAAAATTCCTGGAGCACAGCAGACGCTTTGTAAATGATACATCCTTGGAGGTAGACTACTTTGGGCTGAATATTCAATGATGTAGGCCTTCCTAAAACTGTTCAAACAAATCCATTATATGTGATGAGACCCAAGGAAAGCAGTTTTACCTGACGTGTTTCTCTTATTTCTTTTTCCAGTCTTTGAAGCCATCAAATCATGCAACCATCCAGAGCATAGTGAGAGCTGTGGGGGTCGTCTCTGGAATTCCTGAGCCTTGCTGTGTGCCAGAGAAGATGTCCTCACTCAGCATATTATTCTTTGATGAAAACAAGAATGTCGTGCTTAAAGTCTATCCTAACATGACAGTAGACTCTTGCGCTTGTAGATAACCCATCAGAGAACTCATTCAAATGCTCAATTCAATCATTAGTTGGGTTTTATGGACTTTTTTGTTTTTTGTTTTTGCACTGCAAATACGTTTTGTCCCAAAAGGAAATGTTTTACAGCGTAAAGAGAATGAAGTAGATTGAAGATTTCCACCAAACAAAACTGGACTGTATTTTCTTTTGAATGTAACTAAAAGTAAGATTTTCATAAATGTAGACATCTACTTTGTTTTTTTTTTAATCACATAAGAAAAATTATTACTCAAACTGTTTTTAGAAGCATTAGAGAACACATTGACTTATTTTTGTATTGGGCTTTAAGACTAGGTGGGAAATAACAGCAATAACTTGTCATTTGTCTCTACTTGTATAAAGACTAAAGGGAAGTAGATAGAAATCTTGTCATTTTTAAATTAGGTTTCTTGCCTTAGACTCTTGAGCAGCCAGACATTGCTAAACACCCAGCTGACTTTGATGATCATCGGAAAGTTTTCTGAGACTTGTTTCACCTCAATTTTTCTCCACAATCATGGTGTGAGTTGAGCTAGTATGTGCTGAATGCTAGTGTGAGTATACGTGTGTCATCTCCCTGCTTTAAAAAAATCCTTAACGTGGTTCTATAAATCCATCTTCATGGGATTCCCTTTTTTCAATATCACATCCTGATGTGCATCATCCACTGATGATTACATGATCCAAGAGCATACGCCAAGAGTGATGCGTGAACCAGCTGCATCACTGATTGGAAATATAGATGTTTTTATTTTGTTGACTCCCAGAAAGAGAGAACCAGAGACTCCATTTTTGAAACCCCAGATGTAATTCTTCTCTCCCTTTTTTCTACATGTACTTTCATTTGCTCTAAGCTAATTTAGGAAGTAGTTCCTGAACTTATTAGCTCTCTAGCTTCGGTTGCTATTATGTTCTTTCTTCATGTGACAGTGTTGAGACGTTGGGGCTTAAAAATTGTTAGAAATGACCAAGTGAGTTATTATCTTCTAGAGAATATCATATTCCATACCTGTTTCTAGGCTTTTCTCCTCCGAGATCAAGATACTGGCCCAAGACACAGAGCTTATGCTTCATCAAAGCCTGCTAAAACTTATCCACCAAGAAGGGAGTCAGTACTAACACAGTTCATTTCCATTTGCCATAAGTACCTCCTCTTAGGTTTTTGCCCTTGAAAATTATTTTATCTTTCACTTGCAAACTGGTAAACAATAGATACACTTTAGTATTTGTAGAAGAGTGCAGTATTCTATGCAGGATTTTATTTGAAGGCTAATACATAATACTTCCAGGTAAAACTCTTTCCACTTTGGTGTGGAATTGTCTTAACTCTCAATGAGACAAAAAGTGTGTGAAGAGCTGCAGTGGAGGTTCCAAAGTCACCTGGTTTCCTCTAGTTCCCTTTTCATCCTTTTATCATAAAGTTCCAGACTTTCAAACTCAGGTGGAGAATAAAATACTTTTTAACAAAATTTCTGACAAATCTGAAAGCAAAATACATGACAGTAACAAAAAGTTACATATTCATGGGTCTTTCATCAAATAAAATTTTCCTGAGTACATTTGATGAAATTCTTAATTTTGACTTTTCTAAAGATATGCTAATCCCAAACTCCAGCAATTCTTTGTATGACTTCTTTGTCTTTTATAATTTCTGATGCCTTTTAAAACTAAAATCAATTTCTACTTTTTGTGGATTAAATCCTAGAGTGTGCCCAAGTCTTCTCAATGTTAAGAATTCCTAAGTACTGAATAATTAATATTTCACTTTGATTAGTGGCTGTCATGCTTAACTCAGCACAGATTGAGCTTTGACATATTCTCATTGGTGGAAACCTTGGTGTTGTTGTAAACACCTGCTAGCTATCATGTCAACATATACTAAGTTGGAAGTGCACAATGATATACATGGGAAAAGTTATTCCTAGTAGTGGGAGATAAATTGACTGGCATTTAAATTAATAAAACTTTTTAAAAATGCAACATTAAAAAAGTGCCAATTTTGCAATGTGTTAGGGACAAGTTTCCATACAATTCCCACATAAGATTTTGAGAGTGCAGGGCTGGAGATATGGCTCAGTGGATAAGAGCTCTTTCTGCTCCCCCAGAGGTCCTGAGTTCAATTCCCAGAAACAACATGGTGGCTCACAACCATCTATAATGAGATCTGGTGCCCTCTTCTCGTATTCGAGCATACAGGCAGATAGAGCATTCATACATAAAATAAATAAATCCTTTAAAAAAAGATTTTGAGAATGCTCCCAAACAATTTTAAATTGGTGGGAAAAGCATTACATTACAAAATGCTATTTCTTAAATTAAATCTGCTTGCCCCATGTCTATTTCTGTCTCCCTCTCCCCTCTCAACATCATTCTTCTTCTCCTCCCTCTCAAGCACTGTTGTAGTCATTCTTACACACACACACACACACACACACACACACACACACAGAGAGAGAGAGAGAGAGAGAGAGAGAGAGAGAGAGAGAGAGAGAGAGACAGACAGACAGACAGATAGAAACAGAGACAGAAAGACAGATACAGAGGCAGAGACAACAGAGAGACAAAGACAGAGACAGACATTTAATAAAATTTTTTTGAAACAAAATGTTTACAAAAATACCAATGGATTAATTTTGTGTTGACCGTTTATTATGGGCATAGGCCCTACCCTAAAGTGTGGTCAATATACCCAGTGATACTCCATTGGAGAAAACTAATTTTTTCTTTGTAAAAGGGTATAAATTGCAGATTTCTTGGTTAGGGGTAGGAACTTGTGTCTATTGCCCCTCTCAGCACTGGTCCCACATCTGGCTCAAATCTGTGCATTCTTTTTCTGATAACCGTTTCTCTGGAATTCCAGTTAAAGGATTACCCATATCCATGCAGTATTTTAAGAATTCTTCATTGTAACCTGTGTAAATAACATATAATTTACAGAATTTAACGCTGTAGAATGAAACTGGAAGATTGAATGCCTTGGATCTCAGGATTGCAGTATTCCAGATTAAATTTTAAATTTACTTAGCTATGTATTAACTCATGACCATTTATTCACTAACATGATGTTTTACTATTTCTGTATAAAACTTGTATTACACATTTAATACTTCATAGAGAACCATGAGTAATAATATCATCAGTCTGACTTATGCAATGCTTATGTAACTATACTATTGAGTTAAGGTAGAAGCTTTAAATATTCTCTTGTGTTACCAAGTAACAAATGCCTGGGCTTGTTGAATTAAGGTTGGGTTAGAGAACAGCTATGCATTCCTGACATGTAAGGATGAATAAGCAACTAAGTAAGAAATCTAGGGTAAGTCTGATTTCTCAGTATTTTAAAGTTGCTATTGAGTGATAAAATGACCCTCCCTTTTCTAAAGACAAAACTTTCCCTTCAGCTTCTCACACTAGTTTCTGTAAATGTTTTAGTTGAAAATTTAAAGCTTGTACAGTCAATGGCAATTTAAATATATATTATATGTATATGGAAAAGTTTAAAGATGCTTTTTTTAATTTATTTAATGACTGTTGACTTTCTATATTGGTAATGAGTTTCTTCCTTACTAGGTGACAAAAACATCTTTTTTTACTCTAGTTCCTAGATAGGACATGACATTTGGTTCTTTGTCAGGTCCATTTCAAGGGTGTCACAGTTGTAACTGTGAAGGTCACTTCACTACTGATGTGTTAAGCTTTGCTGAACTTGTATCATTTCCCTCCAGCAACGAAGAACTTTCATTTTATGTTTTAAAAATAAAAACATCTTCATTGAACATTTTTCCACTCTTCACTCTTTCCTGGGAAGGTGCTTTTGCAGAAACATTTCTCACTGTGCTGCATTTGAAAAGAGGAGATAAGCTGAGACATAAAGTTAAATCTTTCAGAGAGATGAAAGTTTTCAGTGAACAGAGCATCCCTAACTTCTGATCAGTAAAAGATGATCAGCGTCTTAGGACATCACAGCAACACACCCAAAGCAGAATATCTTGAGCCTTTGCAAGTTAAAACCTTTACCTTGATTCTTTAAATGGTTTCTTCCCTCTTGAAACAATAAATTCTACACTTGGCGGTGGAGATTCAGGTTTTTAATTCTTTCCCCTAAAGGTCTGGCTTACTAACTCAATGATAACTTCATTTCTGCAGCCATGATTACCACATATTTTCCATGTTAGAACGTTAAGATCTAAATTTAATTAGTCTGGTCTTTGAAATGCTGTTTAAATTGCAAAATTCTCTTTAAGAAAAAAAAATGGCCTGAGGTTGTGAAATAAAATACACTCTCCTGCTCTTCTCACCCCTTCAGTCTGAACCTACTCAAGCGTGATGTAATGAAACCCAGGCTAGCTGAGACTAGAGGCATTTGCTGATCATCTTAAACAAATTCCTTGATCTCATACAGCTTCCTTTATCTTACATATAAGTGAGGCAATGAAACTCTTGCCTCTTTACCAGCCTTCTGATGGAAGGTTGGTGTCAAGATTATACAAAGAACATGAAAAACTAAATATCGAGAGAGAACAGCCCAATTAAAAAGAAAAAAACAGTGTACAGAATTAAATAGAGTTATCAAAGGATGAAATACAATGGCTGGGCAATATTTTTTCAATGTTATATTAAACAAAGCACTCAGGCCATCATAGAAATGCAAATTAAAATTACTTTGATTTCCAATCACAATGGTATGATAAGAAAAGAAAATAGCAGTTAGGAGGTGGGGAGAGAGGAACCTATGGGATTGAAACTGGTAAAGCTGCTAGGAAAATCAGTGTGGACGTTCCACCGATGCCTGGAAATGGGTACACCACAGGAGCCAGCTACACCACTCTTGCGCATACGCCTAAGGGACTCTCTATCCTACCACATGGATACTTGTTCACCCTCGTTCATTGCTGCTCTATTCACGATATCCATCACCAAGACAATCTAGATGTTCATTAATTGATGAAGGGACAATAAAAACATGATATATATTCACAATGAAACAGTATTCGTCTGTCAAGAAAAATAAAAATCTTCACATAAATGGATGGAGCTAGAAACAATCGTCCTGGGTAAAATAACTCAGACACACTAAAAACAAGTATTATGTTTTCTTTCACATGTAGATGCTAGCTTTGATCTTTGGACAAGTGGAGTTTTACTTAAAAACCCCATAGATGTCCAAAAACTGGTAAGGGAATATGGGAAGTGAAGATATAAAACATTGATCTAAAGGAGAAAAGTGGACTAATGGAACAGGAAAGGTTAAAGGAGGTGGGGAATAGGAAGCCAGAGTAGAGGAGGGAATATGGGAAGAGGAAACTAACTCTAAATGCTTTTTTAAAGGTCATATGAAAGCCTACTACCGTAAAAGCATCCTAAATTAACATATACATGTATATAGACACACATATTTAATGTATATTTTATATACTCTATTTAAACTCTTAAGCTTTGCTGAACTTAATTATAGGTTATATATATAATATATTATATATAATTAAAAGAGTTTAAATAGAGACGTACAATAACAGGGGCGTGGTACCCACACCAGAGACCATAGGCTAGAAAGTAGAAAGCCTGGTGACAGAAATGGATTACATCTTTTGTTAACAAGTGTTGGCCTCATAAGTGGAGACTCATAAATGCCCGAAATTACATTGTCATTGCTTTGGATTGTACTCCAGAACTTGATGGTAAGATCCCATTGCTGATGACGCCGAAACCTTCAATCATAGAACATGGAGAAATCAGGCTGGTGCCATCCTGGAAGTTTTATCCCAAGTAGCTAGTTTCCATAGTACTGGAAGGTGCTATGCACACATCCAGAGGAAGAAAGTGTTCATCCATCTCATCCAGTTGCGGACCCTGTGAACAACTATAATTACTAGCCTGGCAAAACATGCCACTTGTACAATAGTGACATGAATATTATGGGAGTCACCAAACACTTTGTGACTGGATTGAAGGTCTGATCCACAAGAGAAAGCAATTATCTGGCACCGTTATCGGAGCCAAGAACCTGAGGCAAGATAGGTCATGAATATTAGGGAAGAAACTAATACTATCATTCTGCTAAATGATGCAGTGTGAACCCTGCTCCTAATGGCTTATTGCTATATCCATGCATTAGTGCATCTCTCAAACCTCATCAGAGAAGTTTCCTCTTTCGGAAGCTGGTGATCAACACAAGGGGCCCACAACTCATCACTGTGCATAGAATAAGAGACTTCAGAGTGCACATTCCTAAATGGAACATCTATATCATACCCTTCCCCTCAGGAATCACCACAGAAGAGGGAAAGGAAAGATTGTAAGAACCAGAGGTGGTGGATGTCTAGAATGAAACCGTGTTTTCAGGACATAACAGGGCAACCGCAGATCTAAGATCACAGTAGTAATTATAGCAAGCTAGAACAAGAGCAAATCTCAGCATGGAGTGTGGGTGAGACAAGCATGAAGTTTCATCCCTAGCTCAGATGCTCTTTGCAATTGATGGCTTCTGGAAGGAGCAGACTGTAAAGGTATGACTCCTGGTTAGTTGGTCATGCATCTCTGACTAACGTAGATGGGTAAGGAGGTAAAGGTCAGTGTGCCTGGAGTTGGTGGGACCTTGAGACGGGCTATAAACAAAATATATTTTTTGTTTGTTGGTTGGTTTGATTTGGTTTTTCTAGACAGGGTTTCTCTGTGTAGGCTTGGCTGTTCTGGACTTGCTTTGTAGACCAGGCTGGCCTCCAACTCACAGTGATCTGTCCACCTCTGTCTCCCTGAGTGTTGGATTTAAAGGTGTTCACTACCATACCCAGCTATCAGACAATATTGTCAAAAATCCTTAAAACATTAACTAAAATGTTATTTTAAATTTCTGCCTCATGCGGTTCTTTTTAAAATAAGGTTTAATGTTGTAATGTATATAAGAGACTTGATCAGTTGCCTAAAGACAAATAAAGAATTTGTTAACATCAATTTTTGTTATTATTTAATCTCAGTCAGCTCGTTATTGTGTGCGTTTTTAAACTTACTTTGCCTTCCGATGGTTCCTTGTGCTGTCTTTGATGCATCTGTGGACTCCAGCCCTGGCAATGCTTCACTCTGGGCCTGGGCATCCTACTGTGCTCCTTCAGCTCTGAAATCTTCACTTTAGTGATTTTCAAACTCTTTTCTTGTTCAGGTGTATCTGATTCTGACCCAAACATCTAACTTTGCCAAAACTTGGTGACATTTTCCTCCCATAACCATGTTTTAGGGGGAAAACAACTGTAACACAAGCCACAGTAGAGAGAAAAGCATGAGCGAGAACAGGGAGAATGAACCACCCTTCTCTCGCCTGAGGTCAGAGTCACTTCCACTGCTCCTGTATGAGGTTCGTGAGACTCTCTACCTTGTAAGTCTATACTCAATGTGAATCTTTCATCCTTTCATCTTAATAGCAAAATGTAAGTTTTCATAAAATAGACTTCACATATTATAATTAGAAAGAGAATATATTATGGTAGTTGGGGTCTCAGACGTGGATACAAAGAGTTTGTTCTGGAATTCCAACTATGTCACTTAATAGCAATGTGAACTCTAGCAAACCATTAAACCTCACCTCCTTCCCATGCCTCATGTGTATCATGAGAACAAAACATTTTTCTATCCAACAGTGCTGCAAGGACTACCTGAGTCACTACAAAGGAAACACATTTGTTCAGCACAAAGTAAATGTTATATACGACTAGCTTTATGATCCATTGACTGTACTTATATTCCTGAGATTGTGTCTTCATTTGATCCAGAGCAATGGAGGGCAGTGTCTTCATGGTGCTAAGCAATTTGCTTATCTTAGGTCAGAGCCTTGCTACAATTGTCTTGGTTATAGACCAACTAGTGGTAGACTTGTACACATTTTCCTGTTACTCCCTTCCTAACTCTCTCTGGCTTACTGTCTTAGCATGTGGTCTCTCTCACACACTGAATTTTTGTCATAATGTCATCCTCTACTATGTGATACATCAAGGGAATACACCAGAGCACAGAGCACTGTGCTGTTAGAACTTGCAACTGCTTACACTGTAAACCAAATACACCTCTTTTCTTTATACACTACCCAAGGTAGCAGAAAAGTATGAAAACACCCCTCGAGATAACTTGCACAACAGAAATTCTGACCATCTTTACATCTCATTAAACTTGGCTAGTCCAACAGAAGGAGAACACATTATCATAGCCCTCCTGAAGGATGTGGGCTGATGGTTGAGTGGACATTTTCATCTCCTAAGCAATTGTGTCATTGTTCCTTCTCCCATAATAAAGAGCTGTGGAGAAAGGGGGAAATAAACAAGAATCACCTTTCACCGCTGTCTGTTCTTAGTGGTTGAGCCATGTGCTAAAAGTGACTCTTCTAGAACTTTCTGTGATATGAACAGACTTTTACACTTCAACCTTAGCACACCCATTAATTATAATTCTAAAATGAACAAATACTGTATGCTGTAATACTTTTGCATCATTTTTGGATCCCCCTCATTTCTACTCAATCTCTTCTCTTCTCTTCTCTTCTCTTCTCTTCTCTTCTCTTCTCTTCTCTTCTCTTCTCTTCTCTCTCTCTCTCTCTCTCTCTCTCTCTCTCTCTCTCTCTCTCTCTCTCTGTGATCTACTACCCTGTTTACTATGCCTATAGAGAAAGAGAGCTCTATTCTAAGAGACAATTGGATGCTTTTGATAATTACTGAAGCAGGATGAGAATGTGAAGTAGTGTACATTGGTTGCCTCATTCTTCATTGTTGTCGGGTTTAATTAATGACAGCTTGGTACTCGTTTAGTCCCAATTTTCATCTGAAGCAGGGAAGCACTTCCGTCGAGGAACCCGATCCCAGACAAAGTTAAACAGAGTGCAGCAGATGTTCTCCTCCCTCAAGTTAACAATCCTCCTTTGCCAAAAATATCAGTTAGCTATGTAGTCCTGCTTCAGGGAAGTCTCCCATTACCATGAGCACTGAGGCATAAACACACGAACATACACAGCTTTTTTTGTTTTAATGAGTTCAATTTTTGTAGTTTTATTACATGATCTTATTGTTACAAATGGAAGGAGCTAATGACACAATATCCAAGGGTTGGCAATTGTGACAGTCATGTCGACTGAAGGCGGGTGGGCACTGGAACAGAGTGTGGACTCTGTTGTCACAATTATGATTGGGAAAGTTTAGAACTGTTGTAGTCTTCTGATGACTTTATGATACAGAGGTCGATGGCGTGCCTGGGGAGCATGAGCTGAGGGCATCTGTATCAAGACCTAAGGAGGCCTTCCGAGGTGTGCTCTAGGCTTTGGTTTGGAGCTCACCATCTAATACTGTCAAGTGATAACTGTTCTACGCAGGCAGGCTGCAGACCTCATAAGCTGGGCTGAGAGCATTTTGAAGTTGTTTTTTTTTTTTCTCTCCTAATAACACCAGCAGCTCCCATTTCCTTTAGCAGAATGTGAGAGAGTTTGTTGTTAAGTCTATTTCATGCCAGTAGAATCTAGCTGAAGCCCTAAAAGGGAGGTGGAGAAACCACCATTACATAAGCCATTTTTGTCATGTAGCAGGAATACGCCTATTTTTGAATGATCTATTAGACACAGTGGAAGATTATCTTATGTTTAAGAACAAAAAGAAATAACTTAAACATGAGTATACACATTGATTAAAATTAAAATTAATCTTCCAATATAAAGTCTTAGAGGAAGTTGGTCTTTGCTCTTGTTCTTTCTTGAATAAAACTTGAGTTTAAGGTAGAACTCCACAAGTTGCAAGCAGTTATTAGACAGGCTGTGGCAGGAGTAGATGACAGAATAGATCATGCAACTCATGAGTGGGAGGCACAAGTCCCAGGCAAAATAGACTAGGATCATCTTGAAGGCCAGCCCTCAGTGATCTAAGGCCTTAACATTAACTTAACTTCTAAGCTCTCCACCACCTTTCTGTAGCACCATCCTTGGAACTAACCCTTTAACGCATGTATCGTTGAGGACCATTCACCACTCATCCAAACCTCAATGTTATTGGAGATATACTTATAGAAAGGAATTGCCAGAATATTGAGTTTCTGGGAAAATGACACAGCCACACCACAAACTTTCATAATTAAAGGAAAAAGTAAACACTTGGGCTTTGAAACTTCTTACTCAAAGAAATACTTCTGGAATGCATAGGATTGTGTAGAGCTTTTTCCCTTCAATTAACAGCAAGATAAAAATGAAAAGCAAAAAATAAAAACATAAAATAAAGTAGAAATGTCTGCTTTGAACCACTGAGCAATTGCTCACCACCAGAAGCAAGAAATTGGGAAAGTAATTCATTCACTAATGGACAGTAGTAGCTGAAGGGAGAATGATGCAAATAAGTGGATCCACTGGTTTAAAGACTGGCCTACAATTAGTTCTGATATAGGATTTAGGTGCCAGGCATCTGTTAACATCAAGAACTCAGAAAGACTCTCAGTGGGCAAAGGGCCGGTAAGTGTGAACGCATGTCTGCACCAATATCATGGCTAGTTAATTTTGAGACTGAATAAAGTTAAACTTCATTTCCCCCAGCTCAAGTAGCCACATCAAAATTCTCCCTGGCCCCATGTGACTAATGGCTTCTTTTGTTGTCTTGCACAGGCATAAAATGTTTTCACTGCTATAGAGAGTCTGGGATAGCACTAATCTAAGGAATAAGCAGGCTACTTAGATGGGATCTGTTGTGTCATTCATCAAAACATGATGTGCTTAAGAAGAAAGGTCTTTGTCTAATGCATGGCCTCTGAAAAATAATTGGTCATAACATACTCTGGTAGACTAAAATCCAAAAACCGTTACAAAAAGATAAGCCACACTCTTCTGAGATTGTGTATTTATCAGTCTGATGGATAAGCTTTCTCCCGTCAATTCTCCCAGCTCTGAACCCAGTTTCTACTCAGCTGCAATGCAGCGCTTAATACAGAAGTCAATTGACAAAGAGAGATGTGCTACTTGTTCAACATTATATGATTAAGAAGTTCCCAGTAAGGTTTCCCTTGATTCTAACGACTTATCAGATGGCATTGGATCTGCCAGAAGTTAGTCCTGATTTAATCAGACATGTTCATTTTAGCAAGAAAGTTCTCTTTTTCACCTTAGGAAAGTTCAGCACACTGGTAGGTTGCAGGTACGGCTTTGCACATGTGTAATCTCAAGTCTAGGGGGACTGAGGTAGGAAGATTGCCGTGAGTTCAAGTTCACCTGGTGCACATGGAGAGTTTAGGGGCAACAGGAGCCATAAAAAATGGCCTATGTAAAAAAAAAAAAAACAACAAATACTAACAACAACAAGAGAATTTGTACAGTTTAGTTGTGGTGGCCAGTCCCTGTAATATTTTGGAGGTAGAAGACAATTCTAGGTCTCGTGCAGACTCCACTCCATAGACAGTTTGAGGCCAGCCTGGTCTGCATGAGCTACTGTCTTTTAAATGATATATACAGATAAATAGACAGAAAGATAAAGATAGTTAAGTGAAATAACATCAAATTGCTTTGCTCTGATTTTATTCAGCAAGTTATTTCAATCCATTTTTTATATCATCTCAGCTTAATTAGTGTTCAGGCAAATGACTTGACAAATCAAAGGTGTTAGCTACATTCATGTAAAATGCTGTACAAGAAAATTATATTACATACATGCATATGTATGTAAAATATTATCTAAAGCACAGTTTCAGTATATATTTTACAAAACTGGGAAATGTTCCCAAAATTTTCATATGCTTCTTTAGGGATATCAAAACATATAATAAACACTCAGAAATAGTTTGGTCAGAAAGGTAGCTATTTTCAAGGCCGAAATAGAACATCGTGGGTCTAAACTAAACAAAGACATTTCGTTTTAGACTTCCAGCTGGTTCTCCGTGCGAGGCTGAATGTTTGCCCAGAAAGCCACAGACTTACAAGGGGAGTCTTGAGCTTCAGTTACCCAGAGATAGAGTTGCTTTCTGCTTTCTTAGGACTTGTGTTTCTCTATAGTCTTAAAAAAATAACAACTTTATTTTAGCTTTTTAAGGCCTGAACATCCAGAACAACTGACTGATGTGTTATATATCCAGTGCTTAGAATGAATCTCACAGGATTCCTGGCCCAGGGACTAGATCTTAGTTGTTTTTCACAATATGTAGGATATAGTACAATTTGTCGGTATTCCTTCTAGAGTCTTAGGAACAGAAATAAGTTATTTGAAAGGGAAATATTGAGCAATGAGTGTAACTAGATAGATTTTTTTTTTTAATGACAAAGTTGAGAAGTCTTCATAAAGTGTGCTTAAGAAGGCAGGAGGGGTAATGAGAAGGCATCAATGTTAAGTGCTTTGCTCTTTGTCATTCTGATTAGTTAGTTGGTAGATTTTTTTCCTTCCTCTCCTAGGAAACTAGATGTTTCCTAGTTTCCTGTGCTTGACCTGACTCTTTTCTTTCCTGTTCTTGTTTTTCTAATGCTCTCATGAAGTGTATTCTTTCCTGTCTTCTTGAGTTTTAAACCATAATTCTTCTTCCTTTGTCCATACAGTTCTATGTATTTTCTGAAGTGCTGGCTAAGTTGTCATAAATCACTTTAACTTGTGTTTGTCTTAAAATATCCTAGTTTCTTCATCTATTTAAATAGATAACTTTGTTGGGTACATCAGTCTTAGATTACAGTTAATTAATTTCAAAGCTTTACATATATCATTCCTGGCTTTCAGTATTGCTGATGACAGATCTAATATTATTTTGGCATTTCTGCCACTGTATGCTAGTTGGTTTTTTTTTCCTTACAACTTTAAATATTTTTTTGTATTATGACATCTGTATTATGACATTTTGTATTATGACATCTTATGACATCTGTATTATGACATATGGTATGATATGATATGTGATGTGATATATGATATGATATGATATGAAGATATTTTTCTGGCCATATTTACTTGACATTTAAAATGCTTCCTGTTAAAGCTGCTTTTATAAAACTGTGTTTCTCAGTTTTTATCCTATACCAGCTATCACCCAAATAACTGAGACTCTGTTATATTGTTTACCAAGCTTCACAGCACAAGAACTGAACAGTCATTACTCTATTATTAACCCTCTAGGCTAGTCTGCTTTCCTTCCAGAGTAAATTCCCAAGACACTTGCGCTTTGTGGCTTTCCCTGTTCAGCTCTCTTTCCTGTTGTCTCCTAGACCTCTGCCCATGGCTCAGTTCCCACTTCCTCCTCTCACTCCTCCTCCCTCTGCTGGCAGGTCCAGTCCTATTCTCTCCCCTGCTCAGCAACTGGCTATAAATTGCTTTACTGGAGTATCATGAAGATAATTGGGGAGCAGTGTTTATACAACACTGACACAAATTACCAGAACAAGATTGAAACCAGATATGGGAGGGACAGAAATCAGCATGTGAATTACACAAAAATGATATGACCACAGTTTCCTGTGTGTTAATGTCTATTTCTTTCTCTAGGTTTAGGTAGGTTGTTCAGACTTTTGATTTTTATCTTATCTCCTTCTTCTATCCCATTGATTGTTAGGTTTGTTCTCAATCTATGCCACAGAACCAAAGTGACAAAGATAACATATACCTACACAAAAGAGATAACATGTACTGACAACAAGAACAGATATGTAAACCAACGGAATATTATAGAAAACCCAAATATATGCCAACATATCTATGGATGTTCCCCTCCCTAGACCTGAGTGAAAATAAATTTAAATAGATCAATTTTTTTAATTTGAGACCTAAAATACTGAAAATGCATAGGAAGTCATAGGAAAAACACTTCAGGATATAGGTGTAGATAAGATATTTTTGAGTAGAAAGCCAACAGCATAGGAAATAGCTCCAGAAATCAACAACTGGGATTATATGAAGTTTAAAAACTTTCTGGTCAGCAAAAGAGACTATCAACACAGTAATCAGCCTACAGAATAAGAAACACTCATTCCCAGATGTATATCCAAGAGCTAACATCTAGAGAATGTAAGGAACTGGAAAAAATCAAGCAGGAAAGAAAGGAAGAAAGAGAGAGAGAGAGGAAGGAAGGAATTGCTATTAATAAATAGGCTGATGATGAACTCAATGAATAGTTCTCAAAAGAAGAAATACAAATGACCTTAAATATTTTTGATCATTTGAAGTCCCCAGCAATTGGAAAAGTACACATTAAAGCTACTTTGGGACTCCATTTTGCCCCAATCAAAATGACTATCATTAAAGAAATAACTGACAAGTGCTGGGAGGGATGTGAGGGAAGGGGAGCCTTTATTCACTGTAAGGTAGAGTGTAGGATGGTGTAGCTACTATGTAAATCAACAGAGAGGGAGCTCAAAAGACCAAAATACCACATCTATGGCACAGCTACAACCCTTCTGGAAAAAAAAAAAAAGGACTAGATTATTGCCACTTTTTTTAGAACCATGAAGAAATGGATGTCCTAGATCCATCATCAGATAAATGGATAATGAAAATGTAATGGAATTTCAGCTTTGAAGGAATAAGAAATTTCGCAAATTTTAGGATAATTGCTGGAACTAGAAAATATTAAGTGCATTGGATAAGAATGACCAATACTGCATGTGCTTTCTTACATCCTAGGTTCTAATTGTTAAATGTATGTGATTATAAACATGGGGAGGGCCAATGAGACAGACATAGGAAGCTTTAAAGGAAGCATGTGGGGAGGGCAATAGGACAGAAAGGTTTGAAAACAGAAGGGGACTGTTGGGGGCAGAAGAGTGTAGTGGGGAAGAGGTGAGGCCATGAAATGGGCAGGGGAGTGAAGGGAATGAATCGATAACAACTGTGTACGCAAATGACTTAAGGAAAACTGGTTGTTTGTAGAATATTTTTTAAATGAAAAAATGAAACTCTTCTACTAAAGACAGCAACCATCTGAAAGGTATTATAACTTCTTCCATGGCTCAGAATGTGCTGATATCTCTGTCTAGTGTCTCTGCCTTGTTGAGTTCTCCTTCCCAAGTGTAGACACATGGACATGCAACTACGTACACATGCACACAGTTACCAAAAGCATGTCCCCACAATTGACAAAACTTCATTCAGCTCACCTCAATCTCGCCAATGAACTTGCATTCTGATTTTCTGATGGAAAAATAGTGGGAACTTTTGGAAACTTGGACTCCTCCTGAATCAGCCAAGTAACTGATTTACACCTACCCTTGAGCCTCCATGGAAACCCAAATAATATGAGCAAATATCATTCAAAATAGTTCAGGGAAACATGAAAGCAAACCATCATTTATTCTTGATGGCATGAATTGTGTGTTTATGCAAATGTGTTGTATCAATAGGCAGCTTTTAGTGTGTATAAATTTCTGTTTATTTAACCGATCAATTCACTATCAATGCCTAATACTCTAAAATCAAATAAGATTTTCTCTTTTCCTCGTTGTGAGTAAGAATGTTAATGCTATGTTTTTATAAACTTAATGAAAACTTTAAAAATTAATAGAACTCTAGTCAGGTATGGCGGCACTGTCCTGTAATCCCAGCACTCGGGGAGGCTGAGGCAGGTGGATCTCTATAAGTTTGAGGACATCAAAGGCTACACAGAGAAACCCTGTAAAGTAAAATAATTAATAGAACTCTAAATACTTAAATCTTAGATATGAACAGTGTAGTGCTGACATCTTTCATGGGTCTAGCAGTAGGCCTGTTTCTTTTCACAGGATTGAGTTAACCATTACAGTACTGGAGTCTACAACTTGGATAACTTTTTCAAGGCTCCACTAAATAAAACTTATATTCAAACCCCAGTTTGAAACCCCAATTCTGGCGAGATCCAAGATGGCTGCCACGAGAGAACACTGTGTCTGAGGAGTAGGAGAGCAGAAACAACGCAGCGACCAGGAGACTGAACTCTGGGACCTAAAACGCCAGCATTGTGAGTGCCAGGTGAGCGGAACTCCTACGGT
>CM053743.1:15695251-15733808 GCA_028658305.1 Pachyuromys duprasi | reverse complement strand
CTGGGATGCAAAGTACCTAACCTGTGATTGATATAAAAATAAATAAATTACATTAAAAAAAAAAGCTAGAGTTGAAGGGGAAGCAGGGTTCCCTCCTAACAACCAGGTAGCGTTCTTGCAGGTCAGCTTCACTGACAACACAGAAACACAAGAATAAGTCCAAGGATCAGGAAGGGGCAAAAGCCAAAGAGAAGATGAGGAGGAGAGAAGAGGGGCAGAGGTGGACTATTGCTCAAGAATTTGAGGCTCTCACTCATTCTTTCTCGGGGTGCTTTAAGCATTCCCTCTGACTCATGCCCAGCACTTACTCCTAGAAACTCAATGGTGAACAAAAGGAACTTCTCCTGTCAACTTAGACTCTAATCCAGTGGGAGAAACAGACATTGAACACGTAAGTACACATGAGATAAATACTCTGAAAGAAAAAAAATAGGATTATGAGGTCGTTGTTGTGGGAGTCTGCCATTAATAAATAACCTAAGTAAAATGTCTGAAGTGATAAGGACATTTTATTGTTTCATACAGCAAGAAGTCCCAAGGTCAAGAGGCTCTAGTTGGTCAGTTCACCAACTGAGTAAGTCCAGGGAGGATTGTGGCCTGTTTCTGTTCTTCTTTCTGCTATCCTTAGCAGAGCAGCTCTATCCCAGACATGCCACACCCATAGCTTCAGGACAGGAGAGGCTATAGTTATGCAATTCTGACCCTGCCAGAAGGCAACACAATGTCTTTTGCAAGAATAGGACAGTCTCTCCCAGAAGCTTCCAATGAGACTTCTTTTCACCATCCATTTCTCAGAACTGGGTCATGTGCCCATCCCTAAAAGCACAGAGTGGTGCGGTGGCACATTGATTGTTTGACTTGGGCTCTTCAGATTTGCCCCTGGAATCTTCGGGACCACAGTCTCAATGAGTGAGATTACTGAACAGAAAAGGAGAAGGTGGCAATGATATTGAGTAGGCAATGCCAGGCCTGCTAGACGAGCTCAGAGATACTTTCATTTCTGAATTAAAATAATGTCACTCAAACTTAAGATGAGTCAGAACCTGACATAGCTGAGGAGGGCGCACCTGCCAGCAGAGGGAATCCCTCCTTACCCATATGGTAAAGGACTGCATGTGAATTTTCACTTATGCCATTTACTGCACCACCAGGCAGGTGGACCTCAGGAAGCAAGCTCAAAGACGTAAATCACCTCTGTCACTGAGTTCCCAAAGCTAGTAAGCTTGAGTTCTCCCATCTAATCAGACAGAGTGAAAAGTCACCATCATCTATTGCCTTTTCTCTGCCTTTGACAGAGGAATGCAGCCCAACTCTAAGCTCCTTCCAAGATATGTCTTTGGTCCTTGGGCACAAAAACTAGATGTTAGTGAACAACCCTTTTCTGCCTGGATGTGTCTCTACCACATTTGGTTCCCCTGTTCTCCTTTAAACCTTGTCAGGAGAGGACATGCCATCTGCTCTCGGTGTAGCCTCCTGTGATAGGGGGAATAAAAGCTCAACCTTATCTTACTTACACACACATCTATAGATGTCTCTCTGCAGTCACCACGATTTACAGAAGTCTCGGTGATACCTATGTTTTCCCCCTATATGGAACCACATCAGAAGCTGGGCTGAGAACAGGTTCTAACAGTGCTTTCAGACTCCCAAGCACCTAGACCACTAAATTTCTGTACAATCTCTTCCAGCTGGAGTTCTCTTTTCCTGGGATGAATTTCCACAGAGGAGACTCTGGAGATCCATCACACACAGACTCCTTACACTCCTGCCCCTTCCGACAGGATGAGCTCTGTGCTGCTAGCACCGAACTCCAGCTTGGAGCCCTCAACATTCAAGATAAGCTGTCTTCTAGATCAGAGGATCTGGGATTGAAAGGAACAAAACTAGCATTCTGCTAGTTCACAACTGTGTCCTCTCCTTTGCTAAGTTTCTATCCATCTCCTGCAGCTGCTTCCTTTCCTGCTTTACTCATTCCCTTGTTTCCAAACAGGTTTGGAACTTAACTCCTGGAGCAGCCATTCCAACTGGTAAGGTTAGAGCCCTGGGCCACTGTGTCTTTCTTCTTTTGGCTTTGCCAAATCTTAATCTGGGAAACATATGAGGTGCCCTTAGAGCTTTGGCATTCAGGTTCCAGCATCGCTTGGCATGATAAGACAGCCAGGTGACTGATTTCCCCAGTTTCCATGCTACAGAACCTCCGGGCTGCCTGCACTACCATTCACTTCCTCCTGGAAGCTTGCCTGGAGCGCGGTAACAGCAGTACAATGTTCCAAGCTTCACACACTCGTGGACCGTCCCTCCTCTCCTACTAGACTTGAAAATAGAGACTTTGTGGAATGGATCCCTACAATCCCATAAATAACCTAGTTCAATTCTCTTTGTTATTTAAAAAATGATTTTAACAAACTGCTTCTTACATTCCCTTAAAAATATACTCACTAAGATAACAGAAACCTGAAAGAAACATCTACACAAAGTGTTTCTGTTTCTTCCTTGAGAATGAAGAATTACTATTTCTAATGTCACACAAGCTCCCAAGCCCAGCACTGGGATCATTGCCTCATTCCACCCTGACCTTACTAAGGGGCCAGTGACCTCTCATTTGCTTAATTCACCCCTCTGATTCTGGTGGGAGGGAGGGTGAACTTCATGGGCATTAATTACAGCACATTCTGACTGTTTTCCTCTTTTGGCATCAGCTAGAGCCTCCTGGTGTCCCCTCTCTAAACTGGCCAGTGCCTTGCCTTTGCTCATCATCTCCTTTGAGTATCTCAACTTCTATCCAGTCCAAAAGATCCCTGGACTCTGTTCCTTATCCTGGACCTCTTTCTATCATCAATCATTGCTTGTAGATGTCTAGACCTCCAACATAAGCCCCCAGCACCAAACTTTATTTCAGTCCCTTTCATGACATTTGTCATTTTCAGCTTTGTATTATCACTGTCAGTCTATGCTTGTACCTCTGCGGTAGACTGTAACCTGCTAAGGACATGGCTAACAAGTGCTTCACCTTTTCCTCATCTCAGCTAATACATGCGTCAGATCTGACTCCAAAGCTGATACCGTCATAAATTATCACTCAGGATAATTAAACTTAGGCTTCCGAGATTCTGTGGAATTTGGGGAATGTTCTTTATGAAATAAGGACAATGGATTGAAACGATAATTACCTAATTTAAAAGTTAGCATTCTGCCTGATTAGAAGTCAAGAGAAGTACATTTTCCTATAAAGTACCAAAAATATAAACTAATTTAGTCATGTGGTTTTGTCTGCATTGGTTTTTATTAAAAAGTATTTTTTAAAATAATTTTGGGTGTTCATTAAATAACTGAGTTGTTTGGATTTAAAATATCCCTCTAAACAACTCAGGTATTGAGTGACGGGCCAGAAGCTGATGGTGCTATTTAAAGAGGTTTAGGAAAATTCAGAAGGGAAGACCTAGCATGAGAAAAATACATCACTGAAGGTGGGTCCTTGTGGGGTACCTCGTCCCTGGATCCTTCTTGTGTTCTGTATACCAGGAGGTGAAGAACCTCCTCTACCACACCTTCCTACCACCAGGATTTTTGCCCAGGCACATGGAGCATTTAAACAACTCTACCCAAGCAACTTAGGGTTGTTTCCATCAGATGTTTTAATCACAGCAACCAAAAAGTAGCCGCACATGCCGGTGCATAACATTCTATGCAGCAGGTTTACAGCGTGTGGCGTCCCATCAGTCTGCCCTGTTTGAGAAGACCCACGTACCCAACACACTGGCCTCTGAACTCTTCGGCTTTCTCCTAACTCATCTCATACCTAACATACATCTCATTCAGCTTCAGACATCTGCTTCTGCTCTCACACTTGGAACTGTTGCTGAAATGACTGGTTCTGATAGCCTGCCTACCTCCACCCCTGGAGCAGTCTATGCCTGCCTCCAAGATCTCTGCCTTTGGCTGTGCTTCTCAGCCACAGTAGCACTTGCAGTGGCCTGGGCTACCACCATGGTTGTGATGCAGAGGTCAATACTGGCATTTAACTCAACCTCCCTGGAACTGAGGACCACACCAACAGAGCTTCTGCAGCACTCCCTCCCATGGCTGACCTGACCGAACCCACAGGGATTCTAACTGCCCCTCGCCCCTGCTGCTGCCAGACGAAGACCACAACATACCCCAGAAATACAGTGGAGTCCATGCCTTGTGGCGTTGACCTTGACCACTGACAGGAAGGAGCCAGGATGAAGACAACAGATAAATTGTTGGCCTGTCCGCCCACCCAAGAGCTGTTCTAAGATGCGGTGGGTCCGAACCTCTGGCAGCAATTCTGTGACTCAGCAACCAGCTTTGCTGCTAGAGAAACTGAGGTCAGATTGGTAATGAGCCACCATGTGTGTGGTTTTTAACCTTCTCTCTCACTTCCACTTTCTCCCTCCTGCTGTCCTGGGGTAGTACCAAGAATGAAGTCTTGGTAATAAGTGTGGTCTCTATGGGGAACTCTATGGTGTTTCTTTTCTAGGGAACATAAGCCGAGAGAAATTCTGCTCCACAGCTACAACCTTTTGTCCTTCATGCCTATTTGCTCAATTACTTTCACTTCATGTACTTCTGATTTTATAGGGAGCTCTTGTTCCTTGAGTCCTGACTTGCTTTCTGTCCATCCTCAGCTCTTGCATAGTTAACATGCAGAATGTTATTCTATACCCTTGGTCCTTAGCCTCAACCTTTCCCATCCTGGAGGAAGTCTACTCTTGCATTCTCTTTATTGTTCGACAATAGAAGGCTGGTGAACCAAGGTAGGTGTAGATTCCTCTCCCCAAACCCTAAGTTCTGAGCTGATGGGAGGAGATTAGCCTGGTAAAAACCATTTTAGGTAGCTAGAATTTACCCAAATTAAAATATGCACAGCCACGGGTTGCGCTGTATGCATGGAGGCTGAACACTGTTCCGCACTTTCTCCTGTCATAGGATCAGAATGTGGGGGTCGGGAGCTGATGGGCAGCATGGTCATTGGAATGGGCATACAATGCTAATCAGGGCACTGATTGCCTACTACTCCCCCATCCATGTTGACCCTTGTACAATGATATTTTTCTTCTTAAAGATAAAAAAAAAAAGCACAGCCAGCTGGCAGTTCTGCTTCTGCATTTGCGGGATACCCTAGTGTCATTCTCCTTTCAGCAGGGCCTGGAGGAAGAACAAGCTTTCGTTTCTCTCAGGGGCAGCTAGAGCACTTTAGGGTAAGGCCCAAATGGGAAAAGGTTTTCCGTGGAGTGTTACAGTTTATCTCTTTTAGCATGAGATTGCTGGTGACAGTGAAAGCTGGGGAGTTCCCAAGCCTATGGAAGATACCGAAATGTTACAGCTCCTGGTCAAGCCGCCGTGCCGAGCACGTCAGAGGTACCGGCAGAAGCCCTTGCCTGGTCGGCTTGCAGCCAAGACACAGTCCTGGAGAGGCCCAGGCCCAGTGGAAGAGCAGGCCCCATAAGAATCGAACCCGTGGAGGATAAGCTACAAATCTCAGATGGTCTTGAAGTGAGAAAGCATGAACATTTATTCCTGTGAAATCAAGGGCAATATAAACCCAGAGAGAAATTTCAAGGTTGAATGTGCTTGATTTGCTGCGTCAAGGGGTCAGGGATATTTAAATGGTTCTATCACAAGAAGGAAAATGTAGTACTTAATTATCCAATGGGATCTCCAAGTACAACTGAAGGTCACTGTGGACTAAGATCCTTCGCAGGGTGGGATATTTCTAGGAATTGCTAGTTGCTTGCTATAGCAGCTTCCTTATCAGGGAAGGGTCTGTCCTGTAATCTGCCCCGAGGCCTATGTGATTCCCTTACAAGACCTGAGATCACCCAGATCAGGGGAGACTTTTCAGAACCCTGCTGTGAAAAGGGAAGTCTATCATCATAGACCGAGTGCAAATTAATGGCTATCAGGAGACAACTAACTTCGACCTTATCCAACAGAGCCCCAAACCTAGGGAGCTTCTCACTCAGGTCCAAAAAGGGAAAAAACAGAATTGTCCACTCTCGCAACTTCTTTTGTTGCTATTGTTGATGTTAGAAGACTAGCAAATCTCGGTGTCTACCTCTGAGAAGATGGATATATACATCTTAGGGGCAATATGCCAGAAAACAGTATAAAATAACAGATCATGTATTAAAAAGGCAAATACAGTAGAAAATTCAAGCTTTGAGATGTGTGTGCATGTATGTGTGCGTGTAGAATGAGGTATATATGCCAAGCCTAATAGCCTTTACATAACATAAAGTGACTATGCATAAAATGCAATGCTCATTTTGCAAAACTATATACAAATATAAAGACAGAATACAAATATGTGAGGATGTTTAACTCTACAGGAGACAGAATGGGAGTGGTGTGCTGTAATAAAAGAAATAGTGGAGGAGAGAATTCCTGGAGACAGATAGAAAATAAAAGTACAATATGAGAAACACTTGCTGGTTTGGATGAGTGAATAAAGATATAGGTGTAGGCATGGCCTTTAAGGAGTAGCTCACAGAAGACCTCTCTAAAGGGGAAGCATTTAACGGCAGCTGAAATTTTGAAGCTGAATCACCACAGGATGATCTGGGGAGGAACATGCCAGACAGAAGGCAAAGAATGAGTCCAAATGGCCAGAGAGAGCTTGGTGAGTTCAGGAACGGCAGAAATTCCATGGAGGCTGCAAAGAAGAATGTAGATCAGTGTGGCCCAGGCTGTTCGGAAATGGGAAACTTGGGGCAGGATTGCAGTCCTGGTAGGTAAAATTCTTGCTATCAGTCTCATTTAGGTACTAAATACTGTATGACAATCCTACTGAATGTACTAGTCAGGTTTCTCTCTATTGACTATAAGGAAAATAATCTAACCTTTTTTCAAATGTTTATTTCACATTCTTACTTGTGGTAATTGGCCTCTTTGACTTTTCACACTGAAAACAACAGTAACTACTATGGTTTGAATTATCTCCCAAGAGTAAGAACAATACAATTTGTGCCAACTAGAAATTCAACTGTGTATGATTACATATATAAGTATGTGAATGAGAACAAATATATATGTATATATTATTACATATTACATATTACATATAAAGATACACAAATATGAATCATTTTAGATCAGAAAACAAAAGGAATAGTTTAGTCATATCAAAAAGTGTTTTTAAATTATAAAAGCATTCCAGTTTTTTTTCCTAAAAATATGTCGATCTCTTCAATGAATTATCAATATATATTAATGTACATTACAAGTTAAGAGATGAAACCCCTGGAGGTTAGAATGCATATGGCCTAGAATGTTCTTTTTTTTTTTAATTTTATGTTCATTGGTGCTTTGTAGACATGTAGTCTGTGAATCATGTGCATGCCTGGTGTGCAGGTAGGCCAGAAAAGGGCATCAAGCCCCTGAGACTAGAGACTGCTTTAGACTGTTGTGAGTCGCCATGTGGGTGCTGGGAATTGAACACCAGCCCTCTGGAAGAGCACTCGTTGACTACTGAGCCATGTCTCCACCCCCCACCCCTAGAATCAGGCTCCACTAGGAAGCTCTTACAATGGGTCCATCACCCTCAGCTTCATGGCATTCACATTTCAATAGTATTAAACTCTTGGCAGGGCTTTCTAGCATGGGAAGTTGCATTCATAGCTTGCCTAGAGAGGTCTGCATATCAGAACACACTGGCTTTCTAAGAAGTCCCAGACAGAAGCTACTGATGTCCAATTTCTATATCCATGTGCTTTCCAGGGACATGTGTGAAAATGCAGGTCCTGATCCAATAGGCCCCTGTGTGAGATCTGGCACAGCACTTCACAGGCTCCCTACTCCATTGCTGCTGGTCCAGGGACCGTATTTTTTTTTTTTGGATGACAAGTCCCTCCTGTTGCTGCTGTGCACCCTGTGTGGAGAAGCCCCATGGGATCTAAAATGGCCTGGACATCCAAGGACTAGGAGGTTACTGATAACCTCATAGTAAGTTTATCAAAACCTAACTGAGGATTAAAAGGAAGAGATCAGGATGCCTTTCCATAGTCAAGACTGGAGATAAATGTGAGGGAAGAGTAGCTGGAGACATAAATAAGCACACACTCCAGACACATCTCAGAGAGTCAGGCACGCTCCCAAGCCCGTTTTTATGAAGTTAGACTCTCCGGGCGGGATCTTTATCTCTACAGAAGCTCCCATCAAAGGGTTTTGTAATCCATATGCTCATGTACCTAAGTGGCCAAAACAGCTTCTCCTTTACTGTAACCAGAGAACATCTGTGGGGCAAAAAAAAAGAGTGTTAAAAAATCTATTCGGTCATAGCTTCCATTCAGAACGCAACATAAGTGCAGAATACACCCCATGTCATGTTCTTGAGTTCAGTAACAAGAGATGAGTTGGCCATGTGGAATCCCAGCTACCCTGTGCTCCAACAAATACAAACGGCACATCACTACAGACTTGTAAATGACACTCCCGCCTATAAATTTAATAAAATGCCTATCCCTACTTGAAAATCAGCAGAGTAACATGATTTATTTTTAATACTGACTGGGCTTTGAGTCTTGACTTGTTTTCTATGCTGTTTATGTTCTTGTTATATACTAATATGCATTGGAAGTAATGCCAACTTAATGTCAAGTAAGGAAGATAAAGTAATTTGAGTAATATTATTTGGTTTTCATTGGCTCTTCTGGAGTATAATAAGTACCATATGAATATGGACTGCTATTTTTGTATATTAGTAGTCACAGAGCAGAACCTTAGCTTGAAATGCATTATATTTGTCTCTTTGTATAACCATCCAAGAGGAGCTAAATCCATTAGGACCTCATTGGATATATAAAGTAGTCTCATTTCCCAAATCCAGATTGCCTGTAACTGATCTTCCCAGAAAATCCTCTAAGACACCAAAAGTTTCATTTAATCAATAAGCAATAATATTTCCCTGAAATAAGGATAATTGAACCTCCTGCTTAGACTCAGCCCTTCTTTGGTTCAATTTGTTTTTCAGGCCTTGCTCAGCCTGTGTAAACAGTATACCAGTAAATGAACTCATTTGATGGCATAACACCAGGCAGAACCATCTGCTCAGAGACAGCAAATCGTAAATCATCTCCAGACCTGTGTGTAGCCAGCATGGTACCCTGGGAAGACTGTAAGTCGCAGCTCATCTTCTGTCTTAGCACATTGTCAAATTCTGCTAATGATTCCATTCCATGACTTTGGGGATGGGAATATTACCAAAGCAACCTAACCTATGTGCCTGTTATTTTTTTCCCTTATTTTACTTAATTGTTAGAACCTAGCTAGGAATGGTCCATTTAAAAATAGGCACCTATCTTGATGGAACACAATAACGTATATGCATGGATTGTCCTAACCTCTAGTCATCTCATTTTATGAGACTAGGTCAGCGACTGTCACAGGCCACAAGGATACATGGCAGCATTCAGACTGGCTGTTAAGAGACAGTCACAAAGTACGAGCACACATGCTGGGTCATCAGTAAGAATTCTTGAACGAATATGTGACTATTGCTAGATTTGAACGCTGCAAGGTCAGCGAGGAATGACTTTTCATTCTTCCTACGTCTGTTTAAATTTATGAAAAATGAAAGAGCCGTGCATTGATTTTTTTTTGTTTTTTGTAGGTTTGAATTAGAAATTCGGCAGCACTGATTAACAGTGGTTTCACCTTCCTCCATGACCGAATGGCTCCTTTACTGAGAGAATGTTTTGGAAAGGACATAATTAGCATCCCTCCTGCAAGAGCTGATTGCAGTAGCATGCCCTGAGATTTTGTGTGGGAACTGAAGTCCCTCAACATTGAGAGAGGAACAGTTTGAGGCTTTTGCAGCAGAGATAATGGACACCAAAATTTAGCCTCATTCCAGAGATGAAATATCTGGTTCTGGCTGTAGCTTTCTGGGAAGGAAAAGAACTGCTTTTGTGGAGGGAATGGGTAAAAAACAAAAAACAAACAAACAAACAAAAACAGAGCAGAGGATGGGAAGAGGTGGTTCCTGTCTTCTTTGGCACCCAAACTATGCAGCAACCAGAATGAAGCCTTCTGGAGGCAACACTTTCTGGGTGGACAGTGGGTTTTGAAACTTCTTGTGGGTCCGTATTTGTCTAGCTCAGAGGTTGTCATTTTTTGGTCTCAGAAGACTTTTATAGTCTTAAAATTATTGAGGACCCTTCCATGTCCTTGTTTATGTGGGTTATGTCTATCAATATTTATCATATTCAAAATTAAAGCTGAGAAATGTTATAAACATTTGTTCATTTTTAAATAACTATCATTAATAATTGTTACAGATGAACACAAAATTAGCTGTTTTCCAAAAAAAAAAAAAAACTAATGAAAAGAAGAATTGTTTCATAATTTTTTTCAGTAAATCTCTTGAATGTTGATTATGGAAGGTACACAAATCTGGATTTGTGTGTTGATATCTATGTCCAATGTAATATTATATCACCCATTACAGGGTTTCTGGGAAACTCCACTAAGAATGAGAAAGGAAAGTAAGTTCTCAGTGTTCTCAGAACAACCATGCTGCTGCATGGTGCTGTTTTGTTATTTCTGTCAGGGCTGTGACCTGATGAAAACAGTGGAGGGCCAACAGGATTATTTTGGCTCACAGTTTGAGGGACTGCAGCCCCCCCTCCATGGTGGGGAGGACAAGACAGCAGACATGTGAGCGATGTCATGGTACATCCTCAGTCAGGAACTAAAGAAACGAAGGCTACTTCTGACTAAGCTTCCCCTTCCTTCCTCCCTTATCCAGTCCAGAGGTCAGACCATGAGACGATGCAACCAACACTAAAGGCAGAAATATCCTGGCAGGCAACCACAAAATTGTCTCTGAGATAATTCCTACCATGGTTAAGTTGACAATGAAGATTAAGCATAAACACCAGTGCCTTTGAAGGGCCATTGGGGTCCCCATGGTTCCCAGATGACACCACACACTGGGAAGGGTTGGACCATGCAGGTTTTTAATCCCTAGTGCTGGCCCAATCACTCTCTTTCTGGGCTTCTACATACGCAAGGTTCTAAATCTCTCCTCTGTCCTATCACAGTGGCAGCTAAACAGGGCTGCCTTCAGGTGTATTTGACCTCACTCTAAGGGCAGACAACTTATTCTTTGCAGAATGTGAAGTCTGCTTGTGTAGACTCTCTGCTGAGATCTTTCCCTACCTCTCACTCTACTGAACACAAAATAAAACTCCACGCAGCAGCCTAAAAGCCCTGGAGGATTTTGCTTCTGCTCATCTCTAAGCTTCCTCTATTTCTCAATATATCTAGGACAGTTAAAGATTGGAAACTATGTTATCCCCCTTGTCTGGTGTCTCCTTTACCTCACTGGATCGCCTCCATCGTGCCTCTGAAATCACCTGCTTTTGAATGTTCTCTCTGTTGGTATCTCTACTCTTCTTTCCCTCTCCTACTTCTATATTGGCATGCTTCCCTGTTTAAACATCATGTGTCATTTTTAATGCAGTTCATGCTACAAGTCTCCTGTAATCTTCTTTAGGATAGAAACTGCCTGAATCCCACTCCACAGGCAGACTGAGCAATTTGGATTTGTGTGCACTGTTTTCTTTTTCTTTCTTTCTTTCTTTCTTTCTTTCTTTTTTTTTTTTGCTCATGATAGGAAGATAAAGGGGTTACTCATCTCAGGTTTCTAAAACGTGTGGAGCAGAGAGCTGGTTAATTCAGGTACCGAAAGAGAGCTTAAGGCTAACAAGAAAGTCAAGAAAAATGGGAATATACAAAGAAAATAAGTTGGTATAGTCAAAACTGAATTATTGTAGGCAATATCAGACTATAATGTGCTTGGTTAAAAGATTTTGTAAGACCAGAGTTTCTGCAATATTATCTTTAAAGAAACCATATAGATCAAGTCAGAACAAACTGAGAATTTCCAAATATAAAAATGATGTCATCTTTTTAGTTCTTTCAAAAAAGGAATCAACAGACCGATATATTGCTTTTAACATTTTATTCACACCAGGCAAAATAACTCTCCACTCTACCTTCCTCCAGTCAAAATAGAGACACGGCTCAAAAATACATTTATTTGGGAAAAAATAGAGCAGAGAAGCTATTCATTTTCTGATTAGAATTGACCCACAAAGATATCTGACCTGGCTTCTAACTATGAGCTAGCCAGCCCTGTCCCAACGCCTCTCACCCAAACACATACACCACACACACACCTTGAATGTGGCGTGGCATTCCTGGTCTAAATGGCCTCTATTTTCCTCTTGCTCTCTAATGCACCATCACAGTTCTTCCCTGGTTCTTAATGTAAGATCTGTTCCTCAACCTGCCTTGCAGATCAGTACATAAACCTCCCGAAACTATCACTCCTAGATCTGCGATGCAGCCTGATTTCTGTTTGAAACACTCCACTTCCCTTTGAAGGGGCATCACTAAACTATTTGAACAATAAAAGACGTATCTTGAAATAATTTGACGCTTATAAATTCAGGGTAAAATCACCTAGAGTCATGGGGCTGGGGTGGGAGGTGGAATCTTGGGAACTGTTTTTTGTCTATTTGGCTGATGAGAACACTTTTATATTGAGATCTCTGGGGGAAATGGATCAACAGTCTTTTCAAAACTTGAGGCTTGCTTATATCTAAATTCAGTCTTACTTGCACATTTGTAGGAATTCTTCCTGCTCCTTTGCTGTCCTCACTTGAAACTTCTTGTTCTGCATCATGGTTTCCCATGAAGGTTCTACATCTGTTGTCTAGCTCTCCATCCTGGCTTCCTGGTCTGGGCTCCCAGCAATTTCTAAGTGGACTATAGCAACAACTTCAGACTCGCTCTCACTGCCCCTATTCCTTGTCTTCTCAGTCTAATAGACCATGTCCAATTCTACTTAAAATCAGTTACAGGCTTCCCATCCATTAGAACAAATCCATTCCTTTGTCTTCTGAGTAGGCCCTCTAAGGTCTGACTCATGCTCCATCTGATTCATACCCTACAGCAGTAACTGGCCACTGGTCTCCTGTTAAAATCTCCTGCTCCATCTTATAAGGTCTTTTCACTTCTTGGGGCTTTGCACTTCCTGTCTACCTCTCCTTACAGTGATAATCTGTTTCATCTTTAGTTCTCAGCTTAGTATCACCTTCACTTGGTACTGTCAGATCCCTGTCTCTAAAGACTTTGTCCTAGTTCAGTTCCATATACTTCCTTTGTAGAAATATGTGCCCTAACCATAAAAACTAATGATCATAACTCTGTTTTTAATTAATTAACTAATTATTTTATCTGTCTCCTATACTACAATCAGTGTGTTGTGTGTGTCAGAGGGGTTGTCTAACGTATTCAGGTTGGCATTTCCAGGACATAGCCCATTAAGCAGCTGCTAAAAAGCCATCCAGGGCATGCTTGTTGAGTGAGCAATCTTTTACTGCATGTTTCATGTTAAGTTTAAAGGATTTTTTTTATAATTTCACTGATGTTTTATGTGGGATTTTGTTAATTAGGTATGTGACCTGCACTGAGGTTCTATGAGTTCACCATTCAAGATGAAATCCCATTTTGTCCACAGCTTTATTCCAGAAATTGTGCAAGTGGTAAGGCCCTTAGCATACAACTTTAGTCAAACTATCAAAACAATATCCTTACATGGAAGAAAATAACTGAAATAGAGGCCTTTTATTGTATGTACAACCTCTTCAAAACTCTAAACCAAGAGTAGAATAGAAAATAAAAATCCAGATGTCTCACATGCCAAGGGAGTTGACATGAGGAATGGGCTTGTGCCTTGTTTTCTATGAGTGGGCTTGCGGTGGCCATAGGACTCTTGTTTCTGGGCTCACTTCTCATGCTTTTCAGCTTTACTACTTTCAGTTTCAGTCTTACCTCAGAACAGCTTCCTCCAACCTGTGCTGCTTCTGGAATTTTCCTCAATCATTATTCTTTCCTTCTTTGTTCTTTTCTTCTTCCTCCCCCCAAGGAATCTGTGTGGCTCCCTGTCTCTGTGCATTGCCCAATTCCATCAACTTCTCTTCTACTCAAGCATGGTTCTTACCTTTTTGCTTCCCTCTTATTTAAATGTTTTGGTATTAACAATAGAATAAATCACCATGTTTGTCAGGGATAGCAAAGTCACCACATCCTTTGGTCAAGTGTTCAGTGAGTCAGACACATTGGTTAGAGGAGCAGCATCCTCTTAATGTCAGGGATGTTAAAAGGCTGACTCTCCTCCTCTATTGATTTTGGACTAAAAAACTGGTCTGGAAAATGAATGGATGGATAGTGTGCAAGAAAGTAAATCATATTTTCATCCACCATTCACTTTATGCCCTTTCCCATCTCCGGCACCACGGCTATAGAGTCTGTCCAAAGAGTCTAGAAGAGTGTACCCTGCTCTAGACTACTAACACCATGCAGATCTTGCATCTCTTCACACACTTGCATCAAAGCTTTTCACATGCCAACAGCAGACAAGTAGCTATCTGTGCTAGCTTATCTTTCCTGTTGCTGTGATAAAATACTGTGAAACAAAATTGAGGGGGAAAGGATTCATTATATTGCAATGTACCAGCTTACAGTTGATCACTGCAGCAACACTTGAAAGGTCTTTCAAGTGCTGGCCATCTTGCATCCACAATCAGAAGAGAACTGTTAATGGGAACATAGGGTAATCCTAAGACAGAATCCAGATCCTCATCATTTGTGATGTTTTGCTTTACACTTCACATTGAGTAAGTCTTATCTGTTGACTCCCACAGCTGGATGAGTATGCCCTCACAGCATGCTTGACCAGAATACCACGGGTTACAGATGGGCTTGTTCTTCTGATTCACATTTCCTGTGCTTCTCTCTTAATTCCACCAAACCCCAAATGGTAAGATTGCTCCCCAACAGTTCTCTATGGTAGTTATAAAAGGCAAAACAGCTCTTGTTTTTCTTAGTAACGTAGATCATGTTACAGGTACATAGATCTGTCAGCATCAAAAAGGCCTAGACAATAACTCTCCCAGGAGGTATCTGAACACAGGTTACAATTGGATTTTTCTGCCAGAAGTCCTATTTGCTTTGACTTTATAACCTTTAAATCTCCATCATAAGACATTCTCAGAATCTCCCTGAGTACCTGCATCTTCAAAATCTCTTCCTTTTAACCTATTCTTCACATAGGTCCAGCTGTGCATCATTTTTCTAAAGAGTGCAAGCTCACCTGCCCAATGAAGAGTGATACAGACTCCAGGTCAATGACAGACCTTTCTGTCACCTGCCCATCTTGGAAAGGTGGGTCTGCTGTAAAAATTACACTACCCCATCCCCTGGACCAGAAGTGCTCTAGCTAATGCTGGAAGCTGAGTTTCTCCATAGGATTCATCAGGTTAAAGCATGCTGTTCTGTGCTCCTGGAGCTAAAGGTAGCTATGCTCTAAGGGACCATGAAGTCAGAGGCATGAGTAGAACTTCTTTCCAAGTCATTTTAGCAAGGGACCGTAGAGTTATGGAACAAGGGCTGAGAGTTCCATGGAAAGAGGGTTTCTGCTCATCCTCTTTTATTCCCAGAAGGTTTAGGCTGCTCATTGCTACTACCACTTTTTAGTCAGTCATCTCAAACCTGCTTTCTAGATGAATAATAAATAGTTTGCAGGAAGTGTACAGTGTATCTGAGAAAGCAGCATTTCAAAGTATTTTTAATGTGTAAAACACTTTTTCCTACATTTGTGTGTATGTACTGCATGTGCGCAGTGTACTTGGAGGCCAGAACTGGAATTTTTGAAATTGCAGCTGATGCAAGCTCCTCTGTGGGTACTGGGAACTAAATCTAGGTCCCCTGCAAGAGCAGCAAGTGCTCTTAACAGATGAGCCATCTCTCTAGCCCTGCAAAACACTAGTTTAATTAAGAATCAATTTCCTTAAAATAATCCACTATGTTCAACACCCTATTTCTAATTGTTGGAAAGCAACTTGTGTGTGTGTGTTTTACTTGAAATGTTTCCAGAATTTGTGTTTGAACATAATCTCATCCTACATGTCTCTTCTAGGAAGACTTACAGTAAGGCAATCTTAAATAGCTATTGTGCAAGAGGGAAGGAGTCAAAAAATATCCCATATTTCCTCCCTGAAAAAGGTAGTCTACTTTCTTTTGTATCTGACTGATCCATGCATGGGCTTGTTTTGATAAATAAAATACAGCAAAGCTTATCCTGGCCCAATTCTGAGCTTTAAGAGACCTTAGAGGACTTGGTTTTGTTTCCTTAGTTTTCAGGTACTAATGACCATGGCTGGACAGGGCAAGCATGTAGAAAGAAGTCCCAAGTCCACACATCAAGCTGAAACCTAACAACCATCAGGCTGACCAAACACCAGCTGCCTGCAGATTCAGAGGACTATGCTACTCAGATCCTGACGCTGCTATGATAGACACCATGGACTGGGTTGACTAAAAGTTCATTTTATTATAGTTTGGGGGGCTAGAAGTCCAAAACAAAGGTGTAGCCAAGTTGGTTTCCTTCCCTCCTTCCTCCTACCTTCTTCCCTTCAATCCTTCCTCCCTTCTCTTGTTCCTTCCTTTCTTCCTTCTTTTCTGCAACCTATGAGAGAAAGGTTTACTCCAGTATTCTTCCCTTAGCTTATAGACTTGTGTCTTCCAGTTCACAGGGTCCTGTGTGCCCATATTATCTTGCTGTGTTCCAATCTGTGTCCAACTTTCCACATCATATAAAAGCACCAGCCCATATTTAAATAGATGGATGGTAGCCTAATGACTTCACTTTGACTTAGTTGCACCTGAAGACACCATATCCCCAAATACATATTAATCTGAAGTCCTAGGGTCTAGAACTTGAACCTGATTGTTGTGATTGTGAATGAGCATGATCTAGCATATAACACCAGCAAAGGCCAGCAAAGATAAGCAGGACTGATTAGTTAAGCCTAGTCTCAACTTCTGACTTGTGAAGTTATCAAGGGTCAGATAGCCAGCTTTTGTTGTAAATTACTAAAGCAACCTGTTGCACAACTAAACAGCTGTAATTAGTTGAACTTCCCTGTGCTTGCTACTTATCTTTCAGAGGGTACCCTTGTAGGGTACACTGAGTTCCAGGAACAGTTCTAGCTATACAGAAACCTGCTGAGATCAACATACCCCAAAAGTACACTTCATCTCTCTGGCACTCTAGGATAGGCTATTTCTGACTAACCACAATGGGTTTCTGGCTTCTTCCGAGTCTTTCTTTATGAAGTCAGAAGCAGTGGTCACTTCCAACAGACTTTGTTTTCCATCAATATGGCTGCCGAAAGCATGTGTTTCAAAACCTGTTCTTGTCCAAGTTTAACATGATCTATTTTATAAGAAATCCAAATAAAGCTTATCTCCTAGAACCCTCATGTCAATAGAAAACAGGGCTTGCTTAGTCTTATGTCAATGCTGCATCTCTGAATTCCAGTGTTTTTTTGCCAGAATATGCTTAGTTCTGTGAAGTTCAATTTTACGCATTTCAGAGGTATTTCCCCAAATGAGTAAATACTGAAAGGACCAATCCTGCTTTTTGACAGAAAGTGCTCAGTGTGTTTGGTTGTCAGGTTTGACTGAATATTATTCCGAAAGGTATCCAGATGTCTCTGGCCGTGTCTCAAAGACCTGATGAGTCTCCCAGCCAGCTATTGCTTTGATGGGCAGTCTCTTCTACTGGCAGGAAGTTTTTCTAGTTAATTAACCTTTACTTAGAGTTCCACATACATATCTTTAATTTTATTTTGTATGTTTAAACACAGTTACGTCTATGACCAGGAAATGTTTTGGGAACTTCTAACTGGTAAGTATGCTTCCAGCTCCCCTACTGAGAAACCAGTTCATGACTCTAGTTATAATTAGATTAATCTCCTTCAAAAGCATACCATGTGAATGGTATATATCTTATTGCCCAACTTCATGCAGAATTTAGCAAATATTAGTAAAAATTACTGGAAGAATTAAGGGTTATTTTTTTAACTTTTAAAGGGGTATTACTAATATTCTAAGATATGCTATATATAAGTCAGTGTCTTATGTAATTTAATTTTTTCCCTTGGGAAAAAAAAGGTTGTGAAAATTGAGGTTCAACAAAACTCAGGCATTTCTTCCTCTCAATTATGTATTGTTGGTTGGTTGTGTAAATCAGTAGTAGATACTTGCCTAGCATGTTCTAGGCCCGTGTTCTATGCTCGGAATATGAAAAATAAAGATTTAACCATGTTATGTTACCACCACCAATTCTACTGCTGAGGGCCTTCTGCTTTGTATGTGCTTTGAAGTGTCAGCAGTTTCCTCCTGCAGTTGTCTGAGGAGAGGGCTAAATTTTGCCCTTATTTGGTCTTCACACTGTGTCCCTTGGGTTGGCTTTATCCTGGTTTCTGCTGTTTTCTTTGTTCCAGGAAATCTTCAGCTTTAACTTGACTCTAATTTACCTCACAAGTACCATGTTTACCTAGTTTAGAGACACAAATGAAGTTCTAGATAATTTCAAATTGGCCATCCCAGATAAGAACCTTAACCTCAACTTTAGGTCATTGAGATTTCCTTTGTGCGCTCGTCTCTTATTCTAACAGTCCATGGCTGGAGAAAGTTCAGTTGGCACATACTCATTGCTTATCTGGCTGGGGGCCGTTCCCTTTCATCTTTAACAGTGGAACCGCTTCTCTACCCTTTTCTTTCTTGGTTTAAATTCCACTTTTATCTTTGCAGGTTGGACAGCATGAGGATTCTCTAATTTTGCTTTGCATTCCTCCTGACCCTAGCAAAGCTCTAGCTCCCGAGGGGCCTCTTTCATAATCTAATTTCTTTGATTTTTCCAGGACCAACAAGGAAATGATTCTTGCTATAGTCCTTCCTGAATAGAGAGTCAATGTGCCAGGATGTATTATTAGACAACTTCATCCTCAAACTTTCAAAATTGAAAAGCCCTTGATGTAAATTCTTGCAAAATCACCATTGAAGTCCAGCTTCTCAAAGCTTCCTCGGCCTTCTCTGTTTAAGAAACTATCTTCCCACTCAATGGAATTTTCTGCAGGACTGGACATAATTTTTCCTTTGAAATGAATAAAAGATGCATCCAATAAAAGCAGCCGGAAATCTTCCTTTACATTCCTTACTTCTGTATTTGAAAAAAAGCGCCTGATTTAGCAATCACTGTGACTTTGGCAACCAGGACATAGAATGTTGAACCAAATAAGTTATCTTGACAGTTTTAATGATAAATGTAACTCATGTCAGCTAAAGCCATCAGTTACTGAAATGGTCAGAATAATCTTAAGATAGTTTTTTTCATGAAGCCAACCTTTCAGCCAGCAAATACCTCCTCCAACTACCTGTATACCTGTATACATCACTGTCTTTGTGTCCTGAGAACCTTTATGGACATGATATAGTCCAAGAAATTAGGATGGACTGATGGTTTTAGAGTTTTTTAAATGTAGTGTTTGAGTGATTAGCTGACTGGAATGCATCTTAATAGAGAACAAAATGGAAGGAAATGATATTGATTAGACATCTACTCCAAGAAAGATACCATTCATAATCATCTATTCATTCTTCACAGTAACCCTCCAGGGAAGTATTCTAAGTTATAAATGAGAAAGCTAGAATTAGAGACATACAGAATCTGTGTGCAATAGCACTGTACTGTGTCTCCAGCAAGGGTTGAAAGAAGGTCCTCCCCAAAGGCCATGACCATTACCCACTACTCACACATCTTCCTAAGGAACACAAATAAAGAGAAAACGTAAGGATATGGAACTTTTTCATTGACTTTTTTTTTTACAGGAAGTATACCAGGGTCTCTAACAATACAATGCAGAGATTGTGTGAGGCAGCATCTTATGAATGAATATGGAGACACAAACTACTGAATATTGAAGAGGTTTAATTAGTATGAAAGTATTTTGAGTAGATCGAAGGGCTTTGTGGGTATGCTTTCCCAGGCCATCAAGGACACAGTGTTGTGGGCCTCTTGGGATAGAACATACATATCAGTGCCTCTTAGTCCCTCGCTGGCTGACAACATACTTGACCTCTCTGTGAAATCATTCCCTTGTTGGTGAAATAAGAACAGTTTTAAAGTGTGCCTTCCTTTCATGAGTGAAAAGAATTAACTGACAAATACATAGGAGTAAAGTTAAGCAATGTAACATATAAGAAGCACTTAAAGAATGCTTCCCATCATTACGTTATACCCCAAATCTCAAAACATTCATGAATGTTTGTCATAACATTAGCCATCAGAACAAATGGTAATATCATTAGATTGTGTTAGATGTCCAAGATAAATCATGGCATTTGGGAGAATAATCTACCTCAGCAAAGAATGATGGTTTAGGTAAAGATGCAAATATTAATCGTACTGTCTACTAGAAATACAGGGCAGGACCATCTGGCTGAGCATTTTTATCTTCTGAAATGGGAGAATAATACCTACTTCCCAAGAGCATACGGGGGATTAATTAAGTCGTGCTTGGTAGAGTATGTAAGGAAAATGAGAAAGTTATTCATGTAGGTGTCCAAAACTTGGAGCAACAGAACAGGATTTCATTTGCTAAACATCCTTTTGAGTGTACCTACCTTAGTGTTATGTTGGTGGTCTCTGAAGTCTGTGTGGTGTGCTACAGCTTATTTGGTCTCTCTCACCCCCTCATCTCAGTCACCCCACAACATAGCTTTGTGAGACAAGTCTTGTTGTCCTTAAGTTACAGAAAAAGGCAGAAAGGTTTACCCAAGATCGCAAAACAGATAAATGGTAAGTAGAATTTTAATCCAGATCTCTTGGAGAAAGCGTTCAGGACTAGGATCCCATATGCCCTCCTACTTTCCTCTCACTGTTTTCAGGGAAGCAACTGGAAACCCCAGAATGATGGGGATCCTCCAAGGCCCCACCATGTACCTTATACTGGTAAAAGTGAAACAGAACAGGGGGGAGCCTTCCTCAAAAGCAAGGATATAATTTCAAAGTAGAGAAAAGAATAAAACATGAGCAGTTGTTCATCTCTGCATGTGTCTTTTTTTTCCACTCCAAAGTCATACTAAACCATTCTAACAATTAGGTGACAGGGCTAGTTGAGATTTGTGAATTCAAAGGTGGGAACAGGAAAACAAACTAAGCAGGAACACAACCAAACATTTTATATTTCGTGCTTTCATTTTCTAATAGTCCCCTTTTATCCACACGAATGTGACTATTGAAAACCCACTTAGAGGCTAGTAGGAATATTATTAAATTATGAAGAGAAAATTATTGATAGGAATGTGCAGATAATTGCAGTGTTTTGTTTTTTTTCTTCTCTAATCCACTGTCAATACCTTACTCCTGTGGTGTACGCTGACATTTACTTTCTTGCTTTTTTTAAACTTTGGGGTTTTGGCCAAAGCTCAGTTTCCAGGAACTCTCTCCCCATTGGGGTCACTACGGACCACAGCCTTGGGCTCCTCTCCCATCCCTTGCCCATGTGCACAGTCATACAACTCACTGTCTGTTCGAGCTGGTTTGGTAGACAGTGCCCATGTGACAAAATTACATCCCTTGGGAAGCAACTGGAAAAAGAGAGAACAGACATTGCCCTCTCCTGGATGGCGCTTGATGTGGGAAGCCATGGAGGCTGTTGCCACAATCACATGCTTTGCCTGCAGGCCAGTATTTCTCTGCTTTGGTCATTGGACTCTGCCACACTTCTTTTAAAAAGAGTGCTGGGATGTGAGAAATAGAAAATTCAGCCCTTTCACAGAGCGAGGCCGCCCTGCTGGTTTCACACAGAGGTATGAAGTCCGGGTGTTACAAAAACAGCTTCCTGATGAGGGTGGAGAAGGAGTTACAGGTCAAACATAAATATCTTGACAGGCCTAAAAAGATTGACTTCAGGATATGGTTGGTTGCACTTTTCCCCCCAGCAATTCATTTGCATGCCAGAGTATTCACCGGTTCATCCAACAGCATTCTCCACTCTCAAGTTATCCCCATAACACAGGAGTCACTGAATCACTAAAGTCACTAAGACAGTTTTGTGAGTTTGTTTGTCGATGACACAGACACACTGCAAGGCTTTCGGTGGGCTGGGACCGCAAATGAGTGTGTGGTGCAGGAAGACCTCACTGTGCAATTTAACAGATTCCAAAAAAGGAACAAAAATCCTAAGAGAAGACATTCATGACAGTAAAAATTATGGTTGGTGAAACTTGGCTGAATTGGCTGGGGAATTCGTGTGTCTGAAAAGATTTGGGGTTAAATTCAGTCATGAAAGGACCTATTTGAAATCATGTTGCTCTTGCAGCTGGCTGAGGGCATACTACCCCGAATTAACCAGACACAAATGCTATTTTTAATCTTTCAACATTTGATTAAGTCAAGGGTTCACACCATTTCAGACTAGTAGTTTTATAGGCGCATTATGGACAGCAAATGGTGGAATGCTTATGATAGTCTGATTAATGAGGTGAATTTTCTACTTATGTAAGATGTTCTCCATAATTGGGTTTTATCTCAGTGCTCACTGAGAGTTGAGATACTGTGTATTAGAGTCTTTTTCTGCTGTGGAATCTGGCATGCTGAATATACACTAATTACTTCTTAAGTAAGAGCAACCAAAAAGTGTCGCAAGATCCCAGGTATTTAAGCACTGTGATTCTAAGGCTCAGGGAATAGAAAATATAATAAAATACAGAGCTATCTCAAAATGGGCCCTTACCTCCAAAGATATCTGCTTGACGACTTTAAATATGCTGGTGTTTTCAGATTATCATCACAATTATTAAATTGATATCTTACTCGGTTTGTTTTCATGGCACACTAATGTGCACAAAATAACAAAAGATGGTGGCAACTCAGGATGTCATTGATGGAGAAAGGATAAACAGCATGTCCATTAATCTGATTCTGTCTCACTCAGTCTCAGAATTTTCTAGTACTGTGGTGCTTTACACATATAACTGAGACTTTACACATACTTAGAACTAACTTTAGGAAGCTGATTTTGGAAAGCTGGTGGGAAATTCAAAACAGTAAGAAGTCTAAAGTAGGTTAGGACTCAAGAATCAGCCTGGCTGTCCAAACAGAGCAAGTGAGTGAGAAGTGATGGAATCATTTCTTCTTGGCTTAAGAGGCCAGAACACTAAATATGGCACATGGTTTTTAGCAAAAGGTGCAAAGAAACTCAATGCTGGACCGGGGACGGAGGTGGAACAGAATTCTGCATACATATACTCCCAACTTTTATATCTGTTCTTAGGGCGAGTCCTTAAAATAGAAAGCTCCCATGGAATAACAGCTATTTTAAGAGTCTACAGTCAATAGTTCCAAAAACAATTCACAAATTCATCACAGCCTGCATTACTGCCATCCATCTTTGTTATGTCCCTGTGTCTTCAGGTGTCTAGGGTTTTCATTTATGTTACTGTCAGACTAAATGACAGTGCTATCTTTGAAACCTTGTCTATGGACAAACACGTCCTCTGCCTAAATGGTCCACTAAACAGTAGTCACTAGCCCTGTGTTACCAGAGAGTCTTTCCTTACCTCTCAGATTTTGCTTCTAATTGTTTCTATCTTTGACTACAGAGGACTGGCCTGAAGCTCCTGGAGCAACTGTGAAAACAGGGGCAGAGCTAGGAGAGCCTAAGAGTTCATGGCCTGATCCCAGCCCAGCTCAGGGCAACCCTTACATCTTGCTACTATAAGAGTCTGAACATCCAGCTTGCTCTCCCTACTCAGGCCAACTTTGGTAGATTCCAAAGTCTCGGTTCCCATACAATACATGGATGAAGCTATCCTGTGCTGGGCTTAGCCTAGGCCCTCATTCTGAGCTTGCTTGGTTTCTTTCCCACCATTTCTCCTACCTCCTCACTAGTTTCTCATGTATGCACTCCTTGGTAAAGCACATGCACATAAATCTTCATATCAGAGTCTCTGTCTGGGATTTCCAAGATGACCTAAAATGCTAGTTCCATTTCCACTTCCCCCAGCCTTAGGCAGAATTAATTCCTAATTTGTCTAAGCAGCAACGGTATTTTGTTTATACCTTTATTGCAATACCAATTAAATAATAGGTCCTTACATTCATGATTTGGTCACTGTTATAAATTTAATTATGTCATGCCAAAGCCCACATGCTAATGTTCTAACCTCCTATGTGTCTGCATCTGTAAGAAGACAACTTAGGTTTACTGGGGTTAAAAAATGGGTCTCTAAGCTAATCAGACTACACCGTGAGAAAGAGACTGCACTGATAGCTCTTTCCCAGCATTCACAAAGAAAAGGTTTTCTAAGGACACTGCAGGAAGGCAGCCATCCGCAAGCCGGGAAGAGGGGTCTTCCCTGAAGCCGAGTCTGAGTCTGCAGGCAGTGTGATCTGGGACTTGCAGTCTCCAGACCCCAAAGGAAATAATTTCTTCCTTTAAGCCACCCAGCCTGTGCTGTTAAAACAGCCCTGATAGTTATGCACAACTCCCCGGCAGGATGTGAGCTCTTCTGAGTAGGAACCGTTTCATGCTCCTTTTCTTTGAACTGGTACATATTAATTATACCGAGTAATGAGTTGAAGCTAAGATTTTCTATGGCAGCGCAAGCCAGGGACTCACACGTGCTAGGCAAGTACTCTTCCGCTGAATTGATCCCCAGGCCTCAAGATCAACCTTACAGATCCTCCTCCAGGTCTTATCAAAGTCTTAGGAAGTATTTGTTTAGTATGCTGGGACCTACTAAAAAAGTTGAAGATAATGATTTTTTATTATTTTTAACAAAACTATTTCATGATTTAAAGTCATTAAACATATGTAAAAGACATTGCTGTGCACGGTTTTTATTTATTGCACACTACATTCATTCTGTGTTCTATCGTCATGGCTAGATGTTCTGTAAATACGATGCAATTAGTATAAGAAGTGCTTATGAACTCATTGACAATGAGCCCTTTAGAAAGGCAGCTGGGGTAATCCTGGCATTTCCCTGAGCTGGAGCAGTAAATGTGCACACCGAAGAAAGAGTAAGAACTATAACCTTCCCACTCACTACTGATTGTGGACCTCTAAGGCGCAGACCATGCTAAGTGGTTTAAAGGTATTGAAAAATACACAATTATAGGCACTCAACATGCGTCAAATGGACACTAGGTAATGTTTAATGACAGAAAGGCAACACAATAGTGCATAGTTTAATATCTATGTACATATAAAAATAGAAAAACTTGTATCAAAATGTTGCAGTCCTGTGCGGCTTTTTCCGGTGAGGGGGATTGGGAGAGGTCTCTGCATCTTCATGCTTTGACTTTTCCACGTTGCCTACAGTAAACATACACGATTTTGGAAGACAGGAATAAAGCTCTTTTTGAAGTTTCTAATCCTATCCACATCCTACCAGCTCAGTCTACTTCACCAACCTACAGAAACTAGACTATGGACAGAGAAATAATTGTGCAGGTAGCTAATTTGCCTATTTCTCTGTCAAGCCACACTCAGTACTCTTAGCCAAGCCAATAGGAGAAGCGCTCTCCTGACCAGGCTCAACCGTACGGGCATGCGCACAGAGCCCGGGGATGCTCTGCTTGTTAGACTCAAGAGGAAAGAAACTGTTTATGACTATATTAATTACAGAGAAATTGGCCTTCTGAAGTTTAGTATATATGGTATGCACCTCTAGACAGATTTGTTTACACTTCATCATAGTGGATTATAATAAAAAGGTGATCAAGGACAGTCCTCACGGAGGTGATCTGACTGTCTGATACAATGCATTCTTACACGCTCTCACCAAAACTGTGTGCTTAGACCAAAATGCATTAATTTGATCACTTGCTATCAATTCAAGTGCATCCTTATTACCTTGATTGGCTCCGTGAGAAGTTTACAAATTAATTTGTTGAAAAGGACTGACTGTATTGTGCTTGATTCCATCGTGTCACTGTTCTCAAATGGACTAAAATGAAATCCATTTAGGAAATTCTGGCTTTCCAAACCTCATTGATGCTTCAAGGAAATGACCAGGCGTTTCCTCTTCAAAACATGCCTTTAGGTAAGTAAGCTTCATAGTAGACCATCCTGTGCTTCCCTTCTCACTAAATACGAATGTGAGAAAAAGATATAAAAACTGTGCTTGATAAATGCATAGCAGAACTTCATTTTAGTGTTTTCATCTCATGTCCACAGATTAATATCGCACATACATACATTAGCACTGACTACTCTTAACTGACTGAAAACCTAAAGCCACACTCAGTCCTCACCAAGGCAAGCTATAAGAAAAGGCGGGTTCTCCAGCTTGGCGCATTTCCATAGGTGTGAGCTTGAGCGCCTGAGGGATGGTTTGCAGGTCAGAAAGAGAAGAGAGAACATTTCTCTCCTATCTGGAAGAACCGTTGAGTTCCCCGGCCTCTGAGATTTCCTCCCATCCGCACACCCCATGCAGTGTTTGGAAGGTTGGTTTCACTCTGGGCATGGTATGTGAGTGACGTGAAGTTGCTCATGTCAGAGCCACTCAGATGCCTCTTGCCCAGTCCATCCACCTGAGCAGTCGTCATAGAAACCCCTCAAATGAGCACAGATTCAAAGCCGACTTGCCGTGCCACCCACGTCATTTCCGGGGGTAGAACCCAGCCAGCTAAAGCATACTGGCTATCCTAAAATAATAAAAACAAATTAATGGAATTGCCCCAAGGGAAATCGGGTTCTGCTTACAGGCAGAGCGGCAAGAACAGCTGTTAAAACTCGCTCTGTTGGACTACCGTAGTGACTTCTTGAGATGTCACTCTTATGAAAACCTCCATTAAATATTAGTCACGAGAACAAATTTCAGTGGAGGGGCAGGGAGAGCACGTGAAATCTGCATAACATGTAAAATTGTGGTTGGACCATTTGCAACATATTCCAGGGGACTCTGATAGAGAGGCCCAGGCCCATTTTAGTTTTAAATTTTGTTGGGGGGGGGGGGAGTCATTAAAACCTCAGAAAGCCTTTCCCCCGAAAATTCAAAACCCTTAAAGCCTTTACATAAAATTCCAAGAGCTTCCTTCTGTGTTCTTTTCAAATAGATTTCTAGATGACATTTATAAATTTTTATATCTGGCTGCAATTCTTATAACAAAACTCCTACCTGATGATGACAGGAGTAACTTAAAGTCTATATGACTGGTCAGAGTTATGGCTAGGGGGGTAAAGGCACTTGATGCCAAGCCCGAGCTCAACCTCCAACACCTACCTGTTGGAAGGAGAGCACTGCCTCCTGGAAGTTGCCCTTTGACCTTTACATGTGCCACAAGACACAAACACACACACCAGTAAGTAACTGAAAAAGTAAGTTTTAAAACTATATTACCTTAAATTTTAAGATAAAATCAGTTGTCTAAATTCTTTTCTGAAAGAATCTTTCAATTGTTGTTGATGGGCTGTACAGTTATATAAACATTTCTAGAAGAGTCCCTGCAGTGTTAGCAACACAGAAGCCTTCTTACTAGAAAAGAAATGGTCTCTGAGACTCTTCCACTTTCTTCATCTTTTTCAAAAAGGTTAACTTGCCTTAGATGTTGTCTGAGGCCTCCTTTGGTTTTGGGGCTCTAGGAACTAAAATACTAGGAGTTACGCTAATAAATAACAGTTAATGCTTTCACTCATTAAGCAGGTAGAGACGCTGGTGGTGAAAAACCACTAGACGGTGGTTGAGAGGGCTTTGTGATAAACGGCAGAACTCAATTCTTCATCTGCAGGTAAATGAGATGTCATTGTAGAGGTCTGTTGGGGCTCACAGGCTCAGTGACCTACACAATCTGAGACCTGAACCAACAGGAGTCAGTGCTTTAGGGGACACAAGAGGCCAGTTTTCAAGACACACCACTGGGAACAACTGGTTCCACCCATTTTCTTTTTTTTAATTATTTTTATTTTTATTAATTACAATTTATTCACTTTGTATCCCCCCTGGACCTCCCATTTTCTTTTCATCCTGCAGACCTGAGCCAAAGCCTAGGGAAGGATTCCACTACTCACATGACAGACTAGTCTTTTCCCCTCAGCCCAATTCAATATCCCTTCATTCATTGTGAAGGATAAAAATCTAAAAATTATATTCCTGCAAATTCTAAAAACTGCGTTCCTATAAATTATAAAACATATAACTCAACCCTCTTTAGAGCCAGCATTCCAAGTGTACTTCGAGCTTAGCTAAGCTCACGCATTCCTGTACGCTGATGGCACACAAGGGATGGCCTGCGGTGGAAGCCATACCTGTGCTGTCTCTGCCCTGCCCCTTGTACAGCAAGGACATGTTTTCTCTCTCTGCAACAAGTTTAGCTGAGGTCTCCAACGACAGCCAGCAGCTTAATAGGTGTTGAGAAGCATGCATGGCAGGAATCCCTCATGTTCAATGCATTTGTCATGGCTCTGGAGTCAATGATTCTGTCTGTGGTCTCTGATCTCTCAGTCACAGACAAGGCAGCGTGTTCCCGGAGCCAGTGGCTACAGGGATAATCAGGTGGCCACTGGATTTCCTCATCTTCCTGATCATTAGACCCCCTCCACAGACTACTCTTTTTTTCTTTGTTGCTGTTATTGTTGTTGACTGCCCCAAGTTGGGAATGACAGATGCAATTTTTTTATTCTTTTTTATATTTTTTTTAATTTATTACAATTTATTCCCTTTGTATCCCAGCTGTAGCTCCCTCTCTTGGCCCCTCCCAATCCCACCCTCCCTCCCTCATCTCCTCCCATGCCCCTCCCCAAGTCCACTGATAGGGGAGGTCTTCCTCCCCTTCCCTCTGACCCTAGCCTATCAGGTCTCCTCAGGACTGGCTGTATCGTCTTCCTCTGTGGCCTGGTAAGGCTGCTCCCCCCTCAGGGGTTGGTGATCAGAGAGCCAGCCACTGAGTTCATGTCAGAGACAGTCCCTGTTCCCCTTACTAGGGAAGCCCATTTGGAGACTGAGCTGCCATTGGCTACATCCACAGACTACTCTTATTCTGAAAATAATTTCTGGACCAAGGTTACCTGATGCAGTCCTGAGAAATGAAACCAGGCCAGTTGGAGGATCCACGGCAAAATGTAAGCTGTGACAGTTTTATTGAGAGCAATCAGATTTTCTCTACCTTTTTCAGAAACAGAATATAGTGGCTTTAGCCAGGATCAATACAGTTGCAGATGCCAGGATACAATGATGTCTGCAAACTTTACCTGGTACACAAGATTAATGTCTCAGACCAACTGTCCTGTCAGGCTTCCATGCTTCCTTGACCACTGAGGGAACATACAGAGGAACACTGAATGCTTCACTGCCTGAGGGAGTGCATCGGTCTCTCAGGAACTGGAAGGCACATTGTGCCCCAGTAGCCGTGGGCTCTAATCTGAGAAACTTATGACATATACCTCTAAAGGCAGCCAGGCCAAGCCAACTCTATGGTTCCCTATTAATAAAACTAAGGTGTCTATTAATAAAACTAGGAGGCCTTGGGAAGGTGGCTGTTTCTGTTGCAATCTGGGAAAGGCTTGAAAGTACTTAAATATGGAGGTGTAGTTGTATTTTAGTCAGTGGTGTATGCACCCGCTTTTTCAATTGGTGGGTGAGAATACATGTTGACTGGGAGCCTTTCCAGAACTGCATGCCTAGAGAGAATTCCTCTAGAATAAAATGAGGTGCATTCGTAGAAAGGGGGAGCTGTATTGTGGGTAAAGCAATTAACGAGCCTCCATCCTGTCAATGAACACAAAGATCATGTAATCGAGGCCATTTCAAGAAGGGTCTTGCACAAGTTCAGTTTTCTGGAGTCCTGAGTTGTTCTAGAAGCTTCACTACTCCATGGGAGGTTTCTGAGAGTGACATCTGATTCAGAAGTTTCAGCACAAGGAAATATGGAAACTTTTCTGTGTGATGAAACATTAGTGACTGAATCTGCACTCCTGTGTGTGTGTGCGCGCGCATGTATACATGTCTATTAAGTATCTGAGTTCACTGAGATATCAGAGAATAGAGAAGCTTCATTTTGAAATTTTAACTAAACGGTGTAAAGTCCCCATCTACAAGAAAGCACTGCAAAGAAACACAGGTGCTCAAGACAATATAGACTCTTGTTCGTTACCTGGAGAGTCCTGACCTCCGACCTTCCGAACCTTACCCAGAGTGCAACGGAAACAGCCACCTCTGCAAGGACTGTTATCTGTATTCTGTGCATCCTGACCTCCTCAGATAGAACTGAATTTAATTCCTGGATGCATTCCAAGTGCTAAGGTTCATTATCCCTCGATCCCCACAGCACCTGCTTGTTTTTATGACACTCAGCATTCTTCCCTAGGCCTACTTTGCCTCCAATGGTCATGGTCACTAGCTCAGAGATTGGTCCCTTAAGATACTAACTTCGGGCTGACAGTTGCTCCTGCTTGCTCAAAGAATGCTAGGCTGCTATTATTTCCGTCTACACTCCGGCTAGAGCCGTGGTTTTATTTCTGTCCTGATCTGTGACTCTGCTGTTTTTCTCACTTCGTCATTTTACACGTTGAGTCCAGAAATGCTGCTGGGACAACACTGTCAAGATGATGCTTTGACCCAAGCTCGCACATATGTTTTATGTGCCACCTGATAGCACCATCTGGAGCAGGAAGGGAAGGAAATCAAACACTAATTGAATTTCCATTATGTGTTAGATGTGTGCCTGAGACCCTTGCGAGGTGTTACTTGGTTCCTAGCACTAACTAGGTGGTTTGTTTCCCAGAGTCATGATCCTTCAGGGTCTGTCAACACTTTCCCGGGGCTGGCTGCACTACAGTTAATTAGCCACCCCTCTCTAAGCTGAGCCCTTCACGGTACCTAGCCTGTCTTTTGGGCCATCTCTTCTTCCCTGCCCTTGTTCTCAATTGCTTTCATCCTAAGGACCCACCTCAGTTCAACCATCCCGCGTCCCTGTTCTTTTCTGCTTCTATACTTCCTATGGAAAAGCTCTGACCAAATCCCAGACAGTTGTAAGGGAAGCAAACGCATATCCCTCACAGAGAACACAGTATGCTCATGAAGAGATTGTGAAATGTGTGAACAGTGACAGCAGCTTCTCTAAGGAGACCTCCCTGCGAAGCTGCATAGACTGTTTGGCTTTCTCCATGCTTGCATATTTCACATGCACAAAGCCACACAAGAGTTCATCACATACTCTACTGTAGCATTTCAATATCTGAGGTGTTGCACTGTCTTCCCCTTCCCTGAATTCCAGAGCATAAAAACTGTTTAAAAAAAAAACTAAATCTATTTTTGCAGCAGGGTTCCTGGGATTAGATGCTTTGTAAAACATTTGGGCCCTGGCTGAGAAAATCAAAGTGCTCAGCTCCTAAAAAGAGCTGTAAGAATTTGTATCCAAACACCTCCCTAGGGCTCGAGGTGTAAGTACAAGGTACTTCTATGCCCTCTCTTTTCAACAACCCGCAACACTTTAAGATGAGAAATGAGAGCCAGAAAGAGGTGATCTTTTAGGGAAGTGCTGGACCCTTGCCTTTAACAAAAACACACTCCCCCCTGCAGCACCCCCTACTGGGAAGATAGACGTTTCTTCCCTGGGTAACAGGACAAGAGTCTATGCTGAGGCTTAAGGAACAGTCACTTTGTGGACACTATGTAAGGCAGGCGATACAACACCTGCATGTTACAAAGATGAGGTGGACTGAGGGCAGGCTGACATTTCATTCATATGGCCAGCACAGGCCTGGTCGAGGCATCTGTCCAGTGCTTCTCAAGAGAGACCAGTCCCATGAAAAGGCCTTGCGGAGACAACCAGGATGGGCCTTATTCCCGTGGCCGTGCATGGTGGGATTCAGAGGAGGCAGGCAGAGGGTGTACACAGGGCCTGGAACCACACATTGTACAATAACACGAAGAAATGGAGGATTTGGTAGAGAATGGCTAGAAAAATGCCACCAGCTCGGTATCACAGATTGACGATGTGACGTGTGCAGGCGGCTTACCATTTATGTCACAGCAAGCAGTTAGGCTGCTTTAAAAATGGGGTGCAAGAAGGGACTTCAAAACTGGCCTGAACAATGACCAGCAACGGAACAACTGAGTCAGCTTTCCATACTTCTTAAAAATACACTTTGACACACCTTCCTTGTCGCAGCTACCCAGAGGAACTTCTCACTGCGCTTTAAAACTTCCTACATGGATCATCACCTCACTGACAGTTGCAGAATCCCCAACCATTGTGATTTGTAATGGTGGATTCTGGTGATGAACTTTCCCCTACTATTTAACTGTCAGCAGTCGCATGTGGCGTCTCCTGGGAGGAATAGCACACCTGTTGTGTGTAATGCTTGTCAATTTCTATGGCACAAGCACTAACTATGGCATGAAAGCTAACTGTTTCAAGCTATCAATACGACACAGGGGAAAACGGAATTGTGGAAAGATTGGCCCAGTTGGTTCTCAGGAACCGGAGCAAGCCGTCATCAGCTTCTCACTGAACTGCAGAAATTCATTCATCCTTTCCCAATGTTTAACTTTAAAATGGGGTTTGATCACATTGATGTTGCATGTCCTCCCTCAAATGGCACGAAACAAAAAAAAAAAAAAAAACATGTGAACAAATGTAACACGCTCCTGTGAGAAGGAGTGTGCTGGGGAAATACAGTACATGAAAGGGGCTCAAGGGGTCTGCTTTATCAGAGAAGTCTTCATGGATGAAACCAACTGTGCATGTATAGTAGATAATTAACTCATTTTAAGGAGAGAAAACGACAGCCCCACTAGCTTGGATGCCCCTCCCCAACTGCAGAACACCCTAAACCCCCAAGGCCTTTGGAGTAGATGGCTTAAAGAGCAACTATAAGGTAAAAGTGCTAGCCACGCAAGTCTCATGACCCGAGTCCAGCCCCTAGACCTCACCATGAAGGGAGAGAACTGACTCCTGAAATTTGTCCTCTGACACACACACATGCACACATGCTAATAAAAATAAAATAAAGTGCCTTTATTTTATAGGGTATTGATAGATCTTTCTCTGCTTCTGAGCTGAATGATCTTATGAGTGCTTGTGGGAGTGCAGTTGCTTACAGTACAACGCTGTAAATGAGAGAAAGCCAGAATAAAAAAAGATATTAGTGCTCTGTGCCATAGAAAAACGTGTCACTTTCTCCAAGACAACACAAGGGTATATTTGTGGCAAGTCATTGGTGCCCAGAGACCTAATATTAGCAATTTTCAAACTGAGATTTCCACTGGGGTTACTGTATACATTCAGGTTTTCAGCTGTGGCCAAAGTGCAGAGGAAAATGCCCAAAGCTCAATTAAGGTGCTCTCCTGGAGAACGCAATAAAACAATAATCTCTAGCCCTGCTATTTCTTGGAGGAGAATATCAGAAAACAATAGTGTTTTCAGTCAAAACCACCGACAAAGAAAGACTCAATAGCATGACCTCAATTTCACATCTACATTAACAATTCAAGAAGTACAGTTTCAAAATCATCTCCGAGTAGAGGAGCCTATCACTGGCCCAATTCAATTACATGTTGAACTAAGGCCAAGTCAATTAAGAAAAAAATAGCACAGTGAAGATTCTGTATTCTCATACAGAAGTTTAATAGAAGTCTACTTTGCTTTTGATGTGCTATGTTTACACAGTGTTTATGTCCTTATGAAGTTCAGTGAACAGCATGGGGTCAAGCCAATTAAACGAAACATGAAGCCCTTCTTGCTCCAGCTAGTCTGCCTCTCCATCGCTGCAACCTTCCTATTCTGTGACAGAATCATAATCTGGAGTGTAAATTTAGAAGTCTGACATACTAAAAAACAAAACATAGTTTATTTTAGAAGTGTCACCTTAAGCCCCTTTGTAGGCCAGTTAATACAATTCCACATCACCAAACTGAAAACTCGGAGTTATCATATTTACCCACAATTTGTCCTTTGTCATAATCCATTCTCCTGTGCTTCACAGACAAACAGGCATATGACAAGTGGATAGGTGCTGATTGATAGAAAATAGATAAATAAGTAGGTAAATAGAATCAGATATGCTAAGGTTCCTACACAGGACTCCACCCATATTTAAAAAGTTTCTTCAGTAAAACAGAGAAAGAAATTATCTTGGTTAAGAAATTTTCAACCTAACATTGTCCAGAGTTGCAGGGAAGAGAGCCTAACCAAGATAACTAACTTTGTGAGATGACACAGGCAGAATGTGACCCCAAAGCGCAAAGCCCAACTGAGAATGTCAAGAGTTTGTACATACCTCAGAATTCACCTCTTGCTCAAATAGTTCCAGCAATGTTCTCGGTGAACTTAATAAACCAAATAGGGCCAACCCTGGACTCCAATAGTTAAAGCAGCATTCATCTTGGCATGGCTTTATGGATAGGGCCCCATTTGGGAAACAGATGACCACCATGTACTCAAGGAACTTTCATAATTGTGAGCAAAAGTAGGGCAGCTGTAGGCAGGATGCGGCAGGAGGACTATTTTAAGGATTCCCTGAAGCTCAGCTTCAGATGATGGGGCCCAGCTTTGTCACACTGTCCTGATGAGGCTGTGCTTTTCAAGACCTTGGGCTAACTCAGGAAACTCAGAGCAGCAAAAGGCTCAGCTTCTGCAAACAGCAACTGCAACCATGGGTCCCTTCAGCCACACTTATTTAAACAATGAGGCTCTGTCAGTGTCATCCTAGAGCCAGAAATCAACACTGCTGACCTAGATTAAAAAAAACAAAAACTATTTGGAACAATTGTCTCCATAATGTATGTGGCAGGTGACAATTCAGTATATGAAAAACCATTGCAGATTTTGAAATGTAGAGCTACAGTAATTGTAAAATGTGTGAGAAAGAGAAGTCAACTTAAATAATAAGGTATCAAAATATCAACTTTTGTCTAATTATTAAATACAAATATCCAGCATGCAGGGAATAACAAAGAAACAGAAACACAAAATTATCTATCTATCTATAATCTATTTATCATTTATTTATTAAATATTCATCTAATAGATAGCACATACTGGACATAGATGTTAAGAATGTGGTAAAAAAAACATCTCTGGTGATGAATGGATAGAGGATTATTAGGTAGACAGATAGTAAGTAAATTGGTAGGTAGGAACAAAATTTTTTTAAAAAACTTTGTTATCATAGATCTTACATTTTGAAGAGAAATTAATAAACTATTAAAATAACTCTATGTATTCATGTTCCTTTATAAATTCCAATGGGCATCTATATAGTCAATGACAGGAGAAATGTTCATTTCAGGCAAGTAAAGCAAGGCCTCTCAAAAGACATGATATTTGAGAAGGGATGCCAGTGTGAGAGATTTCTAGTTTCAAAAACATGCAAAGGGAATGATGTGTCTAAAAGTGTTCCAATGGGGAGTTAACTGCAGTGTATTCTATAATTTCAGATTAGGAACAACATAAAGTTTGCCCTTCGTCTCTCTTGAATCACTCTCTAGAGGAAACAGCTGCCATGTAAATAGTCCTATGTAGAGGCCCAAGTGGCAAAGAATGATGTCCCAGCCAACAGCCACATGAATGAATGTGAATGGGTTCCTGGGCATGGTCAAGCCTACTGATTTTGGTGGTAACCCTACTCCATTTTCCTAAGCTTCATTAAAGGTCTTGAACTGCAGAAAACTGTAAGTCCATAAGCACTTGTCTAATGTGGTCCAAATGATCTTTTACATTTGAAACTTGGTGTTTTAGAGTTGGGAACTAGCCCCCAGTTTCCTACAGATCCTGCTGCTACCGGCTACATCATGGCCTCCCTGACTCTCAACATGCAGATAGTGTCTTTAGCACTCTTAATCAGCCTGACAATAAACGTTATGTATTTTAAACAAGCAAATATTTGTATTTATATCAAGCAAATATTTTCATATTGCAGACAAAAATGTGTGTGGTTTTTATAATAAAAAACTATTCGAGAAGGGCATGTGGTATGCAAGTTTCACTTCAAGTTTCATCACATGTTGGCATCTTGAAGGATGTAGGACATCCTTTGGGAAAGAATTTCATTAATATGTTCAGAAGTCTTTTCTTCTTTCTGTACTTCTCTTCTTTGACACATGCACAGTACCTGTGGCCAGACCATGCAAACTTTAAGAAAAGTTGCTTCAGTTAAAACAACAGCTAAAGTTGTGAGGTCTGTAATATTTTCATTTCTCTTGGACTAACAGAGAAGTGAGTTGAAACCATTGGCATTCTGTACATTTTAATAAATAGAGGGAGCCTTGCCTTGCCTTCTGTCTTAGAATTTTTCCTTGCTTAGAAACAATACTGTGAAAATGACTATATTGCCAAAAGTATTCTTCAGATCCAACACAATCCTCATTTGTACTCCAATACTACTCAAATAACAATGACAACAAAAATCCTAAAATTTTCATGAAAACACAAAATACCCTGAAGAGTCAAACCAATCCTAAGGAGATAGAACAATTTTGGAGATACCACAACATAAGCTCAAATTGCACATCAAAGCTACAGTAACAAAAGCAGTATGTGTACTGGTACAAAATCAAAATATGTACAGGTGAATAGAATAAAGGATACAGAAACAAACCCACTTATCTAACTTTTTGACAAAAAGTCTAATTGGGGGAAAAAAAACCTCTTCAACAAGTGGTTTTGGGAAAACCAGATATCCATATATCGAAGTATAGATCCATATCTCTGACCCTGAAGAAAAAATCTGTTAGAAATGTGTCAAAGAACTGAAAGTCTGACCCACAAAGGCAAAATGCTCAAGCATGGGCAAAAAGATTTTGTCAAGAGTTCTAACAGTAGAGGAAATAATCCTACATAATGACGGTAGAGTACATAAAATCAAAAAGCTTCCGCATGGCAAAGAAAACAATCGGCAGGTTCAAGAACTTACAGACAGGGAGTTAATATCCAGAATATATAAAGAACTGTAAAATATATCAACAAATAAAACCAATTTTCCAATCTATCAAAGAGAAGAAGATATCTTGAGGTTGGGAGTATTGAATTACATAAAACATGAAGGAGGGAAAGGGACTCTTGCAAGGATCAGGGGCCAGTGAGAGGGGAACAGTGGGAAGAAGGAGTCAAAAGGGAAGAGAGTGCATAGGAAAAGGCTGCAATAAACCTGTGGCTTTGTATGCCATCTAGACGCTAATTAGGAAAGAAAGTGGAATTCGCCTTCCTTCATACAACCTTCAGAAAAGAAAAACTGGATATGGTGGTGCACACACGTAAGTAATCTTTAGCACTGGAGAGGCAGAAGCAGGACAATCACAAGCTTAAGGCAAACCTGGGCTACACCGTTTGAGATTAGCCTAAGCTAACAGTGAAACTCTATCTCAATAAGGAGGAGAAGAAAGAGAATAATATACCATTTTCAATCATATGGATGGATCTGGAAGACACTACGCTAAGTAATATAAGCCAGAAGGATATTACTGCATGGTCTATGCAATCTACATAAATTTACCTCATCAAAACAGGAGAAGGATGGTGATTACCAACAGCTGGAGACAGTGGATGTGAGTGGGAAGAGGCTGTCCAAAGGACAGAGACTGTGATGGAGATCTAATGTATAGTTTGCTGTCTGCACATTGCATACTTACACCATGCTAAGATGGTATACCTTAAATGTCATGGGCTGTGTCACAACCACTTTTGGCAGCTGCTTTGAAATTCAAGTCTCAGCGTGGAAGACAGGCTTCTCTACCAGGCCTTTTCCTCTGGAGTCAGAGAAGAATTTGCAAGTCCATTCACCTTTTATTTAGTGACAACAGGTGGGAGAGCTTGTTTGAAATCACAACTCTGCCTCACCTCCTTGTGAAGCTAACCCATTGTGTAAACTGTTTGTATAAATAAACCGTGGCTGGCTGACCTCGCCACTTTTCGGGTACAGGGCGCATTGGCACCAAGAGCAGACAGCCAGAAGCCTCTCAGGACATATTATGTGTAGTGTATTTTATTAATTTCAATCCTCACTCCTGACTCAGAAACCCGTTCTGCTCTGCTGGCGGGCTCTGGCAAAATTGGCGCCCGAACGTGTGGCCTGAGATACAAAGTTAAAGTGAAGGACACCGCTGGTTTGTCTTCCAGCTCAAATTTATATTTGAAGGAGCGGTGAGTAAATCCGAGAATAAAGAATGGGACAAGGCAGTAGCCTAAAGAATGGGACAAGGCAGTAGCCTAGTGTTTTTTGTATGGAACTTAATTAAAGGTAGTCTGTATAAGAAACTAGGAAAATGAGAAAGTTAAACTTTCAGGCTCAGAGAAAAAGAGGTTAGAAAGGTGTCAGCCTTCAAGGCAAAATTATATTAGGCCGTCAACTCCCTCAGAGGAGACGTATTTCTCTCTTGATGACAGTAATTACTTGTCAGAAGAGGACTTTGCAGATGACTCAGATCCTGATGAGGTTTCAGAGATGGAGGACGAACCAGATCAGTATTATCCTGAGAGATACCCTCCAATTCAGGCTATGCATGTTAAAAAGCATAAGCCTTGGCAAAAAGAAATTAAAAGATTGGAATGTGGCTTGGAAAAAATAAGCAGAAAAATTGAAGAATTAACTACTGGGGAAGGTGAGGCTCAATCCTTAATGCCATCAGTTGCAGGTTTGGGCCGCCCTCCCGGGACTGCTAAAATTGCAGT
>CM053743.1:15647677-15694751 GCA_028658305.1 Pachyuromys duprasi | reverse complement strand
AATGGGGGAGGGGGCTACGCCTGGGATTCAAAGTACCCAACCTGTGATTGAGAGAAAAATAAATAAATTAATAAAAAAAAAAAAGAAAGAAAAGATGGGGAAAAGACGGTGGAAAAAACAAACAAGCAAACAAACAAACTTTTGGGTTATTCTCCTACTTAATGAAGCAGCCTCCAAGACATAAAGACAGATGATTCTGCGCATATTGGTCTGGAAATATTTGTGGCTGGTTTTGTTTTGTTTTGTTTTTCAGAGTATCCATACTAAAAACAAAACAAAACAAAAACCTTGAAAAATAAGCTTTCAGGATATCTTATTTGCATTTTAAAATGCAAGATTTTTTTTTACAAACTTTATAAGTTACTCATAATGTGCACCAGTTAGAAAAGAAAAATCTCATTGTGTTGCAGCAGAATAATCTAAGTGCTGCCTCTGAAAGGACCTGCCTGCATAAGCAGAATACTCACGGACTGCAGAAGAACACACAGTTGTCCTTCCTGGGGGCCAGGCTGGGAGGGAATCACACAGACATTCTGTCCCACATGTCAGGAAGTGAAAAGTCTACCAAGTGATGATGTTACCTCATTTATCCCTCCATCATTACATTTGGAAAGTGATTAAGTTTTTATCTCCTTAAAACAAGCAGTGAGCCTGGACAGGATAACCTACACAGTAAGGTCTGTAAAGCTTGCTCACGTACCTGGAGACATTTTAATTTTGAAATTGTGGGCTTGGTGTGTAATTAATGTAGTATTTCTCAGTCTGCTTCTCAGATCTTTTGACAGCCAGAAAACACATGGTTGTTGGAAACAGCACAGAAAAGTACCTCCTGTCCTCACCCATCCTGGTCCAGAAACCTACCATGTTCAGACCAAAGTTGGTTTGAGCCCTGTAGCCTGCATGAGGCAAAGTGGGATGTGTGGCTCAAGCTTAACCACTACCCATCTATGATGGAAAGTGTAACTGTGAACTTGGTATATCTAAAATCACCTGAGAAAGGAGCTTCAATGAGGAAACTCCTTTCCTGTCTATGTAAGGTTGGCCTGTGGACATGTTGGTGTGACATAGTTTTGATTACATTGCTTGATGTAGGAAGGCCCAGGCTGAAAGCAGCACAGGTCCCTGGACTTAGAGTTCCGTGAGCTGAGTGCAACCATGCTTGCTCTTTGCTGTTACTGTGGATATAGTATGATTCTGTGCTTCAGGCTCCCATCACTTTAACTTTTCCCTGGTGTCATTACATAACCTGTAACTATGAGATAAAATAGACCCGTCTTCCCAAACTTGCTTTTATCACAGCAACAGGAAAGAGACTAAGTCACCATCATGGTGTAAGTCCCACTTTACAGATGAGGTAACCTGGCCACACAGAAGCAATTTTGCCACATTCTAGAATCAGTAAGAAGGTAGGACAAGAATGTGACCCTTCAGCCTGGTTCCAGAGCTCAAGCTGGGACCTAAGGGCTGTGCTTACCTGAGTCCATCACCAACTCTTGAAATCCATTGTTAGGGAAGAAGGCAAAGCACACTTGACCTTGATAACTCCTTGGGAGACTTTGCCTGTTGTATAAAGACATTGACTTCAGTGTCTCCTTGTCCTTCCCAGAGTTCTCTTCTGTTCACAAGTTCTCTGCCTCTGGTCATGGCCCTGGTAATCCTCTGACCAACACTGTTGAAATGTTACATGCTTACCTCTCCCAGTCTTGCTCATTTTATTGTTCTCATGGAATTTTAGTGTCATTATTTCAACTCACTAGTTTATACATATTTATACATGGTCGTTAACTCATTATGTGATAGTTACATGTATGTATGTGGTATATATTTTTATTTATAAATATACCTTAATTAAACAGCAAAATGCCTTGAGTTTACTATTCTGCATAAAGAAAATCAAGTCACTTGTCTCGCTCAAATTTGACCATACAGCCACAGAAATATGGTAATACTCTTAACACATCTCACATTGGGAAACAGTCAGTCTCCCAAGGTCCCATACTGTTTATCAAACCAAGAACAAAATGCCTTTCATGTACATATGTTTTCTAATACATCCACCCCACTTTGGAAACAGTTCAGCTGTCTCACATCATATGCCACTTAGAAATTTTAAAAAAATGACTACAATATAGTTTTTAAAGTATATGTAAGTATGTTTTATTTCTATAGCTTTCAAAAACACGTAGTAACAACACATATACTACAGATACATGCATATGCACACATGGTTTTCTAACATTCACTAACCACAGTGCCAGGCCAGCAGGAGGAGATTCTTCAGGGATTAAGAAGAGAAGGAAGCAAGGCTTCATAAATCAAGAGGGGTGGATGTCAGGGAATCTAGTTGAGATGGAAGAGTGCAGCTAGTCAGGAAAACTTACTGTACTTCTGCAGGAGAATCCTTTCATCTTAAAAGATGTGTATCTTTTTATGGTTATAAATTTCTAAGGAAAAAATTTGAAACTAGCAATTTATAGGTGTCATGATTATATGGTCTGTAGGATCTCAGCAACATGTTTCAGTCTTTTACAGGCAAATATTTCCACAATGTCAAACACTTTCATCAAAAAATTTCCATGGTCTGTATAGCAATGGACTATGTGAAGAAGAACATGGTGTTGTGCTCTGGAATCCATCCAAACTGGGAATGGGATGATGTCCCTGAGAAATTCATTCAGTTGGGAAGACCTGGATCCAAAATCTAGTCCTGAATCCACTGGTCCTCCGTTCTTAGCTTCCCTCTCATCACAGAGCTACTTGAAACATCATTGTATAATGTGTGCTCAATATACTAAATTAAAATACCTGGTACTGACCGTCTAGCTTTAGCAGTGGAATGGATTTGTCTCATCAGTTAAGAACTTTCTAAATTGTTAACAAGAGATTTCCTGCTGATACACTAAACAGTAGCAGTCCCTTTCCCTAAGCTAGTTTTAAACATCTGTTTTCACCATTAAAAATTACTGTTCATTTCTCTTAAAATAAGAATAACATAGCACTCTGCTCTTCCAGAAATAGACCTATCACTGCTAAATAATTACTAGTGAGAACATCATTCTACAGATAAATAAAATTTATATCTAATAACTCAACAAATAGATCTTAGTCATGAGACAAATTACAAAATAGACTCTGCCATGGAGTTTACCCTCCCCCTGGCTCCCATGCAAATCACATCACACACTGAAACTTGACTGCAGCTGCATTTTGAAAAAGATTTCAGAGTAAATGGAGTCATGGAGTAACTTCTGGGTCCACGATGTGGACACGGAGCTGATAGACTTGGTATACTCATATGAAGAAGAAGTAAGACCAGAGGTGTGGTCCTCTATCCTCTCTCCACTCCTCTCCTGCCTCAGTCCCAACTCTTTCCTTAAACACCCACATGCAAAGCCATGTGGTGACGCAATAGAAAGGCAGAGCCATCTGCATACCATGAAGAGGGCTCACACCAATAACCAAACTGATCAGTTCCTTGATTGTAGAATTCCAAGTCTCCAAAACTTTGAGTAATGCATTTCTGTTAGTTAATTGATCCAGCCTAGGCTTTTCTGTTATGGAAGCCTGTGTAGACTGGTACAGATTCCCTGTCGGGGAAGAAAAGGAAAAACAAACAGGAAAAGAAAGGAGTACACGGGAATGAATAAAGACACCCTTTAGTGTCTTTTTGAACTCATTTGCCAGTTTGTTTCTCAAAACTGAAGATCCTTAATATATTCTACATCTATAAATAAAGAAAAACTTAACCAACATGCTACAGAATACCTGGCATACAACATTTGACAAGATCTTTTTTATTTTTCAAAAATCTGCCCTGAATAGATGAACCCTAGATTAGTGGACAGTCTATGCCTCATCATTCCATCAGCTATGATTTCTGTCCCCATTTGCTTAGTGTACTAAAGAGTGATATCCAGCCTGACTCCTCCAGAAGCCCTTTGAAGGACTTTGAGTTGAGAATGCTATAAATTTACAGGTTAACATGAGATTTGCAAAGATAGCAAAAACACATCCACAAGAACACTGATAATGGCTGGGGCTGATGTCAGACTCATTTTCATCTGGCAATGTGGGAGGACAATAAAAAATAAATGTTCTAGGAAAAATAGTGCTTGTTTGTTCCTGCTGTAGAGGAAATAGCTTGGGGGAGGGAGGGGGAGTGATGAAAGAGTCATTGCAGAATAGCAAAGATGGGCACAGATTCTGTCACAAATGTGCACTGTGAATGACAGTTTTTAGGTGTACACTAGGTCACATGTTCTCTGGGGAAGAGGGACTCTGACCCAGGCATGATGTCAGGGCTCTCAAGAAATCACAGAGCATGTAGATCAAGTCATGTTTATTCTACCCCAGCTATGCTCAGTGCATCGTACTTGTATTTGGTGCACAAAGCACACCGCACTTCGTGGATTTATTGTGCTTCACAGATATTCCAGGTTTTACTGATATCAGATGAGTGGCAACCCTTCTTCATCTAGCAAGCCTATTGGCATATTTGCTTTGTGTCTCTTCATTGTGATTTGGAAGTTCATGCAATATTTCAAATTTTTTCATCATTATTATGTCTTTTAGCCTTTTTGATGATTTCTGATCAATGATCTCTTTTCAGTGGTTTTTATGTTAATGTGGTAATTTTTGGCAGTTGTCATGAGCCATTCTCATATAAGATGGTAAATTTAATTGATAACTGCCAATTATGTTTCTAACTTTCTAACACTGTCTGTTTCCTTGTCTCTACTTCTGTTCAGACTTCCACATTCCCTAAAACACAACAGTACAAGAACCAAACTAATTGATTCCATAGACTCTAAGCATTCAAGTGAAAACAAATATCATATAACTCTCACTTTAAATTATAAGCAAAAGATGATTAAGGTCAGTGAAGTACACATGCCAGAAGTCAAGCAGGCCTGGGGAGATAGTTCAGATACTACAATGCTGCCTTGCAAGTACAAAGACCTGAGTTCAAGCTCCAGAGTCTAAAACACTAAGATAAAGAACTGGGAGGTTCCCCATAGGCATCCCACCCTGGCACATTCAGTCGCTGCGGGACTAGGCACATTCTCTCCCGCTGAGGACAGATAAGGTAGTCCAGGTAGGGGAAAGGGATACAAAGGCAGGCATTAGTGTCAAAGAGGGCCTCCGCTCCAGTTGCTGGGAGACCCACATGAAGACCAAGCTGAGCTTCTGCTACATATGTGCAGGGGACCTAGAATCTTTGGTTGGTGGTTCAGACTCTGTCAAACTCCATGGGCCCAGATTAGTTGACTCCATAGGTCTTTTTGTGGAGTCCTTGACCCCTCAAGCTCCCTCAATTTGCTCCCATAGGACAAGGAAAAAAAAAAAGCATACTAAGATGGGTCTGGTAGCCAAGCAGTGAGTACAAAGGGTAAGTTCATGGGGAAATTCAAAGTGCCACTTCATAGAACACAGGAAGGACAGAGAAGCTGCTAATAAGGAGAAAATGTTAGAGGCCTTGATGGAATATTAAACCAGACATGGCACAGACTTAAGCCAAAGATGAACCTAGAGCAACCTCCAAATGCTGTTCACGTCTATGAATGCTGAGAGGAAGGAAGCTATAGAAGAAAACTTTGATGCTGCAGTAGGTTGCTTTGTGAGGCTGAGAACAAGACATACTTTTTATTGGAAGGTAAAGCAGCAAAGGTCACCACATCAGCTGCCCCAAGCTGACCTAGCCAAGATCACTGGTGAAGCAGGACACACACTCCACGTGTTCAGACAAACAGCCCTCAGTTGGGGAAAGTGCCATCTAGGACTTCTGTAGCTAAAGGTTTGGCCTTTCTTGTCAGGAGATAATAGAGCTAGCAAATTTAAGTGGAAGCAATTGCTCATTTAGCATCCTGAGAACCTCAGGACTGCTGAGTGGCCCCTTTGCTCTGCTTGTATCTTGTGAATGAAATGAGCAAGTCTGAATATCAACATGTACATTAGCCAAGTCTAGATACCGACTCATGTTTACACAGTTCACTGATTCTTTGAAGACATATATGGATGCCTACTTCTCAGGAACAAAGAGATCCCTTTAAAATACCCTTGCTTGTGGACTGTGGGCCTTGTCATCTAGAGCTCTGACAGAAATGCACAGAGAGTAATGCTGTGTCCATGCCAGAGAAGGCAGCCTGAGGATTGGTGAAGAATTTTTAACACTGACAATTTAACATTCCATAGATGAAATGGTGCAAACTGAAGGGAAAGTAATTCTTAGCCTCCTAAAAAGGACTCCTCAATCTAGAAACCAGTAAGAACATTAATAACTCGTGGAAGAAATCCAAGTAGCAACCTTAACAGGTAGCAAACAAATTGATTCCAACCCTCGAGACTTTGAAGAGCTCAGGAATTGAGTGGAGGAAGTAACCGCAGCTGTAGAAGCAAGAGAACTAGAATTAGAAGCAGAGCCTGCGGATGCAGCTGAATTGTTGCAATCTTGCCAGAAAAGCTCTAATAGCTCAGGAATCGCTTCTTCTGGATGGACAGGGAAAACCGCTTCTTGAGGGGAAATATATTTCCAGTGATGATGCTGTGGGTCTTAAAATGAAGAGAGGATTTTAGAACGTTACATAAGATTAGTTAATATAGTATCAGGTTTGAGATAACTTGCTTCAACTATCAACAAAATTCCATCTACAGCAAAATCTACCCACCAGCATGGGGTGCCACAGAGAAATCTTATAAACCTGGGAGTCAATTGATGAGGTAAACATCACTGTTTCTGATCTCAAGGAATCATCATAGCTAACCCAACCTTCATCAATCACCACTGAGAACATTCTGGAGCCATCTATACCAAGACAAGGTGTTCTACTAGCAAAAATATATTGGAATGTGCTAAGGTGGTTGTTAGCATTCATTAAAATGTGCTGAAATTAAGTATATTGGTATAATTAATATACATAATAAAATACATTAAATTTAAGACACACATACATATGCATGTGTAAGTGTGTTAGTTGTGATGTTATTTCATATTTAATATCTGCAATGTAGAATAAACATAGCTTTTGTGTTAGTAAACCAGCCAATTGTATGATTCCTTTTATTGTGACATTTTCTTAACTGTATTGGTCTAGTGCTATGCCCACAAGATCTCCTGGGTTACGTATACTCAGTCAGTGTTCCTGTATACAAAGAAATAATTCAATCAAAGAGAGTCTGTACACTCACAAATGGATGACTTGCTGTTAAAAAACAATAAGTGAAGATGTGAAGTGTCATCAGTTAAATGTGGTGAAAGCACAGCTCTTTCAGTTTGATGGTTGAATATCTATTGCCAGAGAGACCTTTTATACCTTTGGAGCCCTGTCTATTAATAAAGATATTGGCTGGCATGGAAACAACAAAGCAGGAGGATCCTACTGGATTTCTCAAAGGTCACCAACTCATAGAAGAAAAAGTGGGGAAGAGCCTAGAACTCGTTGGCACAGGAGACTACTTCCTGAAGAGAACATGAATAGCACAGGCTCTAAGATCAACAATCAACAAATGGGACCCCCTGAAACTGAAAAGCTTCTGTAAAGCAAAGGACACTGTCAACAGAACAGAACGACAGCTTACAGATTGGGAAAAGATTTTCACCAACCCTGTATCAGAATATATAAAGAACCCAAGAAGTTAAAAAGCAACAAATCAAGTAATCCAATTTAAAATGGGGTATAGAGCTAAACAGAATTCTCAGTAAAGGAATACTGAATGGCAGAGAAACACTTAAAGAAATGCTCAATGTCCTTAGCCATCAGGGAGATGCAAATCAAAACAACCCTGAGATTTCACCTTAGAGCCATCAAAATGGATAAGATCAAAAACTCAAGTGACAGTACATGCTGGAGAGGATGTGGAGAAAGGAGGACCCTCCTCCATTGCTGGTGGGAATGTAAACTTGTACAAGCCACTTTGGAAATCAATTTGGCACTTTCTCAGACAATTAGAAATAGTGCTACCACAAGATCCAGCTATACCACTCCTAGGCATATGTCCAAAATATGCTCAAGTATACAACAAAAACTTTTGCTCAGCCATGTCTATAGCAGCTTTGTTTGTAATAGCCAGAATCTGGAAACAACCCAAATGTTCCTCAATTGAGGAATGGATACAAAATTTGTGGTACATTTACACAATGGAATACTACTCAGCAATTAAATACAAGGAAATCATGAAATTTGCAGGCAAATGGTGGGATCTAGAAAAGATCATCCTGAGTGAGGTAACCAGAAGCAGAAAGATACACATGGTATATGCTCACTTATATGTGGATGCTAGACCAATAATATAGGATAAACGTACTAACATCTGTACACCTAAAGAAGCTAAACAAGAAAGAGGACCCTGGGTAAGTTGATCAATCCTCACTCAGAAAGACAAACAGGGTGGACATCGAAGAAGGAAAAGACAGGAAAAAGGACAGAAGCCTACCGCAGAGGGCCTCTGAAAGACTCTACCCAGCAGTGTATCAAAGCAGATACTGAGACTCATAACCAAACTTTTGGCAGAATGCAGAGAATCATATGAAAGAAGGGGGAGTTAGTAAGACCGAGAGAGGACAGGAGCTCTACAAAGAGAGCAATAGAACCAAAATATCTTGGCGCAAGGGTCTTTTCTGAGACTGATACTCCAACCAAGGACCATGCATTGAGATAACCTAGAATCCCTGCTCAGATGTAGCCCATGGCAGCTCAGCATCCAATTGGGTTCCCTAGTAAGGGGAACAGGGACTGTCTCCGACATGAACTCAGTGGTGGGTCTTTGACCACCTCCCGCTGAGGGGGGAGCAGACTTGCCAGGCCACAGAGGAGGACATTGCAGCCAGTCCTGATGAGACCTGATAAGCTAGGGTCAGATGGTGAAGAGGAGGGGAGGAGGATCTCCCCTATCAATGGACTTGGAGAAGGGCATGGGAGATGAGGGAGAGAGTGTGGGGTTGGGAGGGAATGAGGGAAGGGGCTACAGCTGGGATACAAAGTGAATAAAATGTAATTAATGTAAAAAAATAATTTAAGAAAATGACCAACTCAAAGCTGTTTGAGAACGCAGTCACAGAGGCTCTGCTGGCTCAGATTGCACACGCTTTGCATGTTCCTTTTTCCTTTTGAGCACTGAGAGTGTGTTGTCTACCTACATTCTGTTTTGAGACAAGGTCTCACTGAGCTGCCCTAGGTTGGCTTTGAATTTGCAACTCTTTTGTCTGAGCCTCTGGAATAGCTAAGATTACAGGCCTAGTCCTACCAACCTCTGAGTTGCATCTACTGAAGGACCTTCTTTGATGTTAAGGACAAAACAATGAAGCCAATCTTTCAGATTTGATCTGAGGAAAATTTCTCTCAATAAGACACTGAGAGTAATGTGAAAAAGTTTACCTTTAAAGCTCCTTCAGTTTTTTTTTTTTAATTTTGCCTCACACACTTTTTATTGTCATGTGAATTCTGTACATCTTCATCCTGATGGAGGAAAATGAGAATCTGCCCTGTGACCTCTCTCCCACCCCTCAGATGCTTGCTTCTTAGAATGATATCTGTCACCGTGTTAATATTGTTGGCAGAGAGATAACACCTCTGTCCCATTTAGTTCCTCGTAGATACAGACTTGGCTATAGTTTAAGGACAAACATCCCACAAAGGTATATGAAGGTTCTGCTGAAGCAGAACTTTCTTTTTTTAAGATTTATTTATTACATATGCAATGTTCTGTCTACATGTCCACCTGCACAGCAGAAGAGGACACCAGATCTCATTATAGATGCTTGGGAGCCATCATGTGGGTGCTGGGAATTGAACTCAGGACCTGTGGAAGAACATCCAGTGCACTTTACCTCTGAGCCATCTCTCCAGCCCCTCCAGCAGAACTTTCACTGTAACAGTCTGGATCCTCGCATCCTCTGCTGTTGGCTTTGCCAAATTTAAGTCCGTAAAACTCAAACTGATTCCCACCTGCTTTGGTCCCTTCTCCTGTACAGTTAGACCCTTCTCCAGAGGTCTCTGAAGATATGCATTAGCTTTACTTACACAAAGAGGCTGGCTTACACAACTGACTAGATCTCTGTTCCTAGAACTCTGTCCCTACACACTTCTGCAGGCACAGAATTTTCCCATGCTCCTTTGCTTTGTGTTATAATTGTACCTGCCAGAGATGTTACCTTCCCCAGTGAGTCTGAGGCCTGTTCACTGGAAGTCTAGATCTTGGCTTAAGTTGGGTCTCTCTCTCTCTTCCCCTATCCTTCCTTTCACACCCTTCCTGGTGCTTTGGCCTATGTGTATTTTGAGTGAATTGCTCAAAGACTGTTTATTGGGTGGAGAACTAGCTTCCTTTGCCTTTGGGCAAACTGGTTCTCTAACTAACTTTTAAAGCATTTATTCTAATTTCCTGTGTAAATTAAAGAGAAAGGGCATTACTACCACAAACATATCTCCCAAGGAGTAATTTGAAAACAAATCTGAGTGGGTAGTACTCTTTCTAATAGGCTACAGAAAATATCACGGGGCCGCTTCTGATAATATACTGCTTAGAATTACAATAATTCATTTTCCACTTCAAGTCACTTAGTATTCAGATCTTTGATGCTGAAAACATCTTTTTAAGTTAACCAGTGACAATTTGTTATAAAAAGCCCTATATTGACTCAATTCTTTGTAAAACTCGTACATAACAAACAGGAATGATGTCATGATTGTTCTGAGATTGTCCTCAGTGGATGAGAACGACCTGGAAGCCATCCTGACACTGAAAACTACGTCTCCTCAAGTATGTGTCAGGCTCAGTGACCTGCTGCCTGAAAAGGCACAAGCTGTGGGTGGCTGGCCCTCATCACACGTAGACTCTCTGGGTTAGGACAGTGTTTCATTTGCCTATCCCTCAAGCAAGCCAGTGTTTTGCTTTAGGAGCAAGTCTGGTGTGAAGCATTCTAAGAAGCAAGAGAGCACACCCATCCAATATTTTCTAGAGGTCCTGTCAAGGGCTCCATAGCCTACTTTTCTGAGAAAAAAAAAAAAGTGGAACTAAATTTCAGACCCGCCATCACAGCCCTCTGGCAGCATGGTAGTTGTAAGATGTGGTGACAGTAAGCTCGGTATAGTCCAGGACAGGGCTCCATGCTGCTAACCATCTCTGAGACTCGGAACAGCCATGCTCTCATCCTCAGCACTGTGCTCTTTCTTTGATTCTGACCACACTAAGAACATTTGATATCAGAGTCCTGAGAAATGCCCTAAGCCCGTCTCCCCTCCACATACATGGCTCCTTTTCATCAGCTACCCACACACACCCTTCTACACTTCCCTTTCCCCTAGGAGGCAGTGAAATGAAGGAGGGTCTTGGGGCTATCTTCTGAAGTACATCTTTACTTTATGAAGAGTATTTTTTTAATACATTGATGCTTATCCTACGATATGTTTCTGTAGATGCCTCGGTGTTTTGTTGGTATAATTATGTACAGCAAATGCAATATCAAAAAAAGAGTATAAAATGTCAACTGAAATCCCTGATGATAAATCATCCCCCATGAAAATCCCTCCTGCAGGCATAAAAATCTTCACTGACTAAGTAACGTGCACCAATCCTTGGCTCAGACACCCTGCTATCTGAACTAGCATCTGTTAAACACGCTCTACACAACAGAGACTTTGACAGCAGAGGTCTATGTCATTTTATTTAACACCACCACCAGCCTCGGGATTTATGCATGACTCTCATTTTTCCAATGAAAAGTAGACTTTCAAAAACACTATGCAAGTCATTAATCACAACGTGATTTCAAACTCAAGTGTTATAAGCCTGGATCTAGAACTCTCCCCCCTTATGCCAAAATGCTTCTTACATATTTAGTTTCCTGAGATTGTTTAAAAGTACCAGAAGACCCAAACATGAGCTGAACAAGGTTAGGACAACAATGGATGTGCCGAACTGGATGGGGAAAAGCTCATGAGGCCTCAACTCTACACTAAGAACTCCAGGCAACTGAGGAAGGCTGGAGCCAGGAGAGGTGGTCCTCTTCAGGGAAGAGCACAGCAATTTGTTTTCCAGTATCAAAGAGGCAGCCCTCAAAACATACATACAAAAAACATTATACAGACTGAGCAAGTTATATTTAGGAATATATGTGTGTATACCTACACACAACACATGCAATAACAATGACTACAAAAAGGGCATGGATTTGAAGGAGAGTGGGGAGGTGTATATGGGAGAGCATGGAGGGAGGAAAGGGAAGGGAGAAATTTTGTAACTATGTTATAATTCTCTCTCACTCATTCTCTCTCTCACACACACAACTAACAGCAATTTCAAAGTTAGGAACCACTCAAAAAAGAATAACTATCACTAGAAAAAATAAAATATGATTGCTGTGTCATTTTCAATCCCACTGTGTGGAGCTGGCATGATTGCTTAGCTGGGAAGGTACCTGCAGCATCTAATACTGTCCATAAATGGGAAGTGAGGGCAGTCAGCGGCGGAGTTTCCTGCCTCACTCAGTGAGTTCAGAGTTCAGTGAGAGGGCCTGTCTCAAAAAAATATATAGTAGAGAGTAATTGGAAAGGATACTCAACCTCTGACCTCCATATGCACATGCACACTGATGCACAGTGCCCACACAGGAACACTCATACAACAGACACCAAACACAATAAATCAAGGAGTCCCCTTCTTTGCTTAGAACTATAGTTTATCATGGTATAATCAATTGTAGTCTTAAATTATAATGACAATTTTGACTGTGTGTCATGTGTGTGCTTGGTCCCCTCAGAGAGCAGAAAAGGGCATCAGATCCCCTGGAACTGGAGTTGCATACGGTTGTGAGCCAACATGTGGGTGCTGGGAATAAACAAGTGCTCTTCCTGGCTGAGCTGCCTCTCCAGCCTGACCTTTGATAATTTTTAAGAAATAAATTAATAAAGAAAGCTCAGGAAATACCTTGTTCATTTCTCCCCTTGTTTGTATGCTGTTTCCTAGGGATGACACAGAGGTCAGGCACTTCCTTGCCTCTGCACAAACATCCAGGTCAGAGGAGCCATCTAGAAGCCACTAAGGCAGAAGTCTGAGATTGCTAAGAGAATTCACCTTTAATCCCAGTACTTGGGAGGCAAAGGCAGGAGGATCTCTGTGAGCTTGAGGCCAGCCTAGTGTACAGAGTGAGTTCCAGGAGAGCCAGGACTATATAGAGAAACCCTGTCTCGAAACACACACACACACACACACACGAGAGAGAGAGAGAGACAGAGACAGAGACAGAGACAGAGAGACAGAGAGAGACAGAGAGACAGAGACAGAGACAGAGAGAGAGAGACAGGGAGAGAGAGAGAATTCAAAGGAAAGAATTGTGGTTCCATGCAGTGCCCCAATGGAGAGCAAGGTTTACTTATTAAATAATTTGCTTTATTCCTAGGCTTTAATCTTTTACTAATAAGAGCACTGGACAAAGTTCATGAAGATTTATTGCCATGTCCAAATGTTTAGCTAGCAGGTCAGATGACGTGAGAATCATTGCCAGTCATCTGTTTCCATGGATAAAGATGATAAAAATGTATGACTGTATGTTTTTACCAAAAGGAAATCGAGTTGCCTCTTCATATTGAAACCAAACCACCGCTATGTAATTGAATAAAGTAATGTGACAGTTAAATTATTTTGTTATGATAATTTGTTGTTGTTTAAATATCGTCTTCTCAGAGTTATTTTATTGAAACAGATCCGCGTATCTTACTCACAGGTTCAATTTCTGGAAAGCCTTTGCCTTATCCTCTGAAAGCCAGCTTCCAGATACCAGCATTTGATCCAAGAGAAACATTAGGTCATTGAGAAGTGATCAGTGTGCGTTAAAAAAAAACCAAACAAACATAAAAGGAGGTAAACAGCCTCAATGAACAGCAAACTTCATGAAGTTTGATGAGCAATGTTCTCCCTCTAGTTTTGGGATAGAGTGCAGTGCAGAAGACCTCATTTATAGCTGTGATTTGCAAGCTTTGGAACTTATAATGATATCTTATAGCAGTCAGCCTTCCTAACGCTGCCACCCTTTAACACAAGTCCACATTTTGTGGTGACTCCCCCCAACCATGAAATTATTTCTGTTGCTACTTCATAACTGTAATTTCACTACTGTTAGGAATTGTGGTGTAAAGCTCTGATATGCAGAGTATCTGATATGTGGCTCCTGTGAAAAGGGTTGTTTGAGCCCCACACCCACCCCAATCCCTGCCCAAGGGGCTGTGACCCACAGGTTGAGAACTGCTGGGATGGTTTGTTCCTATATTCTCAGTCGCTACTTCTGACATTTCCTGTGCCATTCCTAATTCACAACACTTAACACCTTCTAAGACACTGGCAAAATAAGTTGGAAAATATATGTTTGTCACTTTACCCTCCCATCAGTTTTCCTCTCCTGGATAGCATATATAGTCTTGAGCAGATGTCAAAGAAGGAAGGTAAATAGACATGGTGACTGGATCCTTTAGAACAAAAGGGTAATCCCATTGATGTGGTGTTGCTTAAATTATAATAAATTGTTTGCCAAGCCCATCTCAGCCTATTGATGTCCCTTGTGAGGATTAGCACAAACATAATTGCCACTTAGCTCCTTACCACTTTCCCTGATCCATCTCCTTAAACAGCACACCCAGTATGAGTAAGAGCAAGAAAGGCAATAGAATAGTTGTTAAAAGCTAAGGTGGGTTGTGTGCTCCCGTCTAACCATGATTCAGGTAAGACCTGGACAAGTGAAGGAAATTTCTTGATCAGTGATGGAGGTTACTGAATGAACGATTGCCTGTTATCTGCTAAATGACAAGTGCCAATAAATTTTCCTGTTAAAAAGTGTAATCAGTCCTATGGCACATACAATTTTGGATCTAGAAAAAGCCAAATCAGACTTGTGCCATATCTCTCCTTTCTAGACAGTTTGATTTGCAGATCTTATTACATGCAAAGGCAAACACTGAGAAATGAGGAAATATTGAGACATCAGTGAGATGGGGACTTGGCTAAGTCCTGAATCAGACTTGACATCAAACTCACCCATCAGGCTCTTTAAAAGGAGCTCTCCCAGGAGCACTTCTGGATATATCTACTTCACAACTCTAGCATTCATGGCCTAGGGAACATCATGGAAGAGAGGAAAACCAGAAAGAGAATATACATTTTAGGAAGACATCTCAATAATATGACAAAAGAGAAGACACAACAAATTGGAGACAGAGGAAATGCTCCAGGACAGAGCCCTGCTTGGGCTATTAACACAGATGACATGTGATTAAAAAAAACACTTTGATATGATAAAGGAGAATAATAAGAGAATCAACAAGAGTGAGAAGCTAATATTTATTTTGATCTGGGCCTTATAAGTACATAGAGAATTATGAAACTGAGAAAAATACAAAAGTATCAATTATTAAATTTAAAGAAAATGTCATTACAAGAGGAAAATGATCCTGTGTGCATTGGTATTGACAGTTACTAATATAAACATCATGTTAGTAAGATAAATATGAATCATCTATGAAGCTATAAATGCTGATGTCAGTGACTCAGTTGGGGAATGCCATGGAAGTTTACAAGATGGAGTTTAAAAGAATGTCCTTGTCAGCCACACTGAGTGTTAATGGGTAATGTTGAAAATGGGTCATTCAAGTAAATACAATATAACAATATTGTCTTTGAATAAGATACAACCTTCAAGGGCAACAGTTAAGAAATACAGTGTAGGACTATGGACTAGACTGTTGCTTTTTCATTTGGAAAATTATAAAGACTTTACAAAATTACCAAATGTATTTATTTTGCTTAAAATATTTAATAAGATATATTTATTGCAAGTTAAATGAAGGGCAAACAAACCAATACCTTCAAAGGCATGCTGTCACTTAAAATATTCACCCCAGATATTTTCCTTCTGTGACAGATGACAAGGCATGATCGCTAGCTTAAATTGTGTAAATATTCTCACTTTGATTGATTTCCGAGCTATCAACAAGGCCACAATGAATGTTGAACTGAGAACAAATGCAAAATAATTCATCACTTTGCAGTATTTTCTATACAGTAAATGTGAATGACTTTGTGATCATAGACAATCCTGGAATACAGTAAAATACTTTAGAAATATTTCAAGCTGAGTATTTTTGAACATGGTTTTAACAAAGTTCTTGCAAGCTGTATAGTTTAATCTTTAAATGGCTATGTTTAAGACATAACATTTCTGATGACAGTGTCCTTTGCTTTACGGAAGCTTTTCAGTTCCATGAGGTCCCATTTATTGATTGTTGATCTTAGAGCCTGTGCTGTTGGTGGTCTGTTCAGGAAGTTGTCTCCTGTGCCAGTGAGCTCCAGGCTCTTCCCCACTTTTTATTCTAACAGGTTTAGTGAGTCCAGTTTTATGTTGAAGTTTTTGATCACTTGGACTTCAGTTTTGTGCAGGGTGATAAACATTTTTCTACATGTAGAAATCCAGTTAGACCAGCACCATTTGTTGAAGATGCTATCTTTTTTTCCATTGTATGATTTTGGCATCTTTGTCAAAAATCAGGTGTCTGTAAGTGTGCGGGCTTATTTCTGGGTCTTCTATCCAATTCTATTGATCCACTATTCTGTTTCTATGCCAGTACCATGCCGTTATAGTACAACTTGAGATCAGGGATGGAGACACCCCCAGAATATCTTTTATTGTAGGGGACTGTTTTAGCAATTCTGGGTTTCTTATTATTCCATATGAAGTTGAGAATTTTTCTTTCAAGTTTGTAAAGAATTGTGTTGGTAATTTGATGGGAATTGCATTGAACCTGTGGCTTGCTTTTGGTAAGATGGCCATTTTTACCATGTTAATCTTGCCAAGCCATAAGCATGGGATATCTATCCATCTTCTAATATCATCTTTTATTTCTTTCTTCAGAGACTTGAATTTTTTTTTTCATACAAGTCTTTGACTTGCTTAGTTAGAGTTACACCAAGGTACTTTATGTCCTTTGTGGCTATTGTGAAGGGCGTTGTTCCCTAATTTCTTTCTCAGCCCATTTGTCTTTTGCATATAGGAGGGCTACTGATTTTTTTTTAGTTAATTTTATATCCAGCCACTTTGCTATATCGGCTGTAGTAGTTCCCCAGTAGAATTTTTGAGATCACTTATGTATACTGTCATATCATCTAAAAATAGTGATACTTTGACTTCTTCCTTTCCGATTTGAATCTCTTTGATATCTTTAGTTGTCTGGAAAAAAATCTTCACCAACCCTATATCTGACAGAGGCTAATATCCAGAATATACAAAAAACTCAAGAAGTTAAAAAGCAACAAATCAAGTAATCCAATTAAAAATGGGGAACAGAGCTAAACAGAAAATTATTAATACAGGAATATCGAATGGCAGAGAAACACTTAGAGAAATTCTCAACATCCCTAGTCATCAGAGAAATGCAAATCAAAAATACCTTAAGATTTCACCTTTCACCCATCAGAATGGCTAAGATCAAAAACTCAAGTGACAACAAATGCTAGAGAGGATGTGGAGAAAAGGGAACCCTCCTCCATTGCTGGTGGGAATGTAAACTTGTACAACCACTTTGGAAATCAATCTGGCACTTTCTCAGACAATCAGGAATAGTGCTACCTCAAAATCCATCTATACCACTCCTAGGCAGGACTTTCACTCAACCATATTCATAGCAGCTTTATTTGTAATAGCCAGAATCTGGAAACAACCCAGATGTCCCTCAATTGAGTAATGGATACAGAAATTATGGTACATTTACACAATGGAATACTGCTCAACAGTAAAAAAACAAAAACAAAAAAAAAAACAAGGAAATCATGAAATTTTCAGGCAAATGGTGGGAACTAGAAAAGATCATCCTGAGTGAGGTATCTCAGAAGCAGAAAAACACAGATGGTACATACTCACTTAAAGTGGATATTAGACATATAATATAGGATAAACATGGTACTATGTGTACACTAAAGAAGCTAAGCAAGAAGGAAGAAAATGGATGGACCTCGGAAGAGGGAGAAAATGCGGAGCAAAACAGGAGCCTACCGCAGAGGTCTCTGTAAGACTCTACTCAGCAGGGTATTAAAGCAAATGCTGAGACTCATAGCCAAACTTTGGGCAGAGTGCAGGCAATTTTATGAAAGGAGAGGGAGATAGAAAGACCTGGGGAGCAACAGAACCAAAAACTCTGGGCCAGTGGTCTTTTCTGAGACTGATACTCCAAGCACGGACCATTCATGGAAATAACCTAGAACCCCTGCACATGTAGCCCGTGGCAGCTCAGTATGCAATTGGGTTTCCTAGTAAGGGGAACAGGGACTGTCTCTGACATGAATTCAGTGGCTGGCTCTTTGATCACTTCCCCTGAGGGGAGTGGGCAGCCTTATGAGGCCACAGAGAAAGACAATGCAGACAGTCCTGATGAGACATGATAGGTTAGGGTCAAATGGAAAGGGGAGGAGGACCTCCCTATCAGTGGACTTGGGGAAGGGCATGGGAGAAGAAGACAGAGGGAGGACTGGAGTGGGTGGGGACAAGAGAGGGGGCTAAAGCTGGGATACAAAGTGAATAAATTATAATAAATAAAAAATAATTTAAAAAAAAGAAAGATAATGCTTAGGGTCTGATTCAGATTCTGAATATAAGTCTGATTGACTCATAAAATCATGATGTACTGCTTCTATAAATAAATGTCCAAGTCTTGTTTTATAAAGAGGATTTATTAAAAAAAAACATAAAATTTCAGGGAATTAGCAATCATCACTCTCGAGGCATAGATGAGTCCCGGCCTTAATATATGACTGACAGCTGACATCAACCTTCCCAGCCTCTAATGTGGAGAGGTGAATATCAGGTTGAAGAATGCATGAATTGTCAAATGACTGTATAACAAGCAGATGAAGCCGAGTATGTGTTGTTTGACGTGAACATAGCCATGGCAAGGACCGAAGACTAAGACCAATGGGAAACTGGCAAAACATATCCCCCAAGGCAAGTTCAGAACGGCAAAGCTTTCCTTTGGCCCAAGTATGACTGTTTGCAAAGGGTTAACTAGAATACCCAAAAATACTCAAGGGCAGCTTTTTCCTCTGGAATGTCTAGTCCTTGACACTGCTCATCTACAGAAACCTCTTACCAAGACTAGCTAACAATAAGCACAGTGGGGTTCCAGGATACGCCATAGTTTGCATGACATCATCATTACACCCAGCCCACCTATCTCCAGCCTTTCTCTGTGTGTGTCTGACCTTTCTTTATTCCCTCTCTACCTTAGTCAGTTTCCAAAGACCAAGCCATGCTGTAAAGGGTAATGGATGGCTAACAAATCAAAACAGAGCTGACAGAAATAATCAAGCAACCAAGAAAGAATTCTTACTACTAGGTATCTTCTCCTGAGATTAATACTTAGAAATTTGAAGTCTGGGGGAAGCTTTTTGTTGCTTGGTTGGTTGGTTTTCTGTTTATGGTGTTGCTACTGTTTTTTTTTTTTTTTATATAAAGTACCATTATGAAGTCTGGGCTGGCTTCAAACTCAGTAAGTAACTCACGCTTGCCTGGAATTCCTAATGATCCTCCTGCCCCAGGCTCCAGAGTACTGGGGTTACAAATGTGTGCATCTTGCTTGGCTCGACAGTGAAATTTGAAGACAGGGTACCCACAAGGGCAGTCATTCTGTGTCAAGGCTATAGTCAAAAATTGTTGCACACTCCTTTATAAAAAGCACCAGTTATTGTTGTTGTTATTGAAGACAGTTTGGCCACACACGCAAATACTCATTGGATTGTTTTATAAATAACTTCATTTCCAAATCTAAGGAGACTGTTAATAATCATTAGTGCCTATAAATCCAGGCCTAAGGTTGTATTTACATTAGGTGTCTGCTAAGATTGTTCTGGTAGAATTAAATTCTTCAAATGAGTTGCCAGCGTTTGAGGGCATAGCGTGTGTTCAGCTTTTCCTCTTTTTTTTTCTGTTTGGCATGCCTTACTGTGTATTGGGTGTGCTATAGGCATGTAGTGTGTGCATACGAGTGTGTATATGCACAACCCAGGAGCAGTCAGGACAGAACATGGAATTGCTTCCTCAGTTGCTCCTCAGTCGTGCAGCTTTAAAGCAGGGTCCCCTGCTGAACTGGAAGCTCACTGAGTTAGGCTGGCTGACTAGGGGTTGGGATCTGCCTATCCCCACCCTCAGTGTGGGGGTTACAGACACAAGCAGCCTTGACTGGCTTTTTATGAGGCTACTGGGGATTTGAACTCAGGTCTTCTTGTTCACTGATCTCTTACCTACTGAGCCATCTCCACAGTCCCCATTTTACAGTTTTTTAATGTTCATGGCTTCCACAGTTTGTGAATCTAGGTTGAATTTCCCACTCAGTTTGCCAGTCACCCATGATTTTTTCTTCTAATGAACTGTGCTCTCCTTGAAGGAGATTTCATCTTGTCCATGTTTTATGCCAATGTCTGCTTTCTATTAACCCTTCACTAAATATTAGTCCACTTAGAATGAAGAGCTATCTGATGTACACTTATTGAATTAAATTAATTAGATTGGATCAGAATTTAATTTGATGTCATGGTAGGCAACATCCTAAGAGAGCTATCAAATAGGCAAGGCTTTGGACCATTATGAAATCTAATGTACACAAGATGGATTCAAATGTCAGCTGCCTCTCTAAGTTCTTTAACTTCTACAGGACATAATCTCTATGAGCCTCAGTTTCCCTATCATAAGAAGCAGATTATATAATGCAGTTGTTAGTCATAAATCCATATGAAGTACTTAGCATAATACCTGCCACATATGACGCTCTGTAAGTCTTTGCCATATATATCATTGCCCTTTGTTCTATAGAGAAATATGATTTGTGGTCACTGACAGGATCAACTTGCAGTGTGATTTAAGTCACAATGAAGTATGTTCCTGTCAGTCATAATATTTCCACAAAACCAGGCTATACATTGGCTTTCGATTGTCACAGCATCCCATTAAGATACAAACTGTGACTCATCACACTAAATCAGGATGAAGCATCGTGTGGCTACTAAATATGGGTCGCTACCTTGTCCCGACTTGCCTTGATGACTTGGTATATCAGAGAAGAAATATGCTTTTCTTTTTTAAATTTCTTTTTTATTATTATCATTTATTACAGTTTATTCAAGTTGTACCCTGGCTGTGGCCCCTCCCTCCTCTCCTCCTAATTCTACCCTCCCTCCTTCTTCTCCCTCTATGCCCCTCCCCTAGTCCACTGATAGGGGAGATCCTCCTCCCCTTCTGTTTGACCCTGGCCTATCAGGTCTCATCAGGACTGGTTGCATTGTCTTCCTCTGTGGACTGGCAAGGCTGCACTCCCCTGGGGAAGGTGGTAAGAGCCTGCCACTGAGTTCATGCCAGAGAAAGTCCCTGCTCCCCTTACTAGGGATCCCACTTGGAGACTGGGTCTATGGGCTACAAGCATTGTCCTTGGTTGGGGTGACAGTCTATGCAGGGCCTCCAGGCCTCAGTTTTTGGTTTTGTTTGTTTGTTTGTTTGTTTGTTGGGATTTTTGTTTTGTTTTGTTTGGTTTTGTTTGGTTTGGTTTGGTTTGGTTTGGTTTGGTTTGGTTTGGTTTGGTTTGGTTCTGTTGGTCTCCTTTTGGAGCTCCTGTCCCCTCCAGGTCTTTCTATCTCCCCCTTCTTTCATAAGATTCCCTGCACTCTGCCCAAAGTTTGCCTATGAGTCTCAGCCTCTGCTTCGATATCTCAATTAGTAGAGTCATCTGTGGTAGGATCCTGTCCTGTTCCCTGTCTTTTCCTGTTTCTGTTTCTTTATGTTACCTCATCGGGTCTTCATGCCAGGCCATGGAGTTGACAAATTTCAACTTTTGATCCATGGGATCAAAAGGCTCAAGTGTAAGGAGCAGTATATTAGCTCTGTAGTCATTTAGCATGCAAAGCATTTTCACTTGTCAAGAGTGGCCTCTTACAGGCTCAATGATCTCTTGTCTCACTCTTTTTTGCCAGGATTTCTCTCTTGAGTTGTACTGCCTAGGAAAAACAGATGCATGCCTGCATTCTTAACTTTCACTTGTTAAAGTAAACTTCTACACTGGGAAAAAAAATTTAAATACTTTTCAATTGAGACTCAGTGAGCTTGAGGCTGCTTTAATCAACAGGATATGAGGAAGGACATTGATTCTTCTATTGTTATCCTGAATGGCTTGCCCTCACCACCTCTGCATCCATTTGCAGCAGTCTCTAAATTCTTATGAACCAAACTATCAGGAGAAAGCCTTAGCAATGAGACACCAAGTCAAGTCTCTGCTCAACGGTTGCAGCTGAAGCCAAACCTGAGTCATCCCAGCTCAGGGGTCACTCATGTGAGTGGAGGATACTTCATGAGATCCTGAACCTCAGCCACTAAAGTAATCACTATTTGACAGTCCAGCTCAGCGTCAGCATTGTGGAGCTGAAAAGTGGGGCCTTACTATGATCTGTTGATTGCCCTGGCCTCAGAATCTGCAGGTATAATAAAATGCTTATTGTTGAATGCCAATGAGTTAAGGATAACATGATATGCACCCACTGGAATTGAAACATTTAGCGTGAACCAGGTGGAAAGTCACTGAATTTAAAACTCACATGGGAAAAAGGCTGAAATCCAACAGTAAAAGCCAGGGCTGTCCCTGACTCTTTGTCCCACTTGTGGGAACATTTCCCTCCTACTGGATTGCCTTTCCCAGCCTTCATGTGATGGTATGTGCCTGGTCTTATTGTAGGTTGTAGCTTGTTATGCTTTACTTGGTTGATGTCCCTGGGAGGCCTGATCTTCTCTAAAAGGAGGAGGGGACTGGTAGATCTGGGGGAGAAAGAAGTCATGGGATAAGAAGAGGCTGGGAGAATAGGAGGGAGGGGAACCTATGCTCTGGATATGAGAGAAGAATAAATTTTTTAAATAATAATAATAAATAAAACAAAAACTGAAAATCTTGTATTAGGATGCATATGAAACAAAAGTAGCACACTAGACTTACGATACACACATGTGGACACATGAAACACACACACACTCACCTCTTTCCTTTCCTTAAACTTAAGTGTATGAGAAATGGCTCCCAAGAACACTTGACTCCGAAAAGGCTTGAAAGCAAAGCACATTGCCTTTCTATGCCTTGCTCCTTCTCTGTTCCTACACTCTCCTCATCCAGAGGAATGCAACATCTCACCTCAACCTATGAAGCCTTTAACAAGCCACATGAGAAAGAGGAAATTCTTTTTTCTTAAATACTGACAATGACTTCAGCTATACCCAGTGGTCAAGAATTGAGATGTGAGGCCCTGATATGATCTCAGACACTCTTGGATCCAGCATATAACTCAGCAGGTTAATACCATCTAAAAGGGGTTGTTTGAAACTTTGAAGCTAGCAATATGGAACAGATGCCTGGACTGAACTTTTTAAGCCACATGATTCTAACCAAAAGAGTAAGTGTTAACCAGTCAATCAAGAAATACCCAAAACAAAACAAAAAACAGTTTTCTCATGAAAGCTTGGCAGAGTGAGGATGCCCTGGACAACAAAATGACTTAGGCACAGACCTTTGCTTTAAGAGAATGTCATTTTATCATAACCTCTTTAACATCCATGAAGTCACTGGGGAAGGAGTAAGAAGGTGAGTTCCCAAGGCTCGGAACAGAACGGTGCAACTCTGCAGAATCTCACCTGTGTGGCTCACAGGGCAGGGAGATCCGGAAGCTTCCGGGGCGAGGCAAAAATTTCTACATATTGGTCACCTGTGCTGGGTCCCATGGATTCTTTCCCAAAGCCCTGGGTGTTCTCTGTCTCCTCTTTAAAGTTGTCCCACTGTGGCTCTCATGAGGCTGTCCCCAATAGTCCTCACAGCCAAAGCATTCATCAGAACTGGAGACGGAAGCAGCCGTCTTTTTAGTACCAGCAAATGTCACTTTCTTCCTAATTCTCTACTTCTGTGATTTTTGTCTGTTCTCTCAAGCTATGCTCAGCACCCCCAAAATATAGACTCCCAGCAATTTCTGTGATTAACTGTATGTTAGATACAGCTGTGTACGGGAAGAAATGTTTTTAAATCTAAGAGGAAAAAAACATCTCTCCTACTGGGTAAGAAAGAAAGAAAAAAAAAAGATCTTGATTTTGGAAGAATCTTTTTGTGGGGGGTGTCAATAAAATCAAGTGTTTATTGAGGGCCTGTTATAGGCTAAATATCAGTCCTGGTACTTGGAGCACATGAGAGAATAAAACAAGGAGCCCGGCCCTAGAGGAATGTTCAGTTTATGTGTTACCACTTTACCTCTGTACTGCTTGTGACCTTGGGCAAGTCACTGCGCCTCTGGCCAGCGGGAGAATAAGCAGGTGGTGTCAGTGGACACTGAGCCTGCTGCACTGCAGATAATGAACAAAACACTGGCCCAAGACCTCCACACAGACAGCAGAGATGGCTCGAGGCTGATTTTTAATCATCAAGTACTGTGTGGAAAAGGAAGAAGAGGCTGAACCACACTAGCTGCTGCTCCGTGATCTTCTGCTGCTGTTGTTTGGTAGTGACCCCAGGGTCCTTGCCTTTCTCTGTGGCTGGCTGTACAGTCCCCTTTGCTTTCTCTTTAGCCTCTATTGCTGTCTCAACAGTGTTTTGGAAGAAGTCTCATCAAATAGTTTGGCCTCAAAAATAGATACTCTCTAAGGTCTTCATTGTCTTGGTCGCTTTGCTTCTGAAGCAGACAAGAGCAAATTCCTGGACCCCTCTGGAGACATGAAACAAGCAAAGGGAGACCCAGGCTTGCCGAGGGATTGCAGCCCGGCAGCTGTAGTCAGAGTTCACACAGTAAACACATTGTTCCTCCACAGCCACCAGCAGGGTGTGGTTATGTTTGGGGTGAAGGCAGCCATGGTCTGAGTCTGCTGGTCCCCTACAGAGTCTTCCAGGATGTGGTCCGGGTGAGCAATATTGACAGTCACTCTGCCCAATACGGCATGACCGGTCATGTTGGTCTTGGTCAGGAGTCTCTGGAACAGAGCTTTCTGGTCAGGGGTCACTTCCAGGTACACTACGTAGCAAAGAGGTAGCAAAGAGTTGGGCCTAAGAACTCCAGAGTACGCTCTGGTCCAGGAATTCCTTCACCATCATATAGGCCAGGCAGGCCCAGCAACTCACAGCATCATGGTACAGAGCCTGGAGGGATGCAGGTCACCAGGCTCACAGCTTAGTCACCAATGAGCCTATGTCACTTCTGCCCACGTCAACATGAGGGACTAGATTACTTAACACTATTTAAACTATGAGATACGGAAGAGTTATAAAAATTGTAGACTTAAAGATATCTGACAGAAACATATCTTTGTAATTCATATTATCAAAATTATATATGATTCTCACATTTGCTAGTACTTCTCTCCCTCTGCCTGTCTGACCTGATACACCTTCACAGTACAAATAACAGAACAAAATATCTAAGACCTAGCTACATCCTACACTTCTTATTCATGGCATGCCACTAAAAAGCTAAATGCCATCAATTAAAAAGCAGGCCCTCGTCATTTGTGGCTATGAGATAAATGATTCATTCAAATGTAAATGGAAAATAATAAACACTTTTTAGTGAAAGGATACAGTCCTTGGAAAAGGTCCTCATAATGACCCATAGATCTTCAGAGGTGTTATTTGACATTGATATTCAGAGGTGTTGATATTTGACATTGATAATTCAGTGATAAAAGAAAGCTCACCCATTGGAGACCTACAGGAATTCTGTGAGTTTTATACATTTCTCCATGTTGCCAGCAAAGGAATAAGTAGGCCCAAGGACACCTTAGTAGTGAGAACCAGAATAGAACAGAGGGCATTGTCAGAGTGTACATGCCAGGCTGACAGCTGACAGTTGGCCATTTGAAGCATCCTTCATCGACTCACTTGACCTCACTGAATCCTGAAAACAAGCCTGTGAGCCAGCACATTCGTTCTGTTTTATAAATAATCACCAGCTCCTCAAAACTGAACAAATTACCACGAGGAAAAGCATAACTCTGAAATACATACACACACACACACACACACAAACACTTCACATCACAGCTTCATAGTAAATAAATTGTTATTCTGTGAGAAAGACAGAGAAAACATCACTTGGAAACACTTTTAAGAAAAAAAAGATAAGGTTTTTCTTTCTTAAGAAAAAGAAAGTAAAATTATATATACAAAATTGGGTAGCAAAGTGAACATTTGTTCAGAACAAGGAAAAAACTCAGCATAAAATTACAAACCCATGAAGGCAGGAAAAATAGATAAAATATAACAATACAAAAATAAAGAAATTAAAAAATATTTTAGGTGAGATGACTCAGTGGGTAAAGACTCCTGCCACCAGATCTGAAGATGTGAGTTTGGTCCCTGGGATCTACATGAGGCATGGACAGAATAGAGTGTGAGAATGCACGTAGAGGTTAAGGGGGCAACCTACAGGAAAGCACGCACACACAAAATAAAAATATGTGCAAAACAGAAGGTTCAAGATGATTGCATCAAGTAGCTGGTGACACCGCTGTTATTTTTCTCTATACTTTCAATTGCATAGTCCTTTATTGTCTCTTCAAATGATGATGGTTTTTATACTATAGAACATACCATAAAGGTATGGTTTTATATCAACTTTATACAAGGTCTGGTCATCTAGCAAGAAAGAAGCTTAGTCAGGAAAATGGCCATAATAATTGACCTACAAAAAGCCAATAGAACATTTTCTTGATAAATTATTGATGTAGGAAGGTCCAACACATTATGAGTGGTGCCACTCTTGGACAGTGGTCCTAGGTGCTATGAGAAAGGAGGCTGAACAAGCCACGAGGAGCTAGACGGTAAGTAGCACCCTTCCACGCCTCCACTTCAGTTCCTGCTTTGCCTCGAATTTCTTCCCTCGTCGTGTCTGTTCTTCCTGTAACAGACATGATCTGAGAGTTGTATGCTGAAATAAAACCTTTCCTCCCAAAGTTGCTTTTGGAAATGGTGTTTAATTGCAGCAATAAAAACCCTGACTAAGACAATGAATGACTGAATCTGACTTAGCTGTCTCTTTACCATAACTGAAAAGACTAAAACATTCACCCTCACACAGAGATCTTGTTACTGTCTGTAAGATTAGTAAATATTTATCTCCTTCAACATAAAACCCTGATAATTAAGTATTGACAGCTCCTACTGTAGAGTAAGCTGATTCTTACATATGAGCCATTACTGAGTGTTCCCAATATGAAATGCATAGACTTTGACTAGAAACCAATAGGATCCACATTCTCTACTTGCAGTTGTACATACCCAGTGATTGAGATATTTTTTTCAAACAAAAAAGAAAAAAACAGATCTCTGTATCTCACTATAAAACAATCAACTAACAATGGAGCAAAGATTTAAATTTAAGACCTAAAACTCATAAACTGCTGAAAGAAAATGGGAGAAACACTTTAGGAGATTGAGTCAGGACAGAGGTTTGTTGTTTTGTTTTGTTTTGTTTTGTTTTGTTTTGTTTTGTTTTCATAATTCCCCAAAAGCATAGGAAATAAAACACAAAAAAATAGACAATGGGGATTATCAGCAGACTAAAAGGTTTCTTCCCAGCAAAGGAAACAGTCAAAAGCATAAAATGTCAACCTACAAGATAATAATAACTACATGGAATTATTTATATGAAAAGTACTAATAACCAGAATAAATATAAAACCTCGACAATTTTAACAGCTAAAACAAAAAGAATAAGAGAAAGAGTGGTTTTTAAATGGGCTACTGATATCAATAACCATTTCCCAAGAGAATTTATACAAATGGCCACGATACACATGGAAAAATGTTTAACATCAATATCCATGGAGGAAATAGTGCTTAAAACCACAGTGAAATACCATTTTTGAGTTACTATCAAGACAGCAAACAACCTCTTCCCCACATTCTGGTGAGGATCTGAAGATATGAAGAAGGGGAGGCCCCATACACTGCTAGTAGCAAAATAATCCACACAGCCATTGTGGACGAAGAACAGAAAGCAGAACTACCTGTGATCCAGGAGAATTACCATGACCATTTGTTCAAAAGAAATAGCATGTTAGTGAGATATCTATACTCCATGTCCACTGAAGCATTATTACCAATAATTTTATGTCAGAGTAGGTTTCCATCAACAGATAAATGGATAAAGAAAATGTAGACTATTTGCTCTACAGTGGAATGTGATGCCTTCATGAAAAAGAATGACCTTTTTCATCTTGCAGCACCATGGACTGCTTTTAGGATGTTGTGTTAAGTAAAATGAGTCAAGTCAGGCAGAGAAAGGCAGGTCCCATATGCTATATATGGAGAAAGTAACAGGGATGATATAAGTACAGAATAATAGCTACTGAAGTATGAGAAAGATGAAGAGAAGACTGTCAATGGCCACAAAGATACTGCCGAAAAGGAGGAGTAAGAGCTATTGCCTTACAACAGAAGAAGATGATTATAGTTGAAACAATTCATTATAGATTTCAAAATAGGCAGTAGAGAGGATTTTGAGTGTTCTTCACACAAATAAATGACAAATGTTTGAGGTTTTGGACAGGCAGTTACCTGGTCTTCTCATTGTGAGTTGTATATGTGTATGGGAGTGTTATACTATACCCAGTAAATATCTACAAGTATGGGGCATTTAAATTTAGTGCATTTTTTTAAATTACTAGAATCTCAAAACCTTGCATTACTTCTTTGACTTAAACTTGAGTAGTCAATACCATATCAAAATCCCAATTATCTAAGGATCTTGTCAAGCACCACTTCTGAGCTAATGAACCTTATGTTGGGCTTTAAAGGAGCGAGAGGAAGTGCTGGGAGTTTTTAGATAATTTAAGATCCAAAGGCACTTCATCCAGATTAATTAAAGTGCAGTTTTGGCTAGCTTCATTTGCATATTTCTATTAGTTCTCCACCTCATGAAAGGCTGCTTTCAATTACAGCACATGACCTCATTTATCAGTCACACGTGACGCAGACGGTAAACCAGCATTGCTTGCCTGTGGTCCAGCACACACAGAAATCCACAGAGGCAAGGTCCTGCCTCCTGGCCCAAGAGGCTTGAGTGAACATGACAGCAAGGGCAAGAGGCCCTGAAGCCCAGACAGCAGTGCAAGGTAAGCTTTCTAAGAGTTAGAGGGTTTAAAAATGCAAACACTGCTCACGTTCATAATTTCTGCATAATTGCAGGAAGCAGTGGGGACGTTGACAATCTAAACGTGAAAACAGTACCTATTCTAACAAAGGAGAAAAATAATTAAAAAATATGTATATAAAATCAAAGATCTTGGTAACAACTTCTAATAAGATGTTAAGGAGAGTATCATGTTATCAGGGAAGAATTCCACAGTCTCCAACTCAGGATAATCAAGTTTGATTTCTGGATACTAGTCACAAGTCCACCTGCAAACAGTATTCTGCAGGCCTGTGGAGAGGGCTCAGTAAGTAAAGTGCTTGCCATGCAAGCATGAAGACCAAAGTTCAATCCCCGGGGTTCTTGTGAAAAGCAGGGTGTAGCCTGGGGAGTCAGAGACAGGACAATTATAGGAGGTTGCTGATAATTCTAAATTAATTCAGCGATCCTAGATAATCTGTGAACTCTGAGTTCATTCAGAGTTCATTCAGGGTCCCTCCTCAATAAAATAAGATGGAGAGCAGTTGAAGAAGATCCCAACATCAAACTCTGGCTTGTGTATGAGCATACAAAAACAGTCTATGCATTCCTGAATTCATTGCTATATAATTTAGAATCTTCTTTTTATTGACAGGCTTATAGCTTAGGAAGACTTCCAGATCTTCTTTCAGAGTTCTTGCTCTTCTGCCATCACTAGCATGCTATCCCCCAGAAGACTGCAATGCCAGTAGGCTGGTAAAGGACACACAGATGAACTCCTCCAGAAACAGCTTCAGTGAACAGCGTCTACTTTGTTGCATGTGAACGACCACTCCTATGGTGGCAGCCTACTGACTTTGAGTGGTTAGCACATTATCTCAGACTGGACAGTGGGCACTCAGACTGCCAGCATCTCTGTGTGCATAAAAGGAGACATGGAAAGGGCCGAATTCTCAGCAGACCAACTTCCACTACTCATCCACTTCAGAATCCAGCATTGACTTCTAGGAATACTCAGGAGTGTGGAGAGCCATGATGGTTATTTAGAAGCACAGTGTGCCAGGTAGGCCGGTGACCAGGTCATGCCTGCATTTTCTCCTGTACTATTCCTTTGTCCTGCAGTTGATTCTAAGTTCACTGCCAAGGAATTGGCCAGAGTTTGAGTTTGCTGTGCCTACACCCTGTGCAAGCCACCATTCTCTCATCTACAGAGCCTTCAGATGGACACTAGACAATGCCTTGCCTCCACAGGCAACCTCAGTGACCTCAGTGGGCTACACAGAATGGGAGTGTGGCCAGGGGAGTCCAAGAAATGCCTTAACCAACCTCAGCTGTGAAGGGGCCACGGTCCAGAGAGACAGGGTCAATTGCTAAGTCAATTACTACATGCCTTCCTTCAGATTGTGTTTGCAAACAGTCATTTTGCTCCTAGGAAATATGATTAGTGCTCCATGTGCAGAGGTGAAAACACAGACAGAAACTTGAGTGTTTGGGGGAAGGAAAAAGACCTGAGTTCGAGAAAACACAGAATCCAGCAGAGGTATTTCTTTCCCTTTCCCCTTCCCTCTCTGCTTCCTTCCCTTTCTTTCTCCCTTCCTCTTTTCTTCATTCCCTGTCCTTCCCATTTCTCTAGCCCTCTCTCACAATTCTCCCTTGTTCCTCTTTCCTTCCTTCCTGTTTCATTTTGATTGAGTTGAATGAGAATTCAAGATTAAAAAAATAAAGCTTGGTTTTAAAATAATAACGTCCTATTTGGCTCTACTAAGTTTATGGCCTATAAAACTCATTACATAATAAAGATACTACTGTCTCTTAGGTATTTAGTAAAGAAAGTGATTGCTCTTAGAAGCCCACACAGGTTTGCAAACAGTAAGTTCTATTAAACTACTACTGCTTTTTTAGGAGAAAAAAAAAAAAGCTGGGAAATTTTGAAGAAAAGAAAAACATGAGAAATGGGGAAAACATAAACAAACACCTAACTTTAAAAAAGACATATATTTCATAACAGTTCAGAGGCAGAATGATACAGCAGAAGAAGGACTTCAAATTCTAATCATTCAAGTGTAGAAATGAGGCTGAGGGGTTAAGGGACATACTCAAAGACAAACTGTCAAGCAGTCTCAACTGTACTTGAAATCTGGGCTTTTGTCTCCCAAACTGTTCTCCAGTTGTAATGCTGTGGGAAACCAAGGTACAGAGAGGGTCATGATAACACTACAAGCTTTAGACAGCACTAAAGCTAAATCAGGGGCATGAGATGAATCCCAGCTAGCTCTACCATCTAACCTTGGGGAAGTTCCCACACCTTTCCTCATCTCGGGATGCAAAAAGAGTACTGGCATACTTTTTAGTTTTGTTTTGTTTTATTTACATTTCCTGTTTCTCTTCTTCCCTCCTCCACTCCAATTCCTTCCAATACCCCAACACCAGGTAGGAGAGAAAGGTTAGTGGGGAGACAGGGCAGAGTTTTTCTTAGCTGCTTCCTGCTGCGTCATTGAGTGTTTTTTAGGGCAAGTCCACTTTTTGTTTCAGGATATCTCCAACTTCTCATCCAACTGCATCAACAGCAACCAGGAACAACAGGGGAAGCACCAGCAACCTTCTTCTTCTTCGGAGCCCCCTTTTCTCTCTCTGGGTACCGGCATTTAATGCCTCTCCGGAGTCCTCAGATTTAAACTATCTGCGGCTGCCAAAGAGCACCTCTCCGCGCACGTACGAGGCAAATAGCTTGCTGCTCTGGACAATCTGAATCAGGCCCGTCAGAGAGACAGAGAGAGAGAGACTGGGTTTACCTTGGGCATTTGAAACACCAAAGCCCACCCCCAAAACACACTTCCTCCAACAATGGCCACACTTCCTCCAACAATGGCCACACTTCCTCCAATGGCACACCTCTTCCTTCCCAAACAGTTCTACTAACTGGGAACCAAACATTCATATACATGAGCCTATGGGGGCCATTCTCATTCAAATCACCACAGGAACCCTGCGGGCAATGTTGTGTTGTGTGGAACTAAGGGAAAGTCTCTCTGCCTGATCACCAGGGCCACAGCTAAATGGGCATGTGAATGCTTCCTGGGTTTTGTTTCATTCTTCCGTATGTTGTAACACTGCTGTGGGCACAGCAGGGCAGACTGAAAATTTCTCTTTCTCCAAATTTGGCCGAAACTGCAAATAAATTTATTTTCCGTGTGTGTGTGTGTGTGTGTGTGTGTATGTGTGTGTGTGATTTTTTCTCTGACGTGTTTGAGAAGTGTTAGAACCCACATCAAGGCCTTATGGTTAGAGACTCTGGTAGCATGTAAAACCTGTAGCTAACAGCATGCAATCACCTGGCCAATGAAATAACAAGATTTAATTATCTTTAAGTAGTAAATGAACAATACTCTAACAAGAGTTTAATATTTGGGCTGAATGGGAAATGTGTGTCACATTAAAGGGGAAATCTTTCAATTCTTTGTTTAATGTTGCTATCTGAAAATTATCAGGTGGAGTATTAAAATCTCTTATCCCTTTAATATGTCAAAAGATGTCTCTTGGAATAAAAAAAAACATCCTTTTTCTTCTAAGTGCATAGAACTGACTTCATAAACACTTCTAGGAAATGCTGAAACAAATTAACTCATGCAGACAAGATGTTTCTGCACTTAAATCCACATAATCTTATCTGTTCCTTCAGAAATATAAGTAAAATTTATTATCTTGTTAGTGGGAATTTTCCACTAATGTATACTATTGTTTCATATACAATAAAAACAACTGGGCCTGGCCTAATCACACAATTTTTTTTTTTATGAAATGCATCTAATCTAAATGGTATGAACAGTTGTCCCTTGGGTACAAAAAGCAAACAACCATCTTTAGTTTGTTTCAGCCTAGCTCTCTACCCAAAAGTACATGATACTTTAAAATACATTTAAAAAGAATTTTTATCCAAACCTGGTTCAGTCAGTGAAGTGCTTGCCACTAAACATAAGACCTGAGTTCAGAGCCGCCCCAGCACCCAAATAAATGTATGCAAATAAAACCATATATGGATGCACAGATATATACATATAAAACCATAGCTCCAGAGGATTTGGAAGGGAGACAGACAGATCCCTGAAGCTCAATGGCCAGACAGACTAACCAATTGATGGGCTCCAGCTTCAATAAAAGACCTTGTCTTGAAAAATAAAGTAGAAAGTGACTGCGGAAAACACCCCACACTGACATCAGTCTTCTATGTACAAATTCATATGCACATATACACACAAATATATTACACACATACACACATGCATACACTTAAAAGAAAAAACATATATACATCCAATAGAATAAAGAAATCCAAGTTAATTTTTAAATATACTCATTATCTTTTGTTAATTCAGAGGACTATCAGAATAAATACATGCAAGTTGCAATGCCCTCTCTAAGAACAAAAGAGTATGTTGTTAGAGTGTAAATAGGTAGGCAGTTGAGGGAGAGTATAGTTTTTAACAGACAAATGTCTGAAAACTATTCTCTCATCAATGCTCAGCTCAGCAGGAGCAGCAAACCTGACCTTTCAACTCTTCAGTAGCTTCTCCAACAAGTGCAGGCTTTGATCTTCCCTTGGGAATGAGAACTCTTCCTTCTGTGGCTCGGGTCACTGTTGACAGACCTCTGTGATGAAGAGCAGAGACGCCCATTATGTAGCTTGTGAATTTCCCCTGTGTGTGCTAGAGAATGTAAGAAGGGGGTGGATTCAAAACAAATACAGCAGTCCTTTCCCTTTTCTTCAGGGACACAGCCCAGCTTCTCCAGTGGCTGCCTGAAATCCTAGTTAGTACCAAGCTCTACTCACATTGTTTCTCATACTCACATGTGTGAGAAAGTTTAATCTATATCTAGGTACAACAAGAGAAAAACAATAACTGAGAACAAAACATGACTCTAACAATATACTATAATAAGAGTAATGTGATATGGGCTCACCCACTCTCTCCCCCTCAATATCTTATTGCACATTCACCTTTTCACTTACAGAACCCACTTCCTGGCTTCCTTTCAACATGATTGCCATCGTTATCTGAATTGCCAACATAGCTGTACTTATACTTCAGGCCAATAGTTAAAATAACAGTTGCCCAAATGCAAACACTGGGATAGCTAGCCTTACAGTTACTATGACAACCAAGATGGCTAGGAAGAAGTATCTGTCAGGAGATGTATACTGTGTGGATAATCTGGATAGAGGGGTGATTAAGGTTCCAGGCAGTCTGTTTCCAGGACAAACTGTATTGTACCACTCACACTAGCAATGCCATTTAAAACTTATAAATTATTTACTTCTGAAATTTTCCATCTATCATTTTTAGAGTATAGTTAACTGAGGGTACCTGGAACTCTAGAAAACAGCACATATATTTCAGCACTGGAGTTGTCCTTGCTGTTGTGTAGTAGCCATTGCTTTCAGAGAAGAGACCAAAGAAAGATCCTCCATAAAATATTCTGAGGAAAAAAGTGATTCCCACTGAAAAGGGGCAGGAGAATCTACTTGTTATATTGGGCCTAAGAATACAGGTTAAGAGGGAAAAACTTAATCCCTAGGTATGTTAAGAGTACAGTGAGAGAAACTGAAGTGACTAGTAGCTTGATAAAGCTTAACTGTCAAGAAAGAACATCACAGATTCTGTGCCATTCAGGGTAAATCAGTTTTGTGCCCTCTCTTCTACGGAAGGCCTTGGGAATTGAGGTTCCTTTGCTGGCATTACCTAAAGCCAGACTGTCTGGGTAGCTCAGCCCAGTGGCTGTGCTTTGAGTAGTGGCCACTGCACATGGGTGTGGACTGAAATGGGTGTCAACGTAGGACTCTATCCTCAGTGAGTCCTGGACAGCCAGCCATTCGCCATCCCATGGTGGTGGGAGTTTACCAAACAGCACAGTCATACATTTCCCCAGCTGTCTTCCTACATGTTATTTGGATCCAAAGCTAATCACATCCCCTTTCTCCAAAGTATTCAAACCCTAAGGTGGCTGTACAGCTGACATAGTGGTAAATACACTAAGAATGCTGGAACTCTCGTTCAGAAGAAGAAAGATCTTCTCCAGAGTCACTTGGGAAAAAAAATGCCAGAGGGGCCACCACGGTTAATTCCAGACTTGCAAAGCAGGTACTAAGACTTACTTGGTCTCAGCTATGACCCAGCCAGCCCTAAACTTACAGATGACCTCTGCTAAGAAAGGAGGAAATGAAATGAGATGATCAGAAAGCACATTAATCCGGCTCTCTGTTAGAAACAAGAAGACAGAGTGTAAAGAATTGCCAGTATGAATTTGGGTACTCGGTTTGAATGTCCAAAATACCTTTCCACCATTAAATGCTTGAGGAAGCATATTGGAGAAATCACTGTCTGATGATAATAATATCACCTAATTAGTGATTATTACAACTATAAACATATTGTGCACTTATTTCTCTCAAAAAAATCTTGTTCATCTGCCACCAAACACAATAGTCGATAATCCTAAATTAAAAACAAAACAGTCTTCCAGCTTGTGCCAAAGGGAAAAGGAGTAAATGAAAACCCCATTTCTTCATATTTAGTATTTACTCGTTCACCTATTTTTTTCTGCTATTTTTGTCCCCAGCCATACTTTGGTAATTTGCTATGCAATAGGAATGCAGTGATATGCAAAACATGTCTCTGATCTCTAGAGATGGGCAGTTAAAGCAGAGGAAGTGATAAGCACATAGTATATGACGAGGGGCTGAAGACTGTATGGGTGTTGCAGGCCAGGAGCTTAGAAAGGATATAAAAGGAGGTGGTACACGAGCTGTCCTGCAGGAGGAAGGAGGAATTGGCAGCAAGAGCAGCCCTGGGTGTCAGGCGTGGCACTCACACATCATGGTACAGCCAACCGTGTGAATGAGAGAAGGAGGCCCCATTCGGGGGATAGGGGGTGTGGCATCATTGCTCAGGCCTGCTGGGTTCACTCCATTGCACAGACATTCATCCGTGAAACGGCTTGCAATCCCAGGACTTCAGCATGGCATAGACAGGCTTTGAGTTGCTCCTCGCTGTGGCTGCCCTGGTTGATCACAGTGCCACAGTTTTCGGTGCAGGCACAAGCTTTCAGTTCCACAGAGTGAGGTGTTTTGTGAACTTTTGTGAATAACGGCTATGACCTTGGACTGGTCCACCCCATCCTAAGAATTCAGCCATGGATGTGAAGTTGGTCATCAATGACTTGTTCTGCATAACCATATGCAAGGCCTTGGGTGTGATCCTTGGTACCAAGAAAAATGAGAGATCAGTTAGATAAAGGGAACGACTGGCACCTGCTTCTTTGGTTGTAAGGGTGAAATATGCACTAGCTCAACTGATGTTTCTTTTCAATTATCTCGACACAAAACTCCTGAGCTCAGTCTAATCCCAGACCAGATATGAGTTGCATCTTGTTCTTAGTCTTCGTGTGACGGCACTTGGTGTGTTGACATCCGTCTCCTCCTCGAGGTAGGGCTGGCTGCTTTGGCTGAATTCCACCTCCTTCCCATCAACAGTCAAACTCTCTTCTTCCCAGAATGCCTGTCGCCAGTGCTGGGAAGTATATGCTCTCTGAGGCACCAGAGAGGGAATGACTGGAAATAAGAAGTCCTGTTATCTCTGCTGTTCAAACACATCGTGTGCTGGGGCCCCTTACCTTGCTGGTGGAGTGGGTGTTTACAACAGTGAACTTTGTCCTAACTTCATTCTTCATCCTCCAGTCCTCTGAAGGGAAGTGATAGACTTGGAGTGAAGCCAGGGTACTGCTGGCCGTGTTCTGCTGGTACTGGGAGGGATGGAGGGGTGACAGCTGGATCTCAGGCAGCTGCCTTACTGCAAGCTGAGGCGGATAATCACAAACTGGAAGCGAAGAGGAAATCTTTTAAGGATTCACTGGAGCGCATCTCCAGGAACACAGCAAAACTGAGGCAATTAGGAAACTCAAGCTGACAAGCAACTATCAGGATGGCAACTTTTCTTTTTCGAGTCCAAAGATTCAGACAAAGGTTTTGGACTAACTGGGAAATGGTCACATATACCAAAGTGCCTATTGGATAGCTGGGATCAGCAGTAATTAAGCACATCTCCTGTGTGCCCAGTTTAGCAAGGACTATTAGGCCATGAGGATATTTTTGGCTACATGGCCATTGAGGATATTTTTGGCTACATGTTTCAATGTGTCTTTGACAATATGTGTTGTATGTATCTGCCCTAATCCCCTGCTTATAGTGCAGGACATGTGTGAGCAAAGCCATTCAGCTATTCTTTGTTCTCTTTTTTTTTTTAAGATTTTTTAATTTATCGTGTATTCAGTGTTCTGCCTGCATTTACACCTGCACAACAGAAGAGAGACTCAGATCTCATTATAGATGGTTGTGAGCCACCATGTGGTTACTGGTAATTGAACTCACGACTTTTAGAAGAGCAGCCAGTGCTCTTAACATCTGAGCCATCTCTCCAGCCCTAGTCTTCATTCTGATTAAAAAGACTTCAGTAAGCACAAGAGACATGAGTAAGCATGTCTGTTGGGTCAAAGAGCAGAGGACGCATAGGTTAACAGTTAGGGATCCCTTATGGGGTGACAGAAAAAAATCCAGGCTTAGATTCAAACCTAAAATCATCTGAGAACTCGTTTCCTGATCTATAAAACGAAGAGGAAGTACCTCGCACATTCTTTCACAATTACATGCAATAAAAGCCTTCTCGTAATAGAAGGCCTAAATGCAACTCATCCCTGCTCCGCCTTTGATGTCCCAGGGCAAACAGATGCAGCAGGAGGCCCCAGCTTTGCCTTCCACTCAGCACCTGGGTCTTGTTTTCTGGCTAAAGACCTGCCTGATGTTGTAGTTCAGCTTATAGTTATAGTAAATTATTAGATAATGATTTTATCATCGGTCTTCTTCTGAAGAGGAGGTGAAGTTGCATATATTCGTGTGTGCATTTTTTACACACACAATAAATTTTGCATCATATTTCTCAGCTTGCATCAGGAAGAGAGGAGCATGCGCAGACAAGGCTCTTCCTCAGTGGCAGCAGCCTTACACTGGAACACTTTAATTCTTATCTTTCATAAGGTTTTTTTTTAATACAGAAGGGATTTTCAGGAAGTTCTGTGCCTTAAATGTAAAGCTTGAAAGCTGTTCTTCTATATTCTTGTTGTTCAGCTAATGTTTGAGCAAAAGCCATAGTGTCTTTGTATGCTGGTTCAATTAACAAGGCTAGCTCTCAGGTTTAGTCAGTGGGGAATTAGAAACTGACCCACAGTATAAGAACAGTGCCCTGTCCATACCAGAACCAGCATTTAAAACAGTACAGGGAATAGGAAACATTTTGAAGATGATGTGCTGGGCATTACCAGTGGCCCCTTAGAAAATTCACAAGGCTCATTGTGTAATGGTAATCAGTCTCCGCCCAGCGGAGCCACACAGGGCTTTCTTAGTTTTCTCAGCAATGATTTATGTCAGAGAACACAAAATGCTGTCTACCAGAGAAGCTCGCTGAGACTAGAGGGTCAGGATTATTTTCTTAAAGAACAGTCACACAGTATCCTCTCCCTAGAATGTATCAACCTTCTAGCCTTCCAGAAGGAAATAAGGCATTTAGAGTGGACCAAATAGTTGGTACAAAATGCCTATGAGCCACTCCTGTGAGTTAGGATGACTTACATCTTCTCAAAACCTGGGTGTCCAAATCTAGCCATGGGCTGTCTTTGCACACAAGCCAACAGTCAGGCCTGCTTTGTTAACGCCTTACAAAACAAATACTCAGAAAACAAGTGGAAAGCCAATGATATACCATGCAAATATGAGGGCATGAATAAGTTTTAATCATCTGTTTTATAAATTTCATCTGCAATAATATAAGCAACGGTGGCCACTGTTCCAAGAGAAAAGACTCAAGACACACGGGAAGCATCGAAGTGGTGATAGCTGATGTCATGAGTGTGAGCTTCCTAAGTTACAATGGCAAGAAGTCTCTTTAAAAAAAAAATACAGGAAGTTCAGGGCCATTGGATAAGCTGAGTGTAATCATGACTCTGGGACTGTAGGAAGCCTGAGATGTGACTTGACCGCTCCAAGAACACACAGCTGGCAATGGGCCCAGCAGGGAGTATGTTAGGACGTGAATAAGGTTTGTGCCTCCAAACTCATTCAGGGGCTTGGCTGTTAATGTGACAGGTGACAGCGTAGGGGGGCCTTTAAGAAGTGATCAGGCCCCTAAGGGGGATTAACGCTGACCATAGACCAATCTAACTGATTTTCTGCACATTCCACATTCTACACCAGTGCTCATAGAGTTCTTAGTGGACTTCAGTCCCTTGTCTGTGAATTGACTGATCAACGAATCAGTGAATGTTGCTAAAGGTGAGCTGAGGGGCAGAGTAGGAGCTGTGTAGCACAGGAGTGAGCTTGAGGCTGTCCTCCAGATAAGTGCACACTTGCTCTTTGAACCTCTCTGTTTAGCAACCAGACCATGTGTTAGGGTATGAAGAGGCGCTGCCTAAATTCTCCCCTCTACTTCTTGATCCCCTCTCAGAAGTACCCATGCCCTTGGGGACAAAGATAGGAGAATGGTGCAGCAGACAAATACTTTTCTGTAAGAAGTTCAGCTTAGTGGTAAGGGATGCTGGGCACACTGCTCTTGCTGAATCTCTAAGAGTGGTTTCTAGCACCCAGCGACAACTCACATGCCTTTGTACTGTACAGCAGCTCCAGGAACATAATGATCGCTTCTGGATGCTGTGAAGCCACGCACTCACATGTGAACACATGTTCATACAGATGTACATTTACATAAATTAACTGAAAACAAATCATTTAGAAGGAGACTCAGGATGGAAAACAAGAACTCGACAGGCACAGGGTTCCTGGCCTTGGGGTGGATTGTACACTCCACGCACATTTCTCTGTCAACACAAGGGGTGATTACTAGAGCAAGCCCAAGCGTAAGTGTGAGAGAAATCAAAGCCCAGAACAGAAGAAATGGCAAATTGCTATTTTCCCTTCAGCCCTCATGCACTACATCCTCCTGCTTGAAATGACAGTGTAATACCCACAGGAGAGGGTTGTGAGAAGTCTACACATGGGCAAAATCCTTTCTCAAAAACAAAACAAAACAACAAAAACAAAGAGGTACACACTGCAGATAAAAGACCCCTTGTCTTGAAATTTAAAGTTCTAGAGAAAATTGTCAGGGAAACTTGTGGTATCAAGCTCCTGGGGGACAGCCACTACTGTTATGCTCCTCGTAACCCTCCGAGACAGGTCCTCATATGTGGCTCCCTCGAGACCTCACCTCCTCCAAATGGCTAAAGATTTTCTTCGAGACCATAGTCCTCTGTTAAAGAAATCAGTGTGTTTCAACCACCACGTGCCACAAGGCACAGTAGGTGTGGAAAGAAGTGTGCTTTTCTCTGAGTGCTGGAAATTATTAAAACCTTCTTCTGTGTTCTGAGTAGTCAGACCACACTCCCATCGTGCTTGACATTTAACTGCTCCCCCAGTCCTTGCCTATCTTCACCACTTCTGGGTCTGAGAAGACAAGCCTGGCCTCTCCCATTCACAGATATTATTAGCTTTAACTCCATTCCACATCCAGGAAGCAGACAGTGCCTCATCTTTAAAGATCAGTGTTGGGTGCTTCTGATACTTGGACTGATTGGTGATAAATTGTATAGACCCCTGTTTATTCTGAATACCAGCCTACCAAATTTACCCTTTTCTTTTGGAGCCATATGATTTCCAGTTCAGCATTCCTCCTTTTGAAGAATATTTTTTAAATTGTATCAGAGGATGGATGCACCTGAGTGAGGTGCCCATGGAGGCCAGAAAGGAACAGTGGATCTGACTGAGCTGGAGTTGCGGGCATTGTGAGCCACATTACGTGGGCACTGAAAATGGAACTCGGAGCCTCTGCAAGAGCAGTATATACTCATAAATACTGAGCCATCTCTTAGACCCTGAGTGTGCCTTCTTTCATGACGTAGACCTGTTCTTTTTTAATTAATTTATGTATTTATTTGCTTCATATTCCTCTCATTCTTGAGTCAGACATGGTTGATGTGAGGACTCTGGGTAGCTACATCTGCTTCTCAGATGCAGTCCGGTCCTCTTTATTGCCATCTGCTGCTCTGGTATCTCAGCTCCACCCTCTTAGCTACATTCTGTTGTACAGGACTCTCTGGACACATCTGAGAACACACAAATACCCTTCTTGAACAGTTCTTTATTCTGCACCACCAAGACATCCTTCTTGTTGATTAGATTCTGGTTGAGAGCAGCCATTACCCCTTTGTTCCCTCCCTGTCTGTAATCCGGTATGAGCAACGAACTAGATTAAGATCGTTGTTCTTTGCTTTTTCTTCTTTTTCTTCTTCTTCCTCTTCTTTCTCATTCCTCTCTCTTTCCTCCCTCTTTGTAGCTGAATGAGACTTGCAAAACTGTGCAGATGGTAAAAGTTTTAATTTGGGGGTAATTAATCACTTTGTGTGGGAGTTTTACTTGGTTTAACAGTTTAATCTATAAATATGAAAGAGCAAGAGAGTAGGTGGGTTTCTGTATAAATGAATCTATGTATAAATATGAAAGAGTAAGTGGATAGCGATAGAAGAGTGAAAAACATTTTGCTGTTTTTGCTCAACTGAAAAATGCTATTTTACTGGTTATCATATATGAATATTAACAAAGACTGGCTAGAAAGAAATGCTGAAAATTTGACTAACTCAGTGGTATAGCCCCTTAAGAAGAAAATAATGCATTCATTCAGAGTGAGGGCTCTAGAGTTTAACGGGATTAGCTTTAAATAATGACTCTTTTACCTGACTATCATGTGACTTAATGACCTTAAACTTTGTAGCATACAATGTCTTTGTCTATAGCATATATCAGCATGAGACAGAAATTATAGAATATACAAAACATGTAATAAACACCGTCAATTAGTAGTTAACAAATGGGTAGGGACCATATGGCTTCTTATTACATTTCAGGACCAGTTTCATGAAACAAAAGAGTAGACTCTGTGGCTTAGTATGAATGATGTGCTCAGAGCTGGTTTGCTCATCCTCTCACTCTCTATAAAGCAAAGTGGCTCTTGGATTTAGTTTATTAAATAAACTAGATTTAATGGTATATTAGTTACACTTATTGGATTGGCTTACATAGTCAGAGAGGCTTAGTGGTCACATGGTCATGTGAATGCTGGAGAGGTAGAGGATCTTGATAACTGCTCCATCCAAGAACCTGAAAACCATGGCTGAAGAGATGGCTCAGAAGTTAAGAGTGTTTCGGTTAAGTTAGGACAGCGCTTCCAGAAGACCCAGGTTCAATTCTCAGCATCCACACGTGACTCACAGTTATCTATGACTCCAACTCCAGGGGATCTAATGGCTTCTCCTCTCTTCCTTGGACAGAAGACATTCACATGGTACACAGACAGAAATGCAAGCAAAACATCCATACACATAAAATAATAAAGTAAATTCTTCCAAAATATGCCAAAAACCTAAGGACAAGAGGGGCTGATGACATAGACCCAGTCCAAGAAAGGCTGAGGTATCCCTGGAGTGTTCCTGGTGTGAGTCCGCACTGATGGGAGATGGTGTTTAATGGCCACAGGGAACAGTACTCACTGAGAAAGCATGGGGCTTTCTCATGTTGACTGGCCTTCTTTTCCCGCTTTTTCTCTCCCTATGCTCCCATCCTATCTGGTGGTTCTGTCTACTTCTAAGTTATATCTCATCTGGTCCCCCACATGTCAGTCCTCCCTGGAAACCTCCTTGTAGATGTACACAGAACTATGCTATATGAATGCCCTGGGCAAATGGCAATCCAGTCCAGTTAATGACTGAGATCAACTAGCACAAGGAGGGTACAAACTAAAACCAACTCTTTTCCTTCTGGTGCACACTTTGAAGCTACTCTCTCACTTTGCTCTTTGCCTCGGGAGAAAGGCTGAGTGGGTGGTTCTCATGGCACTCTACTGTTATTCAATGAGAGTCACCATTAGAGAAGCAGAAACCTGATGTTAGGCAATCACCACATAATTCCAAACTCACATCCTATTTTAACCATCACTGTACCAGCTCAGGCCTGTTTTGGCATCCAGACTGAGGAAGTAGATGGTACCCTGCCCAGTCTATTATTCCCTTACTTTACTCTTCATTAAATGTCGTTTGGTGAGAGTGAAAGGTTAAGTCAATACTAACTCCATCACTGTAACCCAAATTATTTTGTTATATTAGTTTTCAACCCCTGCCAAAATTTACTCCAATGATGGGTGTAAGTGTGCCCCATTAATCAAGGAGAGACAGGGTAGACCTTTGTGCAGGGTCTTGAACCAGTCTGATGATGCAGGGAAAACCATCTCTGTAAACAAAGGGCAGAGTGGATCATGACCCTGTGTCACAGACAAACTATGTAAATTGCAAAGGCCTATGCAAAATAAAAATGCACACTCCTTGTGCATTGTATATATTCAGATACATTCAGAATTACTGACAGTGACAGTGGAACATTAAGACAAGCTTAGGACCCTTCTGAGCACAGGCCCTTGAACAACTAGACATCAAATATGAAAAGCTGGAGGATTCCCAGAAAGAAACTTCAAAAATGCTGAGCTAACACCCTGTGATGGTTTCAATAAGGATGGCCCAAATATTTGGATGCTTAGTCACCAAGGGGTGAAACTGTTTGAAAGAATTATAAGGATTACAAAATGTAGCCTTGTTGGAGGAAGTGTGTGGCTGTGGCTGGGCTTTATGGTTTCAAAAGCCCATGCCAGGCCCAGACTCTTTCTGTCTGTTATCTGTGGTCCAGGGGGCAGCTTTCACCTACTGCTCCAGTACCATGCTCCCTGTGATGATAACGTACTAAGCCCTTAAAGTTGTAAACAATTATCCAACTAAATGCTTTCTTTTTTGTAGTTGCCATGGTCATGGACTAAGATGCGCCCTCATCCAAGAAGTGTCTTCTTGCAGTAAATAGATATTAACACAGAGAAACGCAACTTTGGAGCACTCAGTGTTAAATAGGACATCATCACTAAGAGCCAGAGGTAGCCGATGACTCCAAGGAAACAGACACAACAAGGCTGGTGCCCATGAATTCCCCGAGAGTCTGTGACAATGACAGATGCATAAGTCCTGTGCAAGTTCAAACCAGACAAAATCACAGCATGGAAAGGGAAAAGGAGGTAGGATATCCCACCCCTAGCCAAGAAGCTATCCACAATTGATGTTTGCTGAAAAGGATAGGGGGATCAGTTTTTTCTCCAGTAAAGTGATGCTGGCTCAGTCTCTGGGAAAGCTGTATTTCATATTAAATAAGAAGGGTCACCATAGCAGAAATTCTGGTAGATACTTACAAAAAAATATTAGAATTAGTTGAAAAGAAAATAAAAAGAAACTAATTGGGAAAAGTTAAAAATACATAACCCACCCTTAGTTTATTTCAAAGTTTCCCTTGAGCTTCATTCTTAAATACAGTGTTTTCCAATAAAAGTTAAATCATTTAATTGAGAGCTCTTCTCCTGAAAATATGAGCTGAGTTGAATCTTTGATAAAGAGCTTAAGGCTGTTTGCATTCTGTACCCATCTTCATTCTTCACATGAGTATCCCATTGACACCTCAAAGTTTAGTTGTGATAAGTAAACATAACTACACCTAGATATAAGCTTAAGTACAGAGCAACCATGAACCTCAAATGGCATGAATATATATGCACACAAAGCCCAGTGTTTACCTTCTCACTTTCCCTTCCAACACTGAGGTAAAGGGGCCCCGTTCTTCTTTGCTTTACCTAGCATTTCCCAAACATATGAGCTATATGATTAGAAAGTATTAAGAGTATATAAAGAAGTGTCATGAAATGCAAATAATCCCCTAATAAGATCAGCACTATTTCTTGTAGCCAATTACTGGCTATGGCAAATGTTACTCATAAAATACCTGTCAACAGACCAGAAAGGAAATCTAATTGTGTAATAGGTAGAAGCTACACACATCTTGTTTTGTTTAAAGAAACTATGTTATGTTCAGTGGAATTTTAAAGCTTCCTATAAATCAGAGTGCTGCTTGTATATGGAGAACACAGAAAACAAAGGTACCTTAAAGGAAAGCACTGTTTCTCATGCAAACATATAGGCAACTCTTTTGTGCTCTACTAGCTTGGTGAAAAAGGTACATAATGTTATCATGCTTTTTACATTTCTAAACCACAAATAGAAATGAAAAGAAAAACTAAAATATGTTCTTCAGTGGATACTCTAGATACGTAGATAGGCAGACAGACACACTATCATGAATATATATATATATATGGGTGTATACATAAATATTATTTATATTTGCACAACAAAGAAACAGGAGAGTAAACACTGCTGGTCCCAAGGTTGTTGACATTTGAAATTTGTTTCTGTGTTTATCTCCTTGTTGGCTTTTTCCTGTCCTTAACTGTTTTTACGCTTTTATGTCTACCATGTATGTTTGTGTCCTATCACTATTCAAACCCCTGAAGAAGACCCTGAAGCCTCTGGAGCTGGGTTGTGTTTTTGTTTTGTTTTGCTTTGTTTTGTTTTACTTTATACGAAGGTGACAGTGCAATTTGGACCTCAATCACGTTTTCCCCTCATCCAAAAGGATCCATCCTTAGCAAAAGACAAAGCAATGAATATCATAAACTTGATCTCACAGACATATAAGACTTTCCTATTGCAAAGGATAACATCAAGGCAATAAAAATATGGGCCCACAGAGTGGGAGAAATTTTTTCAATTGGTGTATTTGATGAGAGACTCATACCTCAAATATGAAAAGAGCCCTTAGATCTCAGTAACAAAAGGACAGCACAATTTTTATATTGACTAAGAATTTGAACAGACATTTCTCTAAATAAAGCATACAAATAATACAAAATAAGTCTATAAAAAGATGGTCAGTTTTATTATTATGAAAGCAAACCCTAAGGTATCACTTCATTCCTACCAGGAGGGCTGTGGACAAAAATGTGGGGAATCTGCTACTTATGAATGGCTGTTGGGAATATAAAACAGCTTAGCTGTCCTGAAGTATCTGCAAATTCCTCAGATGGTTAAAAAGTTGAATACTTCTACTCCTACACAGAAATCCGCAAAAACTAGTAGGTGTCCACGTAAGCACGTGCATGTGAACATTCGTTGCATGACTAGTTACACAAAGTTTTAAAAGTGGAAATAGGGCTTGAGAGGTGGCTGAGCGGGTAGAACACACATGTAGCTGATGGGAGGCTTGGTCTTCATATGGGGCGCGTGGCGAGTGGAGAGGGGACTGTTTCTAACATGGACTCTATTGCCTGCTTTTGGATCACTTCCCCCTGGCAGGGCTGCCTTGCCTGGCCTCAGGGGATGGAGATAAGAGCAGTCCTGATGTGACTTGATGTGCTGGGGAAGGTTAATGTGGGGGAGTTCCCCCTTTTCTGGGGGAGAAGGGAGAGAGGAAAGGGGAAGGAAGAGAAGTGAGGGAGGACTAGGAGGAGGAAAGGGAGAGGGCACTCTCAGGATGTAAAGTAAATGAACTAATATAAAAAAAATTGTTTTAGAAAGACCCAAGTTCAAATCTTGGCACCCACATTGGGAGGATCAAAACCACCTGTAATTCCAGTTCCAGGGGACCCAAGACAGTCTTCTAGATTCCATGGATACATGCTTTCCCATACACACACAAACACACGCACGCACGCACGCGCGGAAACATTTTTTTTAATTTATTTATTTTTATCTCAATCACAGGTTAGGTACTTTGAATCCCAGGCGTAGCCCCCTCCCTCAGTCCCTCCTACCCTCCCATTCCCTCCCTCATCTCCCTCCTCCCCGCCCCCTCCAAGTCCACCAACAGGGGAGGACCTCCTTCCCTTCCATCCAACCCCAGCTTATCCTGACTCCTCAGGGCTGG